>JAIGNY010001856.1:832500-1315000 GCA_020152595.1 Chiridota heheva
AACCGTCTAGGTCTACTACAGCGTTAACATACTACATCTGTAACGTGAGTCGTTATCTCAGTATACTTCTATTCACCACGGGGCCACCGAGTAAGTGGCTACGCGTAGGAAAGATGTACTCAGTACGCGTTCCCGTTGAGAATAGCTAAAATATACTGGGGCCGTAAGGAATACGGAGGAATTCACAAGCTACGCAAGCTATACGAGTCGTAAACTTAGTTTGTTTCATCACGGAGCTACGAAACCGGTAGCTGCGTGGGGAAGAGGGGACTACCGTCGTACTCAGTACGTGTCCCGGTAAGAGAAACGGCCGCGGAACTCTGTAGTTCATGGCTACTGGTCCTCTACCACACAGCCGCGCTGCTGGTGTAGGCCGTTAACTCCGTTTGTATATAATCACTACGGAGCTGAGTAGCCGGCGGCTACGCGTGGGGGACTGCCGTCGAGCGTTAAAAGCGCCCCAGCAAGAAAAACGACCGCTGAACACTGCAACACACGGCTAACGGTCGCAATATTCGAAGTTCCGTTACCGGGTTTATCGTGACGTTATACGTAAAACCGCGTTAATATCTGTAGAATTTGAGCGAAGGTCTCGTTCGACGCAAGAACCATATTCAGAGTAGTTTAAACGGTCGTGGAAGTACGTAACACGGAGAGAATAGCTCGTGATGGTATGCCTCCCGTAAAGAAGGAATTCTTATCACCCGAGCGCTAGGCCTCGAAACCCGAGCAAGCGCTAACACGCGACGCATCCTGGGAGCGTGACGCATCGACAAACGGGGACTCGCCCTCGTGTCAAAAAACTGGTGAAAACTATGCGGAACCGAGGCGTTCAACGCGAAAATCTCACCAAGTCAGCTCACACGGACATGGAGATCTCCTAAGATTGTTACTATCACCTGACCATGTAGCTAAAAAGCTAAAGGGTATACTATCGGGTGTGACGACGTTTATGCGTTACCTTGCTGCAGAACTATGCAGCCCTCACGGACACAAACGTCATCCCATGCCCCGCACGGAGCCGAGTTGTTTTATGGACCGTTACGGGCCGTGAAAACAAGCCGTGGGGCCGTATGGAACCGAACACGGAGCCGTCACGGACCCTAATGGACCCGTGCAAGTAATCCAATGGCTCTACAACTAGCCATAAAAAAGGGTACTAACTCACGTATGACCCCGTAGGGCGCCGCCTCTTGTGGGCCTACCGGACCCATCGCGGAACCGAGGACCACAGCAGTGTACACGGGTTTGAACATGTCGATAACACCAAAGCGCAACCTAAGAAGCGTTTACATGCGACGCATCGCAGGACATTCTAGGCGCGTAACGCACCGACACTAGGGACCTGCCCTTCGTGTCGATGATATAGGTGCAAAACATCGCGGAACTGTAACGTTCAACGCGGAAAATCCTACAGAGGCAGTTCACACGGCCGTGGAACAGCGTAGCTAATGGCTACAGAGACGGGAAGAAAATAGCTCTCGTGATGCTATACGTCTCGTGAACATTGTCACCTATCCCCTGACCAAGTAGCTTCTTAGCTAGTGGACTCAATTTCGGGGTTCATCATACAGTGTACGTTATCCCGTTGCAAAAACTCTGAAGTCGTACAGGCCCGTACGGTCTAGAGAAGCGTTTGCACGCTATGCATAGCGGGACCTCTTAGGTGCGTAACGTACCGACGCTCGGAGGCCTGTCCTCCGTGCCTATGATACTGGTGAAAGTAATTGCGGAACTGTAACGTTCAACGCGGATAATCGTATTAATGGTGTTCACATGATCATGGAACTGTGTAGCTAATGGCTACGGAACCATGAAGAGAATAGCTCTCATGGTGCTATACTTCTTGTGAAGATTATCACTTGTCACCTGGCCACATAGCTCGTAGCTAGTGGGTGCATATCCGGGTAAATCGTACGGTGTATGATATCCCGCTACAAAACTACGGAGCCGTACACATCCGAACACCGGAGCCGCAAATTCTCGGTCGCACCTTGAAAATACCGGTCGCGGTGGAGTCTGTGCTCCAACTACGCCGCTTAAACCCAATCGCTGAGTACAAAGAATGGACTCGCAGCATAATCTGCACGCGTAACGTGTGAGATGGATGTGACCGGAGCGTAAATCAAAGAAGCGTTAGCACGCTACGCCGGGACATCATGGGTGTGTAGAGCATTGACACTCGGAGACCTGTCCTCCATGTCCATGATACTGGTGAAAATAATTACAGAACTGTAATGCTCAACGCAGACAATCTTAATTGCCTTCACACGAGTCGTGGAACTGCGTAGCTAATGGCCACGGGACCAAGAAGAAAATAGCTGTCGTGATGCTATACTTCTTGTAAAGAAAGTCATCTGTCGCCTGTCCACGTAGCGTAAGTAGCTAGTGGGCGTATAACCGGGTTAACCTACAGTGTACGTTACCCCGTTAAAAATAAGTTCCGCTCACTAGAGCCGTCCAATGGAACCGAAAGGACCCGTAAACGCGCACCGTGGAATCGTATGGAACCATACGGACCCGTAAACTTGGGCCGCGGAACCGTCCAATGGAACCGTACGGACCCGTAAAATACAAACCGTGGAACCGTACACATGGGCCGTGGAACCGTGGAACTGCCGTAGCCTCTGGCTACGGGACCAAGAAGAAAAATAGCTGTCTCAATGCTATACTTCCGGATTAACCGTACAGTGTACGTCTTTCAAGAGGCGCTCCGCTGAGAGTGGGCGGCGGCCCCGCCTCCCTGGCTTAGGGCCTGGGTGGCGGCGGGGGGAAGACGAAGAGGGCCTATCAGACCGTCGCTTCTCCACTTTCTCCGTCGCTCTTTGAAAGTACCGGTCGCGGTGGAGTCTGTGCTCCGACCACGCTGCTAGGTCCCAATCGCTGCAAAGAGTACAAGGATTTGACTCGCAGCATAATCTACACGCGTAAGACGTGAGATGGATGTCACCTGAGCGTAATTTAAAGAAGCGTTTGCACGCTACGCATCGCGGGACATCCTGGGTGAGTAAAACATCGACACTCGGGGACCTGTCCTCCATGTCTATGATACTGGTGAAAATAAATATGGAACTGTAACGTTCAACGTAGACAATCTTAATTGCGTTCACACCAGCCGTGGAACTACGTAGCTAATGGCTACGGGACCAAGAAGAAAAATAGCTGTCTCAATGCTATACTTTTTGCCAAGAATGTCACCTGTCCACGTAGCTTGGTAGCTAGTGGGCGTATAACCGGACTAGCCGTACGGTGTACATTATCCTGTTATAAACGGACCAGTAAGCACGGGCTGCGGAACCGTCCGATGGAACCGTTCGCCCCGTAAACACGGGCCGCAGAACCGTATGGGTCACGGAACCGTCCAATGGAACCGTCCGCCCAGTAAACACGGGCCGCGGAACTTTTATTGAAACCGTCCGCCCCGTAACAACGGGCCGGGGAACCGTATGGAACCGTCCAATGGAACCGTTCGCCCCGTAACAACGGGCCGCGGAACCGTATGGAACCGTCCGCCCCGTCACAACGGGCCGCGGAACCGTATGGAACCGTCCAATGGAACCGTTCGCCACGTAATGGAACCGTATGGCTCTTAATTATCTCTTTACAACGCAACGCCCCTAAGAGGTTATCTTCTTTCTCTCTGAACTTACTTAACTCAGGTGGTTCACTAGGGAACCTAAGGCGCAACGCCACTGAGTTAGTCATTATCTCTCTTACCTTTTCAACTCTAGGTGGCGCAACGCCCTAAGAGGATATCTTATCTCTCTCTCTCTTTCTTCAACTCTAATTGGCTAAACTAAGAGGACTAAGATCTTATCTTCTTTTTCTGAACTTTGAAACTGTAGGTGGTCCACTAGGAGCACAACCTGTTTTTGGCAGGTGGTTCACTAGGGACACAACCTAAGGCGCAACGCCACTGAGTTAATCATTCTCAACATTTCTGAAAAGAGAAGAACATATATCAATGCGTACATACAAATACAGCATTTCTGAAAAGAGAAGAACATATATCAATGCGTACAAACAACAAATACGGCAATAGTGCCCCTACTGGGGGAAGTACCTATGATCCAATGATCACGTTAAAAGAGAGACGAGGCAAAGCAGAGTAGTACATCAAAAAAAAATTAACAGAAAAATTGTCTATCTGAATTTTTTTTATAAACCCGAGAAAACGCATCCAACGTAAAACCTTTACAAGCGCCGGGGTAGCGTGGAAAACACAAACCACTGAGTACTCGGAGACTGTAAAGATAAAAAGAAGAGATTAGATATCCTTTAAACAATACATCGAAGAGACCCCCATCCGGTCTCTCCCAAGCCCCAAAAAACAAGCTTAAAAATTAAAAAATTTGTCTTTAATTTATGTAAAAAAAATGAAAATATTCATATGCTGGTAACGTTAATACAAGAATAAGCTCTCTTGTAACAACTGTAGCTCCTTGGAGAAGCTCGGAGCCGACTTCCCGAACACCCGACGGAGACGTCAACCCAATGCGCATGCGCCAAAATCAGAAAAAGAAATTGGCCTAATGCATACGAGAACTTGTACAGAGATATCCTAACGTGTTAAAACATATGCAAAGTTATAACGCTAGGTTCCTCGTGGTAGGGCGGGGCAAAGGGTGGAAAACCTCAACCCCTGGGTAAGAAGAGGTCCCCTAGACAGGCACACCTGGTGCTCTAGGACCTAAAACACTCACCACGAGAGTAGGACGCTGTCGAACTAGCCACTCGCTTTGTACGAATGGAGACAAAAACCCGCTATCCTAAGTGTAGGCTACACGGGTAAAGTCGTGTAGGATGGCCGAAGAAATCTCGGACCCATGGCTACCTCGCCCTTACCTCGAAAGACTTGAAAAGGCGAGCCAGATGAGAAAGGGCAGCGTAAAAACCCTCCAGGTAGATGCTGCCGAAGAGAAAAGAGTTAGAAAGGTTAATTATTAATAAAATAAAAATGACCAGTTTTCAGTGATGTTAGTGCCAACAACACGCTGAAAAAGAGTGAGGTAGTACAGAGGTATTATGGAGGTCAGGGCTTGGCTGGTTACTACGTTTTTTAGGGTCGGTTAGAAGTGCGTTAGAATCAGGTCATGTGACCAGATTGCATATTAATAGCATGGAAGGTAAGGTATAACTTGAAGTAAATATATATATATATATATATATATTTATATATATAGCTCTTGTAAGTTAATAACTCCCATTAAAAATGCCCAGCAAACTCTAAACCTGACCACTTGGGGAAGGAGTTTGGGGCATAGGCACACAATCATGTCCAACCCTATTCTTATCCAGTAGAGGTTTTGAGAGAGAGGGGAGGGGGCATGGTTGGAGGTAAATACTGCCTACACTTACTTATGCTCTCACCTGGGTGATTTTTTAGTTCCGGCACTGCTCAGATCTAGGAGAGGGATGTTTTTTGGATAGGGGGTTGGAGGTGGGGGGTGCACTTACCTGGGTGACCTTTGGCAGATTCCATACTGCTCTAATCTAGAAGAGGCTTTTCTGGAGGGGTGGGGTGCAGATAGGGGTGGGATGCACTCACCTGGGTGATCTTCTGCAGCTCCCATACTGCTCTGATCCAGGAGAGGTTTCCTCGCTCACTCTTGCTCTTCTTTATCAGGTTTGGCAGCTCATGGGAGAGGATGGACAGGGCAAGAACACAAGGCTAAATGGAAGCAAACAATATAATAGTGTTACTATGACTACCTACAAACACAGAGTGCTGTCATGATGAATCAAATATAGCATGTCATTATCACATGTAAAATTAATATGCTGATAATCCTATCCTTGTGAGCAGTGTGCCTACTTTATCACAGATATTGCATTATGGTAATACATGGTGATATTTTTGTCTGCGATAATTGATACCTGACTTGATAATTGATACCTGACTTGATAATTGATACCTGACTTGATAATTGATACCTGACTTGATAATTGATACCTGACTTATCCATAAACTGACTGCCTTGGTGTCTGGTGAGCAAACTATTGTACCCCAATGGTGTTCAAAATGTTCAGACCATCCTACAACACAACTTGGTAACAAAAACCAAAATTGTTCAAAGTTGGCCTCAGTAACATTAAATTTAAGACCAACACCCACGCCCCCCCCCCCCCTCCCTCACCCCCCAAAAATCATCATTAGTTATTAGAAATACTTTATTTTACGCATTTCAAGTGAGATGGCTATGTACACCTACAAACAACCGGTAGATATTTAAAACCCTTTGTATATATCATTACAACAGAGCACACTGCAATTGATATGAGCAACAAACCGTCTCTCACCCTAAATTGCACAAGACTGAAGAGACACAGACAGGCCTCCATCTTGAGCACCATCTGCATAAACAGCTCCTCCGACCCCACAGATCCTTCTTCCAGCAGCCGCTCCAGATGGCAGTAACTGTAGAAGAGTTTCAGAAACATGAAGGACGTGGGAGCGTCAAAATCCTTCTTCAGCTTATCTGCAATGATGTTCTCCATCCTAGCCACATCGTTGGCAAGGCAACCACACTGGCTGATGTGGACAAGATGTTTTCTGGACATGACATTCTATACAAAAATGAAGTGGTGTAACAGTGTCATATATTGATCATGCAAGTATTTTCCTGATTTTGTAATGCTAATGACTCAATGACATGCTAATGACTCAATGACATGCTAATGACTCAATGACATGCTAATGTCATGCCAATGACTAATACTAACTTACCCTAATGATCAACCGATCATAAAACTGTAATGTTGACCAAATCCTTGTTTTAATTGGTAAAGAAGCCACACCTACAATCAATCTAGCACAAAGCTCTTTAGAACGCTGTGAAAATGTGCACTGCTTTTGATGAACATTTTTTTCTATTCTTTTATTAATCAACAATCAAATAGTTTATTTTGATGTGGCTTTTAATCCATACTATCTCATTTCTAGTATTTTTCTTATTTGTATGACTTTTCATAATTCTCTTGATTTTCCCAGTGTTCCCTATCATACCTAGTATTCCCTATCATACCTAGCATTCCCTATCATACCTAGTATTCCCTACCATACCTAGTGTTCTCTACCATACCCAGTGTTCCTTACCATACCTAGTGTTTCCTACCATAACTAGTATTCCCTACCATACCTAGAGTTCCTTACCATACCTAGTGTTCCCTACCATACCTAGTGTTCCCTACCATACACAGTGTTCCCTACCATACACAGTGTTCCCTACCATACCTAGTGTTCCCTACTATACCTAGTGTTCCCTACCATACCTAGTTTTCCCTACCATACCTAGTGTTCCCTACCATACCTAGTGTTCCCTACCATATCTAGTGTTCCCTACCAAACCTAGTGTTCCCTACCATACCTAGTGTTTCCTACCATACTTAGTGTTCCTTACCATACCTAGTGTTCCCTATCAAACCTAGTGTTCCTTACCATGCCTAGTGTTCCCTACCATACCTAGCATTCCCTATCATACCTAGCGTTCCCTACCATACCTAATGTTTCCTACCATATCTAGTGTTCCCTACCATATCTAGTGTTCCCTACCATACCTAGTATTCCCTACCGTACCTAGTGTTCCCTACCATACCTAGTGTTCCCTATCATACCTTTATAATAAAAACAATATACATTTGGTAGATTCCCATATTACATGAGGTGGACTAGGCCAATGACTTGAGTGGTGCTCCACTCTCCTTTCTATCTTAACCCCTTCTCCACCACATTCAATGTTGACTATTGCTAATGTTTGTTTTATTGTCAAATTATGTCCAAACAGCAAGTTAAAAAAACAAATCTAACATTAGTGGGGAGGGGGGGGCGGTGGAATAAAAAATTGAGGAAATAATCATAAGAGCTCTTATTACACTAAACTGTTGTAACAGTCCAAGACTGAAGTCCTTGATGTCCATAGTAAATTGCTAAATGCAGTTTGTATAAGCTTGCCTTTGCTAAAACGGAATCACCTTCCAATCTCAACTGTTTCCTTTATAAATAAATCAATTTGGAGAAGTGCTACTGACAATACCTCGCAACTGTGAAACAAAGACTTGGCAAAAAGTTGACAAAGCTTGCATTAATCAAAGAGTGTATGCCATATTCGTAATTAAAAGGAAAGTTTAACTGAGCTACTATATAATACAACATCCCATACTAATATCTTTTCCAGGGTCAAAGGGCCATGGTATATTTTTCCTTTTCCAAATTTTTAAGTAAAAATGGTAATTAATATAATAATCATTCAGGGGGAGGGGGTGGGCAAACATTTCCTTGTCACAAGCCAAAAAATTGCAGCAGTAAATTAAGTTTTTATCTTTGTTTAAGTTGCTGCTATTGTAAAATCTCCAATTTTCACAGAATATCTTTTTCGGGAAGCTTCCCTCATTTTCAGGCAATTTTCTTCAATTTTCAGGAGATTTTCTTTTATTATCTGAAAATGTTGCTGATTTTTGCTCAATAATAATGACATCATAATAACAATGACATAATAATAATGACATCATAATAATAATGACATCGTAATAATAATGACATCATAAGCTTGGATATTCCTGATTGGTGCAAACAAATAAGCGGCAAATGACTTTACTTTCATCCAAAGAAAATTAATTCTTCAGATATTTTGACAAACAAACGGACAAACTGAGGCAAACAGCCTGTGTGAAACCTCTTTGACGGAGGTGAATATAAAATAATCTTCTTTCTAAGATAAAGTACTTCATACCTCCTTCTTTTCCACAATCTTAACTGTGATGTAAAATGCTGCAATGGACACGCACATTAAATGACGAGGTCTGACCTGGGTTAGAAAGGAGAAATTTAAAGGTCTATGATTTCTGCAGTAGACTAGTATTACATAGTTTCAATTTTAAGGATGAAGCCGTAAAGAAAATTGAAACTTGAGATAAATTCAAAATATGTGCAATGTTGAATGTGCACCAGCTAACCAAACACAGAAAAGGTTTACATATTGTACTCCATTATTTCACTATTTATTTATTATTTATATATGTACTCCAATATTTACATAATGTATAAGTCTCATCTAAAAAAACACATTTTGAACAATTTTTGTACATCCAGGAGCTTGAGAATTCCCAAGATTTCTGAGAGTAATTTCCACAATTTACTGAAAAAATGGTGAGTTCATTTACTTACCTTACTTATGTGTCAATAGTCCGTTTGTCAATGTGCTTGTTTCAGCCCCCTCCTACCCCCTTTTCTCTAACCCCACAATTAATACTCAAATCCCAGCACCATCATATTAAAACTTATACATACTAAATAGTCCAAGAAGGCCTGAGCCTTTTAAATAGGCTAGCTTCATGACTTGTAACAATGTATGACAAGTCATCATCTTGTTGGCAGTGCTGCTTGCTGGTAACCATGAATTAGAGCCCAGGATGTGAAACAGTTACTAACCTTGACAATTGACAGGAATCTATCTAGAATACTGGCAGCCAGAAAAAAAGTTTTTGGAGAAAGTTTGTAAAATCTGACGAGACTTCGTAATCTGTCCGATACAGCTTCGTGCATGTAGGGAGCAACAGTGTCTGTGCCCTGTAAAACAAATTAAATCATACAGATAAGAGACCTGTACAAAAGCAAGGAAGTTTGTTATAGAGGTAATGTCAATCTATTTAAAGCTAAATCCATCCAAGCCATTAGGCTCATAGAGTTGGTGCTTATCCCCGGTTTCCATGGCGCAAGGGGATGAGAGTACATGACTCCTTCTGGACGGGACGCCGGTCCATCGCAGATTAACTCCCCAGCAGTGCTGATACTCATTTTACAGCTGAGTGGACTGAAGCAAGTAGAGTAAAGTGTCTTGCTTTAAGACACAATGCAGCGCTCGCGACAGGAATCGAACTCGGTACCTTACGAATACGAGCATGACTCCTTAACCACTGAGCCACAGAACCTCATATGTCAATTTATTTACTAAAGAGATTAAAAGATTTTGCCCCATCCAATTTTTCTTTAATTAAACATCGCTATGCAGTTTTGTTACTGTCACATGGCTCACACCATAGACCTTCCTCGACACACAGCGAGATGAAATATATGCTAAAATCTAACGAGCAAGTCATCAAATAAAACAATGAAAACGAAGAGTAGACCCAATGAAATAATGGTTAATTGATCTAGGAAATCCTTTGTTTAGCACAATTCATGTACCGCTTCAGTATGCAGTGCATTATCTCTCTTACCACATACAAAATTCATATATAACACTAAAAGGACCACCAAATACGTTCACAAAACATGTTGGGAAACAATGTGGTCGCAGAATATAAGTTCAGAAAACCAATATGCTCACAAAACTAACGTTCGGAAACAATATGGTTGCAGGATATATGTTCGGAAAACTAATATGCTCGTAAAATATATGTTCACAATCATAAATGTTCAAAACATACATGTTTAGAAACAAATAAGTTTGGTAAATATACGTTCACAATCGTAAATGTTTGCAAAAGATATCTTTGCAATTTGTATGCTCGCTAAAGATACGTTCGTAATATATAACCTTCACTTGAGATATATGTTTGCAATTTGTGTGCTCGCAAAAGATAGTTTGTCACGAAATGTGCTCAGAAACAATGGTGTATGCATATTCATGTTTCAATGATACGTGAAATCCCAGGGTTGTGTTTTAGGTTTCTCCGGTATAATCTTGGGAGTTATTGACCGTTTTAATGTCATGAGGAATCTGGACCAATTAGCCTCTATTTACGGATGTTAAAAATGAAATGAGATACAAAATATTAAAAATACAGTCTGATTTAATAAATAAAGTCAGAATTTTAGTCGTGTCTACACAAAAGACACCAAACTTTTGACCTTTACTATCTCTTTAACAAGATTTTTAAACTCTTTCTTTGCCATTTTTGTTTCTATTGAATCTCTTCTGTCATATAACATGGACTTGTTTGACCCCTGAACTACATGTAATTATTTAATAAGGTGGCAGAGCGTTCAAAATATAGGGGAGGGGGAGGTGAGTGGGAGGGGGTGGAGGCATGGAGGTGCTTGTGGGTCAAAGGGCAAAACATTAGTGGGGGACAGGAGAAAATCCCCCTGGAAGCTCTGCATTTTTGGCATTCCTCAGGGTTACAGTCATGTATGAAAATGCAGTCAACTTGCTTTAACCAGGAAATTTGTTTTGATGTGGTTACACCCCGAAATATATTAAATTGTAGTATCTTTAGAACACACTTTTGGGAGCTAAGCTTAAGGCCCCCCCCCCCCCTTCCCCTCCCTTACTTCCCCACAAACACTTTCTTTGAGGGGCTGAGCCCCAAAGCCTCAGTTCCGCCGCCACTGACTGGTGTGACACCTTCCCCGAAAAACATGTATACTTTGCAGTTCTAGTGAAGTGGCAAACAAAAGGAGTTGCAGAGGAATTTTACCATTTTACCCCCCTCCCCTCACCAAGCCTCAGTCAAAGTTTATTGGAAAATCTTAACCATTTCTGTAGGATTTTCGGCTAGAAGGCAATTTTCTAAAATGGGATATATATTAATTTAAGTTCTTTAGTTCATCATACCCCCCCCCATAGTCTACTAACGTGGACAAGAGGCTTTAAGGGAGGGGGAGACAAAGGAGTCATCTGTCAATGTTGGACCAATTTTCTTGTTGGGGTGACTAAATACTGATCCCTGGTGCCAGGGGTGTAACTAGACTATGAGCGCATGGGGGGTGGGGGGAGGGAGTCTTGGGTACCACAAACTTTCCCGAAGAAAATTTGCACTTGCCTGACTTATTTATAAACAGTATGTTTCTAGTCACATAATATAGAACAGACTCCAACCCCCCACCCCACAACCAATGACATCGCCACACATTTTTGCTTGGGGCAGAATACTCAGTACCAAAACGCGGCAATGCGAAAACAGAATGTACCCACTTAAGGGCTCCTGCAGGCCTTGGAAGTCATTGGAAGCTCTGAAGATTTCTGGTTTTTGATGCTTTAAAATGGCTCAAGATAATCGGGCTCAGGATTTTACTTGTACAGCCATGAAGATAACAACAAAAAATATGGTATGTTCAGAACATTTTTAAAAGTATTTTGTTTTACAATTTTCCCTCAGAATTGGGCCATGTTTTTGCTCGATGAAATAGTCAAAATTGGAATTGAAAAAACATTTTTTTTTGTAACTTAAGTTACTTAACTTACACCCTGCCTGTTGCCTATATGCAGATTTGATGATACTAACCTATCGTCCTCACCCCACCAAATATTATAGTTTGACGTCACTGTTGGGGGAAATTTCATAATTTGGTCAGGCCCTGAAAATGCATGTATATGCCAGCGTTGGACTGGCCATTGCTCCGAGGGCCTCTCCCCTCCCTCTACAATAGGCTCCCTGGGCCATCTCCACCTATTTCATGGCACCATAAATCAGGCCTCCTAAAGTATCTGTTTGATTCTGCTATATATAAGGCCTAAATTATACACTGCTTTGCAGTCACCATTCCTGTCTCCATGATACATTTTTTATCTTTTCCCATTGGGGCCTACATGAAAATGAACCCGTTCTTATTTTCGTGTAGCAACACCAACGTTGCTGTTGCATTACGTACCGTTACCAGTGAACTGTTGAAAAAATACCCCCAAGTTTGAATAAGCCGAGCTATCCAAAGGTGACACGTCCTTGGAAAGGAAAACAACCACGGAAGGCCACGCCTTCAGAACAAATGACTGATACATATGCATACGCCACTGTTTGCAAACTCACTTCGCAAAATACTTTGCGACGAACGTTTCATAACCAAGCTTACGCCAAAAGGCTATCAAAATACGTTTGTTACCCGAGCATACGCCAAAAGGCTCTCGAAATACGTTTGTTACCCGAGCATATGCCAAAAGGCTCACAAAATATGTTGCAATTGCAAACTGCTAGCATAACTGTAGCGAAGGTAGTGATTGCGAGTGAATGTTTTGCGAACTTACAAACTGTGAACATACCTTTTTCGTGAAGATGTTGTAAGCCAAGCATATTTGATTCACGAACATATATTTTACGAACATAATGATTTCCAAACATTGATTTTGCAAGCTTAATAGTTTTCTGACATATTTTTTGCGAACATATGTGGTGGTCTTTTCGGCATTCCATACAAGGAGCACTCGACCAATAAGTGAGGGCGTATATTTAGGGGGTCTTCCAAACAATCAAATGCTTATCTACTCGCAACGGTATAGCAATTTTCTGATTAATATGAATATTCAAGTGACCTTTGCCCTCACATCGCCTGTGGGCAATGGAGGTATGAAGTTTATTGAAGGGTTGTGGATAATATATCTGTGAAATACGCAAAAACGAGTGCCCTTATTTTGTCTAATGCTCCTTTAACAAACAAAAGTTGAAAGCTTCCTACCAAGCATTGAACAAATGCTTCTTGGTCATCCACGTCAAACTTTGATAGCCAGGAAAATCAAAATGAGAGTCAGTTCCTACTTGTTCTTTTATTTTGTTAATTTAAAACAGAGAGTGGGTTAAACTAAGGATTGTCATTTTACTTTTCAAAATTATTCAAGGGATTAGATAAGTTTTATTAATCCCCCTCCCACCTCTTAGGACTTGTTTTCGTTTCTAAGAGAGAGCAAATTGCAATTTAATATATTCTAAAGAATCTCTCAATTGTGAGCTTAAATACAAACAGTGCTAAAATCATTATAACATACGTACAAATAACAATTGACTCTATGATTCCAAACAATTAAATACAATAGCAAACTAGAATATCAGCACTCGCAGAGCGCATACCTCTGCCCCCGTTGCAATTCCAAACATGCCAGAACAAATTTAAGAGTTCATATGATCCCCATACCCAAAATAATCTACCTCAAAAATCCTAGGCCCACCAAGATTCATCCAAAGTTTTGATCTGTGATGATCATTTGCATTCTGACTACCTGAAGATTATCTTCTGACTGATTTCTTCCAAAGCCATATCATTGTTTTCAGTTTCATTCAGGTTAAGCATTCATTGTTTGAGTTCCTATCAGTTAAGATTCAGATTCCATCATTTTCCATTCATGGCAGAAAATTTTATTTTATTTTCTTTTGAGTCCAGAAAATTGATTGTTGGATTTCTTATCATGGCATGAATTGATTGTTCATCACATTCCATTAAAGTCTCAACTGTTTTAAGAGACCTTACCCTAAACATCTCCACCCCTTGATTTCTGCCCTTCCCTCAAACCAATGTTCCAAATTTAAATCACTTATTCCATACGCAATAATAAAACCACACATCAAATTTAATCCAAATCCAATCATCAGTTCTTGAGATATTCTAATGACAAACAAAATCACCCTAAGGCTTCCTCACCCCTCCATTTGGCCCTTCCCGAGCTTAAATGTCTCAAATTGTTAACCAATTCTTCCCTTAAGCAGTAAAAAAACCACACACCAAATTTATTCAAAATCTTATCCTCAGTAGTTGAGATATTTGATGGCAAACAAAGAAAACAAACAAAAGCAGGTAAAAACATAACCTCTGTCCAACTTTGTTGGCGGAGGTACAGTAAGACTACATTTTTATTTTGGATCCTGACTGAGCAGCAAGACTGGGCCCTAAAGCTTTTGTTTTCAAGTGGTTGTTCAGCCCAGCCATTATATTTTCCACATTGTGTCTATTAAATAGTGCCTTTCTAAGAAATCTTGAGTTAGGGAGAGGGGGGGGGGGGGGGGAATGCTGAAGGAATAAATCTGGAGTGGGGAAAAACATTGGATAGAAATAAATATCAGATACCATCAAAGGTGAGAATTAAGAGGAAACCTTTTTTTGGGAGGGTGGGGGATTAAAATGTATTTAATTACAGGCCCTTCAATGGTTAAATCGGACATTGGCCCCCAGTTTAGTGATTCATTATTAGAATTTACATACAATATATTCATTTCATAAGGATATTTTCCTCCAGTGAAAAAACTCATCACTGATGGTAATTAAAATGAATGGGGAAATGTTTCCCCCACTAAGTATGTTAAAAAGGCACTGTATTAAAGGTTCAAAAGTCCAATTGATACAACACACATTTTACATACAGCAAGATCTTTTCATAAACCTTAACCATAACCCCCCTCCCCACCCTCACATAGATGGAGAGCAGTGTGGCACAGTGGTATAATATGCATTTTCCCGACCATGTGATTGTATGTTCCAGATATGGGTTGTGGTTTCCCATCTACAATCCCACAATCATAGACCTAAAACATTAGGCCTTTGTTTGGCACATGAGACTAGCAAATGCTGTAGCCAGCATCTGCTGTAGCATTGCATCAATACTCCATATAAAGCAGTCCTGCTAATTTCCTGTGAGGATTATGAACAAAGAAGCACACAGGTAATGCAAGGAGAAGCATGAGCTTAATAGAATGTGTGGAAAAAACCTTAAATTACAATGTAAATGGCACATGGAGGAGGGAGGGAGGGAAGAAGAGGGAGGGGAATGGTGGTATCAAAATCTATTGAAATTTAGAGAGAAAAAAGTAGTAAATTATGATACTAAAGCTTAAAAGAAACAATATTGATAACATAAAAATGTACTAGACCGAAAAGTGAGGGTGCTCGTGTGTGCTTATTTGACAGATATATTATCCACAACAAATCTATACACTTCATGCCTCTATAGCCCAGTCAAATTGCTATACCGTTATGTACTAGATTAGCATTTAATTTTTCTGGAAACCCCTAAAAATACACCCTCACTTTTCGGTCTAGTGCCCTCACTTTTCGGTCTAGTGCCCTCACTTTTCGGTCTAGTGCCCTCACTTTTCGGTCTAGTGCCCTCACTTTTCGGTCTAGTGCCCTCACTTTTCGGTCTAGTGCCCTTTTAATTCTGAGTTTAGGTCCTGTTCAAAGACTTTATAATTTAGCAGGTGGCCTACAGCCCCATCTATTACCTCTTGATGGTGTTGTATCGAGCTGAGGTTTGGTTGATAAGCGCTTTCTGTTCGTGCTGTTGTGATAATCCTGTACACCAGGAGATCTCTAAAGGCATCAGGATTTGATAACAAAATCTTGGTTGTCAATATATCTGAAAATTAGAACACAATTAAATATTATAGTCATAACTTTATTAACAATGAACTGGCAAGTTGAAGATAATTCAGACCCCTAGCTTTGCTGTTTCACAAGGGTGCCCCCACCCCCAATCTGTGGGCCCGCCCTGCCCCCTGGGGCTCCATCCTGCCCCCATGATTTTTTTTTTTTTTTAAAGATCTAATTTTTCTTAATGATCTTAATTAGCTTCATAAATGAAATACTTTACATGAATACAGAATAATAGTATAGTAAGCAATTGTCCTGTTTGGCTATTGAACTGGTCCTTATAATTCAGACTAGCTTCATTCTGAGATGTATGATTGTAGCTAAAATCTCAGAGCTTCTTCACCAGGGGATTGAAGCTTAAGGGGCCCCTGGACTTCACGCCGAAAAGACGCAGCACTTTGAGGGTGCATTAATGTACCCCTCAACAAGTCTAGCACCCTGCCCCTTTTTAAATCAAGCTAGGGTTCTGCATATATTTAAACATGTGGTTATCATAGTAACCAGTGTTATCTACCATAAAGTGATAAGTTAAATTGAACACTAATTTAGTTGTTGTTGTTTGTTGATGCTTAACGGCGCACCGCGACAGTCATAGTCAAATGTAACAAGAGGGTATTAGAAAATGAAGGTGCAAGAGTTAGGACGGTATGAATAATAAAGAAGCAAATAGAGGTAAGAAAAGTGGAGGAACAGAATGGTAGGATAGAAAAGGAAGGAAGTGTGGGTATTAAAAGTTTCAGGTTGAAAATATTATTTTAATCTTACTTAATTCATTGTTCAGATGATCATTTTGAAGAAATTTCAATGTTTGGCTCCATTGATTTTTAACTTACAAAATTGTTCTTAAATGTCCACGTGTTTCCTTGTATTTTACACCTGTTGGCAACGCAGATTTAGAGTTACATGTTGTGACAGGTGTAATGTATTTGGAAATGCATGCTGGCCCTCATTGAAATATTCTGGTTGAAAATGTGATTTTTATCTATTACTAAGATTTCATTAATTAGATGATTATTTCTAACAAATTTCAATCTTTGGCTTCAATGATTTTTGAAATCAAATTTGTATTCATTTAATTATTATTTTTTTGTTCAAATTATCATTGTAACAAATTTCATTTTTTGTCATAATTTGTATTAGCTCAATGGTTTCATTTTTACATCATTCAATAAATTGTCAGTGATCTTTAAAATAGTAGTCTCATTTTATGTGTAATATGCTTAATAATAAGAGCAGAGCCATCTTAAGAATATTTGAGACCCTGGGCAAAGCAATGTAATGGGGCCCTTAACCCCCTCCCCCTCCTCCCTCCTTCTTCAGGGATATTCAGCCCATGTGGTAAGATGGTAAGTGTATGCAAATAAACACATAAACCTATTATGCACTTGTCAATTGTGCGACTCAATTCTACACCCACGGACAAGGTGAGTCATTACATCAAAGTAGGTAGACAAAACATGTACATTGACACACCCCTCAGTCACTTAGGTGACTGACAATTTTTGTGAAATATGACTCACCTCAAATCAATCACCTCTGTATAAAGTCAATGGGTCTGAAGTAAATTGACCCATCCCAGAGTCACTGACAATTTGGTACAGTACAATGATGCACATGTGAATCACTATTTTATATGTCAATGACTCACCTTTGACTGACATAGCCAGGGGTAGGAAAAAGTTCATACCTAATCCTGGTATAATGTTGATTAATGAATCATAATATTTGGGTTAACAATCCAAAAAAAAAACTAGAAAAAACTTATGTTTATCGTATCCAAACTTGTATGTTTAAGTGAACTTTGAACAATTGTGAAGAATATTACACTATTCAGATCTCGAACACGCCTACTTCTTTCTTTACAGTATAGTAACTTGACTTGCAGATTGTGATCACTTCACAGATATACGATCAACACAATACAGGAGGAAAATAGAATCCATGCTAATAATATCATTGACAATTGACAGCCTGCATTCAAAACAACATCAAAACTTTCATGTACACTGCTGTACAGTGTATGTATATCATGCATAGGGCCTTTGTACTAGCCTAAGTATTTATGTACAGCACTACGGGCATGTTGAATCATTTAAACATAAGTCTCGTACTGTAGTTGTGTTATTTTTCTTTTGTTTATGAGTAGGCTTAATTCAAAATCATTTTTGTGTACAAATAAAACTTTCAATAGCATTAGAGAAGTAAGATCTTCATGATTTTTATTTTAAGTTAATGAAAAACTCTGGTGTAAAATTCACATGCTATATCTAATTCTTACGACTCAGGTACAAACTGTCGCAAGAAATTTCAGCCATGGCATAATATACAACAAATTTGTCGTTAACGTGATCTCTGGGTATGACCATCACAGTAAATCCTTAGTACTCCCCGTAGTACTGTCAGACTAATGCCAGCTGTGTTAGTATGGCTGCCGTTTGAGATAGCTTACCATCCGAGGATACTACAAAAACCTATACCCTGCTGTACTGTTTCAAGCCATGTTAAAACATAGGAAAATCTCAAGTTTAAAATCTTTGTGAAATCGAAACCATTCTACCTTTTTTTCGCCAACAATGCCTATTCATGATGTTTGAAGCCCATCCATGCCTTCAAAAACTGTTTTTACGGTGAGTTTAGTTACTTTTATCAAAGTATTTACAGGGCTAAGCTTATACAGGGCTACTTTTCATTCCATAAAAATCGTCTGACAAGCTCTCCAAATACAATCAAAGTTTAAAACACTGCTTTTGGGGTTATAACATTTTAAGTAGGGGTAATATGTTTTAAATTATTTGAGGGAAAAAATTGGGACAATACTCATAAAGTACAATTTGGGCCTATATATTTTAAACATTTCTTGGTGTTTTATGTAGCCTATTTGTTTTTGCAGTTTCTATTTAAAAAAATTATATGAACCAAAAAAATGTTGTTAGCGAAAAATCACCCAATAATTAGTGAATACTGTAGTTGATCACGTGCAGTGACTAATGCACTTGTATGACTCATCCTACTAGCCTAGTACCCCCAGCAATGTGAGTCAAAGGTGGGTCATTCACATATGAAAGCGACTCACAAGTCCCATGTGCATCATTGTACCAAATTGTCAGTCACCATAGCGACTCTGGGGTGAGTCAATTTACTTCAGACCCATTGACTTTGTACAGAGATGAGTGATTTTGGGTAAGTCATTTGCACAAGAAATGTCAGTCACCCAAGTGACTGAGGGGTGTGTCAATGTAGGCCTAGGCCTACATGTTTTCACCACACACCTTGGTGCAATAACTCACCGTAATGTCCAGGGGTGTAGGCTAAGGGCGAGTCACACAATTGACAAGTGCATAAGAAAGATGGCGACCAAAACATCAAATCGGAGAACTTTATCCCATCGTGAAAAGTGTATAATTGAGCCTAACGTTAGCCTAAATTGATATAAGAATATCCAAAAAGTAAGTTATTTTTCAATCATAATTTTCTAAGGTTGGTGTGTGATTTAAACAAAACAGGAATTGTACTCAATTTATAACAATCCTCGTACGGCAATCCCAATGACAACCTATACTGAGGGGTGTGTATATTATAAGTAGTAATTCGAGATAGAGAGAGAGAGAGTTGAACACACAATTACAATGACAGGGTCGTCGCCTGCGTATTCGGTTATGATAGTACAAATGCTATCATGAAACGCTTAATACGACCCGGACGAGAACACAGGTACGACGTACGGACAGACATAACATCGACAACCAAGTCAATGTCCACAGCCTTTGATAACCAGTTGTGGTGCACTGGCGTGTCTACCCACCCCAGGATTGAACCCGGGGCCTCGTGGTTGGTAGACAGGTATGATAACCGCTACACCACAGTATATAAACACTCTTTCTTCCCTCACACACTAAAGGATTGGAATGCTTTACCATCAGACATTGTTCATGCACTAAGTCTCAACTGTTTCAAAGCTAAACTTACTAACACCTGTATTGCTAACTAGTTTTTTTTATATTATTTTTTACTCATACTTTTTACGCTCGGTTGGCGTTCATGTCCTCTTGAAGGATTTTTGCCGACTTAACCGTTTCAGATTCAGATTCAGATAACCGCTACACCACAGTAGGTAGATAAGTAGTAATTCCTAAGCCTTGTACCTTAAGAATAGATAAGAGCATTTGGCTAGTACGAGCAAAATTCAAAACAGTTCAAAAGTTCTAAAAATAAACACAGAATTGGAACTAACCTTCATTCTCATCCATTTATGACAATACACCCTAGTAGGGAAAAGAATTTTCGGTCTATCTCCAGTGTGTATATTAATTATAAGTTTATACTTTACACAATGAAGGCTGTTTTGACACAATGACAGTTTGAATGATGCTTGATATTGGTAGCTAGCCTAACGTTAACTTGGTTAACACACTGGGACCTAGCCTAACGTTATAATTTCACCCAGGGACCAACGCTAGGTCGCTTTGTTGTCAATTGTTGTTGGTGTGACTCGTGAAACCCAATTTTCATTGTTAACTCAACGGCAGCTTGGTAGGATTTTGCTAAATGGTGACGTTCTGTTTGCAAGTTAAACACGCAACAAGTACTTGTAATCAGCAAGTTGGCAAATCTGTTCACTTTGGTTTACGAGATAAAACAGTAATAAGCTGTTTCTCTTAATGTTGGAGTTTGTAAACAACATTACAAGTTTACGTTTAATTTTAGAGTTTAACGCGGGAATGCTAAATGCATGCGCAATACATGCGCATTACACTTGTTACCAAAACAACAAATCATATGATTTGTCACCTGTCCGATCCGCAGCCTTAAATGTAGACCTCACATGACAAATAATAACTAATATTGATAAGTGACAGTGATAATAACTTAATAACCTTACGATATTCTGACATTAGCAGAATTTTTAAGTTGGGTTCAGGAATCAGCATTTCGGATTTCAGGAATATCAAATTCTGTACATTCCCATTCTGACATCGGTGGTGCACAGAGACTGGATCTGGACAATACATTGATTTGACTCAGTTTTGTAGCCGAATTGAGCCTGAGGGTGAGATATGAAATTCAAACTAAGTTTTTTGAGTTGGGCTACACTCATTATGCCATTGTCACTGAACACAACATGATTTTGTCAAACTTGTAATGAACGGTTGGCGTTCATGTCCTCTTGAAGGATTTTTGCCGACTTAACCGATTCAGATTTAGCTAGGCCAAACGTTAGTACGAATCTTCATACTCACAACTCCTTCGCTCTGAATCTCTGATTTAATCGTTACATACATCAAAAATGTACACACTTAAGCAAAGTCAATGGGATTCAACGTGTGTTTTCAAAAACATTTCTCCAGAAATTTGGGGTAAATTGATTTTCGTAATGAAGCCTTCCATATTTTAACCAGAAAATCAACACACAGAAACTTGAATTTGTTTTACAGAATGTGAATATCATAATAACTCAATTGCTATCCTAAAAGGATGCATATTTTTTGTTTAAAATTAAAGTTTCAGCACATTTACTACTAGCATCTTGACAAAAATGTAACATGCATGTAAGCATTTTTTCCAACCAAGAAGAAGATAAGATGCTTGCGTAATTGACATATTTTAGTATTTAGAGTATTGTTGTGTAAGAATTTAAGTGCTTGCTATGACCAGAAAAGCACAGATTGAACATGAAAAAATGATTGCATCTGAAGCTAAGTCAAACACTAACAAGTTTTGGTGGTTATGCCAAATCTAAGACAAACTTCAAACAGGGCATAGCCCACTTGCAGACCAGTGAGGTCGATGAGCATGGTAAACCATTATTAACTATATCTGACTTTGAAGAAGCCAAGGTCTTGTCTCATTTTTTCATGAGAATATTTACAGTTGAAGATGATAATGAAATGCCTGACTTTGAGAAACAAAATTTTCAAGTTCCTCTCAGTTCTATTTCCATGTCACGTGATACAGTACCTAAAAAATTAAAATGTTTAAATACTTCTAAGTCAGCTGGACCAGGTGGTATCTATCCGAGATTTTATATGAGTGTTCTGATACCATTGCTCCATACTTAACTACTTTGTTCCAGCTGTCCTTAGACACTGTGACAGTTCCAGATGATTAGACAATGGAAGGTGGCAAATATCTCACCTATTTTCAAGAAGGGTAACAGATCTTTAGTATCAAATTATCACCCTGTCAACCTAACAAGTGTTGTAAGTAAAACGATGGAATTGATTATTAGAGACCATTTGATGGAGCATCTTCATAACAACAATCTAATTAGTCCTCAACAGTTTGGTTTCATGAAAGGGAGTTCTACTTTTCTACAATTATTAAAGGTTCTAGATGATCTGTCCCTAGCATGGTAAACTAATGAGAAGGTTACCATTGTATGTCTCGATTTTGTGAAAGCTTTTGACAAGGTGCCACATAAATATCTGCTTCATGAATTAAATTTATATGGTATTGTGGATCCATTGTATAGCTGGATCAGATCCTTTCTTACAAATAGGTCACAGCGTGTTTTAGTAAACGGTTGTACTTCCCATTCAGTGACAGTGACCAGTGGTATACCACAAGGTAGTGTTATGGGTCTGATCCTATTCATTGTATATATAAATGATCTCCCTGACATTGTGAGTTCTTCAATTTACCTTTATGCAGATGACACTTAGATTTATAGGCCCATGAGGTCAGCCCAAGACCATAATATCTTGCAAGCTGCCCTGGACTCCTTGGCAAACTGGTCTTCTAAATGGCTATTAAAATTTCACCCAGACAAGTGCGAGATCCTCGAAATTGCACGTTGTTCTCCTTCAAGTGATTTATGCTACACCATGTTGAATCACAATCTTGAATTTGTAAGTAATGAGAAGGATCTGGGAGTAACTTTTGACTCCTAGCTTACTTTTGAGGCTCACATCGATGAGAAAGTCAACAAGGCAAATATGATTCTTGGACTCATCCGTAGTTCATTCACATATCTTGACAAAACCTCTTTAGTCTAACTCTACACAGCATTTGTTAGACCTCATCTGGAATTTTCAAACTGTCTGGCACCCATCAAAGAAAAAAACACATTGAGTTAATCGAAAATGTTCAAAGGAGAGCCACCAAACTTATCCCACATTTGCATAATCTGCCATATCCTGACAGGCTTGTTAATCTGAATCTACATTACCAACATCAACTTGCAGAAGAGCAAGAGGTGATATGATTGAAGTATATAAGATGGTCTCACTCTCATATACTGTATATGATACAAGAGTTGCAAATGTATTACCTATTTGTAGTAATACTAGAACAAGAGGTTCTAAAAACAGGAAAAATTTTCAATCACATTCATTCACTAGCGTTCGACATCATTTTTTCTCCAATTCTTCTCCAATCGGATTTGCAAGTTATGGAATAACCAAAGGAGGTTGTGGAAGCATGTGATCTAAATTTAAGAACAGGCTGGATAAGCACTGGTGTAATCAGGCTTTTCGCTTTTACTTCAAGGTTGAGAGTCACAAATTACTTGACACTTCTAGGTCTAGAATGTCAGGCTACCAGCCTCTCGGGCTACCAGCCTCTCGGGCTACCAGCCTCTCGGGCTACCAGCCTCTCGGGCTACCAGCCTCTCGGGCTACCAGCCTCTCGGGCTACCAGCCTCTCGGGCTACCAGCCTCTCGGGCTACCAGCCTCTCGGGCTACCAGCCTCTCGGGCTACCAGCCTCGGGCTACCACCAGCCTCTCGGGCTACCAGCCTCTCGGGCTACCAGCCTCTCGGGCTACCAGCCTCTCGGGCTACCAGCCTCTCGGGCTACCAGCCTCTCGGGCTACCACCTACCAGCCTCGGGCTACCAGCCTCTACCAGGGCTACCAGCCTCTCGGGCTACCAGCCTCTCGGGCTACCAGCCTCTCGGGCTACCAGCCTCTCAGGGCTACCAGCCCTCGGGCTACCAGCCTCTCGGCCACCTCGGGCCCAGCCTCGGCTACCAGCTCGGCTACCAGCCTCTCGGGCTACCGCCTCGGGCTACCAGCCTCGGGCTACCAGCCTCGGGCTACCAGCCTCTCGGGCTACCAGCCTCGGGCTACCAGCCTCTCGGGCTACCAGCCTCTCGGGCTACCAGCCTCTCGGGCTACCAGCCTCGGGCTACCAGCCTCTCGGGCTACCAGCCTCTCGGGCTACCAGCCTCTCGGGCTACCAGCCTCTCGGGCTACCAGCCTCTCGGGCTACCAGCCTCTCGGGCTACCAGCCTCTCGGGCTACCAGCCTCTCGGGCTACCAGCCTCTCGGGCTACCAGCCTCTCGGGCTACCAGCCTCTCGGGCTACCAGCCTCTCTCCCGGGCTACCAGCCTCTCGGGCTACCAGCCTCTCGGGCTACCAGCCTCTCGGGCTACCAGCCTCTCGGGCTACCAGCCTCTCGGGCTACCAGCCTCTCGGGCTACCAGCCTCTCGGGCTACCAGCCTCTCGGGCTACCAGCCTCTCGGGCTACCAGCCTCTCGGGCTACCAGCCTCTCGGGCTACCAGCCTCTCGGGCTACCAGCCTCTCGGGCTACCAGCCTCTCGGGCTACCAGCCTCTCGGGCTACCAGCCTCTCGGGCTACCAGCCTCTCGGGCTACCAGCCTCTCGGGCTACCAGCCTCTCGGGCTACCAGCCTCTCGGGCTACCAGCCTCTCGGGCTACCAGCCTCTCGGGCTACCAGCCTCTCGGGCTACCAGCCTCTCGGGCTACCAGCCTCTCGGGCTACCAGCCTCTCGGGCTACCAGCCTCTCGGGCTACCAGCCTCTCGGGCTACCAGCCTCTCGGGCTACCAGCCTCTCGGGCTACCAGCCTCTCGGGCTACCAGCCTCTCGGGCTACCAGCCTCTCGGGCTACCAGCCTCTCGGGCTACCAGCCTCTCGGGCTACCAGCCTCTCGGGCTACCAGCCTCTCGGGCTACCAGCTCTCGGGCTACCAGCCTCGGGCTACCAGCCTCGGGCTACCAGCCTCTCGGGCTACCAGCCTCTCGGGCTACCAGCCTCTCGGGCTACCAGCCTCTCGGCTACCAGCTACCAGCCTCTCGGGCTACCAGCCTCTCGGGCTACCAGCCTCTCGGGCTACCAGCCTCTCGGGCTACCAGCCTCTCGGGCTACCAGCCTCTCGGGCTACCAGCCTCTCGGGCTACCAGCCTCTCGGGCTACCAGCCTCTCGGGCTACCAGCCTCTCGGGCTACCAGCCTCTCGGGCTACCAGCCTCTCGGGCTACCAGCCCTCGGGCTACCAGCCTCTCGGGCTACCAGCCTCTCGGGCTACCAGCCTCTCGGGCTACCAGCCTCTCGGGCTACCAGCCTCTCGGGCTACCAGCCTCTCGGGCTACCAGCCTCTCGGGCTACCAGCCCTCGGGCTACCAGCCTCTCGGGCTACCAGCCTCTCGGGCTACCAGCCCTCGGGCTACCAGCCTCTCGGCTACCAGCCCTCGGGCTACCAGCCTCTCGGGCTACCAGCCTCTCGGGCTACCAGCCTCAGCCTCTCGGGCTACCAGCCTCTCGGGCTACCAGCCTCTCGGGCTACCAGCCTCTCGGGCTACCAGCCTCCGGGCTACCAGCCTCTCGGGCTACCAG
Organism: Chiridota heheva; assembly: GCA_020152595.1. Taxonomy (NCBI): domain Eukaryota; kingdom Metazoa; phylum Echinodermata; class Holothuroidea; order Apodida; family Chiridotidae; genus Chiridota; species Chiridota heheva. Next base: position 858,144 of record JAIGNY010001856.1, read on the forward strand.
CCTCTCGGGCTACCAGCCTCTCGGGCTACCAGCCTCTCGGGCTACCAGCCTCTCGGGCTACCAGCCTCTCGGGCTACCAGCCTCTCGGGCTCGGGCTACCAGCTCTCGGGCTACCAGCCTCTCGGGCTACCAGCCTCTCGGGCTACCAGCCTCTCGGGCTACCAGCCTCTCGGGCTACCAGCCTCTCGGGCTACCAGCCTCTCGGGCTACCAGCCTCTCGGGCTACCAGCCTCTCGGGCTACCAGCCTCTCGGGCTACCAGCCTCTCGGGCTACCAGCCTCTCGGGCTACCAGCCTCTCGGGCTACCAGCCTCTCGGGCTACCAGCCTCTCGGGCTACCAGCCTCTCGGGCTACCAGCCTCTCGGGCTACCAGCCTCTCGGGCTACCAGCCCTCTACCAGCCTCGGGCTACCAGCCAGCCTCGGGCTACCAGCCTCTCGGGCTACCAGCCTCTCGGGCTACCAGCCTCTCGGGCTACCAGCCTCTCGGGCTACCAGCCTCTCGGGCTACCACCAGCCTCTCGGGCTACCAGCCTCTCGGGCTACCAGCTCGGCTACAGCCCTCGGGCTACCAGCCTCTCGGGCTACCAGCCTCTCGGGCTACCAGCCTCTCGGGCTACCAGCCTCTCGGGCTACCAGCCTCTCGGGCTACCAGCCTCTCGGGCTACCAGCCCTCGGGCTACCAGCCCTCGGGCTACCAGCCTCTCGGGCTACCAGCCTCTCGGGCTACCAGCCTCTCGGGCTACCAGCCTCTCGGGCTACCAGCCTCTCGGGCTACCAGCCTCTCGGGCTACCAGCCTCTCGGGCTACCAGCCTCTCGGGCTACCAGCCTCTCGGGCTACCAGCCTCTCGGGCTACCAGCCTCTCGGGCTACCAGCCTCTCGGGCTACCAGCCTCTCGGGCTACCAGCCTCTCGGGCTACCAGCCTCTCGGGCTACCAGCCTCTCGGGCTACCAGCCTCGGGCTACCAGCCTCTCGGGCTACCAGCCTCTCGGGCTACCAGCCTCTCGGGCTACCAGCCTCTCGGCTACCAGCCTCGGGCTACCAGCCTCTCGGGCTACCAGCCTCTCGGGCTACCAGCCTCTCGGGCTACCAGCCTCTCGGGCTACCAGCCTCTCGGGCTACCAGCCTCTCGGGCTACCAGCCTCTCGGGCTACCAGCCTCTCGGGCTACCAGCCTCTCGGGCTACCAGCCTCGGGCTACCAGCCTCTCGGGCTACCAGCCTCTCGGGCTACCAGCCTCGGGCTACCAGCCTCTCGGGCTACCAGCCTCTCGGGCTACCAGCCTCTCGGGCTACCAGCCTCTCGGGCTACCAGCCTCTCGGCTACCAGCCTCTCGGGCTACCAGCCTCTCGGGCTACCAGCCTCTCGGGCTACCAGCCTCTCGGGCTACCAGCCTCTCGGGCTACCAGCCTCTCGGGCTACCAGCCTCTCGGGCTACCAGCCTCTCGGGCTACCAGCCTCTCGGGCTACCAGCCTCTCGGGCTACCAGCCTCTCGGGCTACCAGCCTCTCGGGCTACCAGCCTTTCATCCAGGAAACATCATAGGTAGGTGTTTTGAGTGCGTACCTGAATCCTCTGTGCATCCTTGAGTGTATAACATTATATAACAAGATTACGGGCTAAGAAGGGTTTGTCTAAACTAATTCCAAACTAACACCACCACCACAAAATAAAAAAAAACACACAAAAAAAGCCCAGAGTTAGTAAAGAACTGATCAATGTTGACCTTGAAATTGTGAATTGGAGCTAACTACCCACTTAGGCAAACCATTCCACTCATTAACAACTCTTTGCGAAAAGCTAAAACACTGAATATTTATCCGTTAGAACTCTTTGGTCAACTTCAAACTGTTACCACGTGTCACGTAAGGATTAGCTGAAACATGCAAGAAAAAACAGGAAGTCAAAGCATCACTACCAGATAGGAATTTAAAAGCCTGAATCATTTCGCCACGTACTCTTCTCAACTCAAGCGTAGCCAAACCAAGAAATCACAAGCTAGGTTCATAAGAGAGATTCTTTACTTCGGGAATAAATATAGCGGCTCTTCACTGAACCTGCTCCAAAATGAACTTATTCTTCTCATAAAAGGGACCCCAAGCCTGAATAGCATACTCAAGGTGGGGCCTGACTAACTGCTTATACAAATTAAGAACAACCTCCCTACCAAGAAAACAAAAATTTCTTTTAATCACCAAGCATCCTATTTGTCCTTGCAGCTGGTAAAGCACACTGTTTAGAAGTTTCAAATTGCTAGTAATGACAACACCTAGATCCCTTTCTTGATCAACACAACCAAGTTTGACCAAAATGAATAACTTTGTATTTATTAACATTGAATGACATCTGCCATGTTTAGGACCAAGAAACTAACTTATCCAGATCAGTTTGCAAAAGTGAGGATTCTCTAGCATCATCAACAATCCTGTACAGCTTAGTGTCATCAGCAAATTTACAATCCTGGAGCCTAGGGAAACATCAATATCGTTAATGAAGATTAAGAAAAGAAGCGGACCCAATACAGAACCCTGAGGAAACCACTTGTAATCTTCTCCATGAGATACTTCACCATTAACAACAACTCTTTGTGACCTGTCAACTAACCAAGAATATATCCAATTGGCACACTTTCCCTCCACCAAGTGCTCTTGTTTTCATCATGAGCCTGCTTAATGGAACCTTATTAAATGCTTTTTGGAAATCTAAATAGATAACATCCACATTATGACCAGAATCAACTTGTTTAGTAACATCATCAAGAAACTAGAAATTAGAAACACAAGACCTCTTAGGTAAGAACCCATGCAGGGACAAATTTAACAAATCATTGACCAGTAAATGATCTAGTGCAACATCCTTAACAATGGACTCCATGACCTTGCACACAACATTAGTAAGACTCACTAGCGTATAGTTACAAGGCATGAACGCATCAATGTGCGTCCTATGTGCGTGTTACTTACAGTATGTACGATGTGTACAATTTGTATTTATTAATGATATTAGCAAAGAACAAGGGCATGAGGTAATCAAATTTGAAAGAATTTTAATAGTGCGCAACAACGCAATTGTCACGTTTTTAAATGAATGCACATTGTGATTTTTGTTGTATCTGCGCCCCTCCCTTTTTCAACTTGTACTTGCACATTTGCAACATAACCCATGATCTATAGATGTGTCAGATTGGTTTTGGTGGTGATATCGTGCATATTAAAGAGTAGGCAGGGCATAATGTAACAATCTTGAAATGTTCATATTTAAACAACCACATGTCTGTTTTGCTTCATATTTTGTATGATTATGATGTTAGCTGGTGTGTACATGTTCATGATGTAAAATTGTTGAATTTAGTGGGCGGGGCTTAATATGATTTTGCTGAAAAGAGCTAGTACTGAGTAAGCAGGATATCTCAAGAACGGTAAACTGGATTCATACCATGTGGTACAAAGACAGCCAATGGTCTGTAGATGTGCCCTATTGTTTTTGCTGGTGATATCATGCATATTAATGAGTAGGTGGGGCTTAATATAAAAATCTTGAAATGCTCATTTTCAAGTTGACAATCACATGTCAGTTTTGTTTCATATATTTCATAATAATGATGTTAGCTAGTGTGTACGTTTTCATGGTATAAAAACTTGACTTTCATTAATATGCCTAGTGGGCAGGGCTTAATTTTATTTTATAAACAAAAAGCTTGTAAGCATGGTATCTCAAAAACTATGAACTGGATTCATGTCATGCGTGGTACACAGCTCATGGTCTGCAGATGTGCCCTAATGTTTTGGTGGTGATTTCATGCATATTAATAAGTGGGTGGAACTTTAAAGTTACAATTGTGAAAAAGTGATAAATGAGCGACTGTATGTCCGTTTTGCATCACATTGGTAATGTTGAAATATTGATAATATTGTTGGTTAAGTATAATAGAAAATGCCACAGCGATGCACAAACAGGGCTAAGCATAGCAAGAATGATTATTGAACTTGAAAGATAACAGACGTATGCATGATTTACGATGATTTTTTTGGTTGAACCATTATTTTTTTCTTCAAATAGTAGCCATGGCCTGGCCATGCTTAATGTTTCAAAGAAATGTTGAGTATCAAATTGGTGTGATCTGAACTGTAAGATTTTCCCACCGTAGGTTGTTTGCAAATTAGCAATACACCGTAAGATGATGCATTTAGAAGCTTAATTTATCTAGTTTACAAGTATCCGACAAATTTATTTTCTTTTTATTTGAAAGAAAATTGAAATCATAACTATAAATTAGAAATCGTGAATAAATAAGGGCATATACAGTAGATGGCCTGTCAACACAGCCTTTTTTACAACTTTTTTTTATGTGACTGCCTTGGGACCTAGACTGACAAACGGGTAAAACCAGCATTATTTGAGGGGCAATTGGGATTTATAAAATCACTTTACATTAAAATTTATTAATATATTTGATTGATCAATGCCTCCGTTATCATTTTCAACATAATTTACAGAAAATACTGTGATACAAACATCGTTAGCAGCTATCATATAGCAGTGCAGTACATTGCAGTTATAGTTAGTGTAATGCACTTTATGTTCAAAGCTTGTTTACATTACGGGTGAAAAAGTAGTTTTTCCGGTGAAAACCAGGTTTTGGTTTTGGAAACTGACCTGTTTTACCTCGGGGCAAAACTGGCAAGCTTAGCTTGATACAGTATATGATATGCACTTGTCAGTTGTATGACTCACCCCTACTACCCCAGCACTGTCAGTGAAATGTGAGTCATAAAACAGTGATTCACTTTTGCATCATTGTACCAAATTGTCAGTCACCAGAGTGACTCTGGGGTGAGTTAATATACTTTAGACCTATTCACTTTATACAGAGGTGAGTGATTTAGGGTATGTCATTTCAATAGAATGTCAGTCACCTACAGGGGTGCATCAATGTACTGTACATGTTTTGGTCACCCACCTTGGTGCAATGACTTACCTTGTCCGGAGGTGTAAAGGTGAGTCACACAAGTGACAAGTGCAATATAGACTGAAAGAAATAAACCAACTACCAAAAACCCCATCATAAAATCTTATTTCATTCTCAAGTTATCCAAGTTTGAAGTTGTACCATGGACGCTGCCATCATGTGTTAAAATCATGCCAATGATGACAATCATTGCTTAGCACACATCATAAATGTATTTCTTTATAGTGATTTTCTTACCATAATGCTTTGACAACTAAGGGCTTGAATTATTTATACCATATCAAGGTTCAGAGACCCATGCAAAAGAAAAATAATTTCTTAGAAGCTTAGAAAGTGGGGTTGGGTGGTGATTGTATGGACCATCTTCCTGCATCATACATCACAACTTAATTTGCATATCAAAGCCTGACAATTTTTAGAAAATACAGTATTTTAATATTTCATAGTTTTTAATAGTTTTAAAACAATTTGCAAACTTACTATTCTTCTGCTGTTTCCCTCAATTATTCATCAGTATATAAACTTTTAACATTTTCAATATTTTTCTTTTCAATGTAGTGACAAGCAATATATGAATTATAATCTTTGCAATCATTTTATTTCAGAAAATGAAGGCAGGTGGCAATTGTGCAATTGTGTTACTTTGGATTGGGAGCTTTATGATTGTAGTCAATGCACTGAATAATGGTCTGGCAAGAACTCCACCAATGGGATGGCAGGCATGGGAAAGATTTCGATGTGAAAAGGATTGCGACTTAGATCCTAAAAACTGCCTGAAGTAAGTGAGATTCAGTATGTTTAAACATTTCTTCACATGGAGACATGTGGTTTCTGAAACTCATGTAACCTGTCTCTTTGCCATCAGTCATTTAATTTTATTGAAAGCTATTTATGTTTCTGTTTGAAAAGTTTATCTCTGAGTCACCGGTTAACTCGCATGGGGAAGGAGGTCGGTTAACTCGCCTAATAAAGGAGGTCGGTTAACTTGCCTAGGGAAGGAGGTTGGTTAACTCGCCTAGGGTAGGAGGTCGTTTAACTCGCCTAGGGAAGGAGGTTGCTTAACTCGCGTAGGGAAGGAGATCGAAAACTTGCCTAGGAAAGGAGGTTGGTTATCTCCCATAGGGAGAAGGTTGGTTAACTCGCATAGGGAAGGGAATCGGTCAACACACCTAGGGAAGTAGGTCAGTTAACTCACTTAGGGAAAGTGGTCGGTTAACTCGCCTAGTGAAGGAGGCCGGTTAACTCGCATAGGGAAGGAGGTAGGGGCCATTTCATGCAAAAGTTTTTAAAGAATGTTGTGTATCTTTGATCCTACAAGGTAAACTCATTGCATTATTGGGTAGTGGATTTTCCTCCATTGGGACCATCACAACCATTTTCCTCACCCCACTTCATCGATAAGATTTTACAAGGTGGAGGATGTGTTTGACTCAAACAGAAAAAGAGGAATCTTGGAAGTATTAGAAAAAAACATTTTTGAGAGATGGTGGTGTAGACTTTGGCGAACTTAGATTTCCAGCAACATTTTTGTCATTATGCAATTTTGAATTTTTAACTGCAAATAAAGGCAATTAATTCATTCAATTAATTGGTTTATTTCATATTTAAAATGTCAAATTTTGTTTTTATTTATTTATCTTATTGATGATATTTAAATCTTTCACCACAGTGAGAATCTAATTCGTACAATGGCAGACAAGATTGTGGAAATGGGCTTCAAAGACCTGGGCTATGAGTACATCAACATTGATGATTGTTGGATGGGCCCAGAAAGGGACAACCAATCCCGTTTGATGCCAGACCCTAAGAGGTTCCCAAGCGGAATAAAAGCCCTTGCAGATTATGTATGCTTTATTTCTTTATTCTTATCTTAGTTTATTCCTTTGAAGGATTGCTTAAGAGGTTAGACATGTAATGTTATTTGATATAGAGGTCAAAAGTAAACAAGAGGAAGTGACACATACTCACTATTGCAATAATTATGGCTGTATTCTACTGAATAATCAATTTTAACTTCTTTTTTTTTATTTGAAAATATAATCAAAATTTCTTCCAATGGTAGATCACAGTTATTACTTTACTATACTTTGTTTAACAATCTACAGTGCTAGCATATCAAATGGTTGTAAGTTTCAAAATCTACCAAAATGCCAATTCACAGATCTTTTTTAACTTTGGAATAAACCACCTGAATAAATTTGTATGCATTTTTTGTCAGACATTGCTACTCTTCTTTACACATTTGCATGAATTAGCATATCAACACCTAAATATTCAAAAAGCTATTAAATGGTCCATGTTCATCAAATTCAGATGGTTAATGGTTATCTAGAACTATGAGCAGCTCTAAGAGGTTCCAGCCTTTATTCAAGCAACCTTCACTCAACATGTCATTTGGGGAATTTCCTCAGAATCACTAAGAACGACCATTAATATTTTGGTCAGAATGAAAATCCTCATATATCATTTATATTATTCTATTAAGATCCATAGCAAAGGATTGAAGATTGGAATCTATGAGTCGATGGGAATGAAAACATGCCAGGGATTTCCAGGGACTTTCCCTCATATTGACCTGGATGCCCAAACCTTTGCTGATTGGGGGATTGACTTTGTAAAGATGGACACGTGTCACACTCCAGCCGCCAATCTTGTCAGTGAAGGTTTGTATAATATGAATCTCATACAGTACGTTCCTGCTGCCTTTATTAGTTACTACTTTCTACTCCTACCATCATCACTATTTACTGTTAACATCTACCATTGCCAAATCTCTAGCAATTATTATCAGCTCCAGCTTTTGGTTAAAAAACTCAGAAAAAATGTCCAACCATATGTTGAAAGTTGTCATTAACTATTTATTCTTTGTTTGTTAATCTCAAGTTCCTTGTTGTGCTAGGGAGTATATTATACTAATCTTCCTTGACAAGAAGCCTCGTGACACATTACAAGCATTTCTAGAAATTGGTCTAATGCATAAGATTCTGGTCATAGCATAGCTAGATTTAATGTTTGGGGGGCTATGTCCCCTAGAAACTCAAATTAAAACATTCACCATTTTCTTCTCTATATATTGAACCTTTCATGTCTGCTCCTCTCTTTATGCACCATTTTGGGGGCTGAGCCTAAACAGCCCCTCTTAAACTAGTCACTGATTCTTGTGGGTGACCTTCTGTACTTGCACTTGTTACATTGCATAATAAATCAGGATTTAGCAGCAATACATTTTATGGATGAATGACGAATAAGGATGTGTAATGTTACTTCCTGCCAATGTGATATATATTTCTGGCTATTTCTACTAAATCGTATAGCATTTTCTATAGAATTCAAAATTTCCTTCAAATAGAGCAAGATTTTCGAATGGTTTCTGTACTTTTTTGATGTATATTACAAAGTACAGAGCTGCCTAAAAAGTGCACAGATATATTTATGAATTTTTTGCATGCTTTGTTTTCAGGTTTCAAAAACTTTTCTAATGCACTGAATTCTACAGGCAGACCTATAGTATTCTCGTGTGAGTGGCCTCATGTTCTATCAAAGGTAATTTTGATAAATTCATATCAACAATATTTCTTTTAGTCTCTTTTCATGTATAAAAGCAGAAAAGCTAGGGCAATTCACCAAATGTGTATTCAACTTTTAGGGACATGGACAACAGTCACATTTTTTTTTCCATGAACTTTCTGCAAAAATACAACATAAACAAGTTTTGCTTTATTTATATTTTGCTTTATTTATTTGGTTCTTCACTACATATTTACATATAACAATATACAATATATACAGATATACAATTGAGTTTACAAATATTTGAATTGTTGAAATACAGTTATCAACATATAGAAATGTGGATAGGTGTAGGATATAATAATATACAATATGTATGTGAAAGGAAGTGTTGCAAAAAAACTCTGGAGAGCTTAACTAAGTACCACACTCCCTGGTTACAAAGTAAGTTAATTTTAGCATAAACTACCCACCCCACCCCTTCGAAGATACTAGACCTCCCCCCCTTTCCAATTTACCAGCCCCCTACCAAAAATACCAGACCCTATTCCCCACCCATCCCCTACCCTTAAGGTTACGGATAGAATATAACAAGTAGTAATAGAGTATTTAGTAATTATTTATACAATTTTGTCTAATGATTTTCCGAAAGCTGGCAAGAGAATTACAAGTTTGTATGTCACAAGGGATGGAATTCCAAAAATCAATAGCTCGGTTACAAGTATTAAATCTAATCAGATTAGTGCGACATGGAGGACAATGAATGTTATTTGAATGTTATTTGATTGACGGGTATTATATGGATGAAAGTCATTGTTTGTCTTAAATAGATTAAGTTCACTCAAGTATTTTTTTTTCTTCTCTCATCTTCAGCCAAACTGGCTTGTGATGTTCCATTACTGCAATACCATCAGGAACTTGAAGGATGTCCAAGATAGCTGGGATGTGGTTGTGAGTATTGTTGATGGCATGGCAAACATACAGGATGCTTTACACAATGCCTCTGGACCAGGCAAGTTCAATGACCCTGACATGGTAAGTCTTACTTTCATTCATCTGCATATGTTGTTTAAGAGTTATGGACAGGTAAAAACAACTTAGATCAAACTTAGGATACTCATGTCTTAAGCTGAAGCTTTAGACTAGAAGGCTAAGCAGGTTTTTCTAATAGCGAAGTACAGGTTTAGTACCAGTGGGGGTCAGGGGATATACAATCCCCGTTCGGGACCTCTATCCCCAATTGGGGATCACTAATCGATCTGTTGGAGAGTGAAAGAAAAGCTTTATGTGTAACATATTTTTTTCAGTTTCAGTCCTCCAGTCGGGAAGTTTGACCCCTTCCCCCGTTGAGAAAATCTTAGCGCCATCCCTGATCGTTTAATTTGTCATCTCCGCTTTTTAGCATCTCTAGAGTCCTTATAGTATCTGAATTGAGTGCCACGATGCAAACTTATAGTATCTGAATTAAGTGCCACAATGCAAACTTATAGTATCTGAATTGAGTGCCACAATGCAAACTTAGAGTATCTGAATTGAGTGCCACAATGCAAACTTAAAGTATCTGAATTGAGTGCCACAATGCAAACTTAAAGTATCTGAATTGAGTTCCACAATGCAAACTTAATAGTATCTGAATTGAGTGCCACAATGCAAACTTATAGTATCTGAATTGAGTCCCACAATGCAAACTTATAGTATCTGAATTGAGTGCCACAATGCAAACTTATAGTATCTTAATTAAGTGCCACAATGCAAACTTATAGTATCTGAATTAAGTGCCACAATGCAAGCTAATAGTATCTGAATTGAGTGCCACAATGCAAACTTGTAGTATCTGAATTTGGTGCCACAATGCAAAGTTAGAATATCTGAATTGAGTGCCACAATGCAAACTTATAGTATCTGAATTGAGTTCCACAATGCAAACTTATAGTATCTGAATTGAGTGCCACAATGCAAAGTTATAGTATCTTAATTGAGTGCCACAATGCAAACTTATAGTATCTGAATTAAGTGCCACAATGCAAGCTAATAGTATCTGAATTGAGTGCCACAATGCAAACTTAAAGTATATGAATTGAGTATTACAATGCAAACTTAATAGTATCCGAATTAAGTGCCACAATGCAAACTTGTAGTATCTGAATTGGGTGCCACAATGCAAACTTATAGTACCTTAATTGGGTGCCACAATGCAAACTTATAGTACCTTAATTGGGTGCCACAAAGCAAACTTATAGTACCTTAATTGGGTGCCACAATGCAAACTTATAGTATCTGAAATGGGTGCCACAATGCAAACTTATAGTATCTGAATTGGGTGCCACAATGCAAACCTATAGTATCTGAATTGAGTGCCACAATGCAAAGTTAGAGATCTGAATTGAGTGCCACAATGCAAGCTAATAGTATCTGAATTGAGTGCCACAATGCAAACTTGTAGTATCTGAATTGAGTGCCACAATGCAAACTTATAGTATCTGAATTAAGTGCCACAATGCAAGCTAATAGTATCTGAATTGAGTGCCACAATGCAAACTTGTAGTATCTGAATTTGGTGCCACAATGCAAAGTTAGAATATCTGAATTGAGTGCCACAATGCAAACTTATAGTATCTGAATTGAGTTCCACAATGCAAACTTATAGTATCTGAATTGAGTGCCACAATGCAAAGTTATAGTATCTTAATTGAGTGCCACAATGCAAACTTATAGTATCTGAATTAAGTGCCACAATGCAAGCTTATAGTATCTGAATTGAGTGCCACAATGCAAACTTGTAGTATCTGAATTGAGTGCCACAATGCAAACTTATAGTATCTGAATTAAGTGCCACAATGCAAGCTAATAGTATCTGAATTGAGTGCCACACTGCAAACTTAAAGTATATGAATTGAGTATTACAATGCAAACTTAATAGTATCCGAATTGAGAGCCACAATGCAAACTTGTAGTATCTGAATTGGGTGCCACAATGCAAACTTATAGTACCTTAATTGGGTGCCACAATGCAAACTTATAGTACCTTAATTGGGTGCCACAAAGCAAACTTATAGTACCTTAATTGGGTGCCACAATGCAAACTTATAGTATCTGAAATGGGTGCCACAATGCAAACTTATAGTATCTGAATTGGGTGCCACAATGCAAACCTATAGTATCTTAATTGAGTGCCACAATGCAAAGTTAGAGTATCTGAATTGAGTGCCACAATGCAAATTTATAGTATCTGAATTGAGTTCCACAATGCAAACTTATAGTATCTGAATTGAGTGCCACAATGCAAACTTATAGTATCTGAATTGGGTGCCACAATGCAAACTTATAGTATCTGAATTGGGTGCCACAATGCAAGCTTATAGTATCTGAATTGAGTGCCACAATGCAAACTTATAGTATCTTAATTGGGTGCCACAATGCAAACTTTTTGTATCTGAATTGGGTGCCACAATGCAAACTTAAAGTATCTGAATTGAGTGCCACAATGCAATCTTACTAATACACAGTCTAAGATTAATAACAACCTTATTATCCCCTCTCCAACAAAGCTGGTGAAGAAGGGATCTAGCATCTTTACCATTTGTCTGTCCATCCGTTTGTCCATCTGCCCGTTCTTCCACATCCATTGTCCGTCCGACCTCATGCATTGTTCAGCTACTGGGGAACAATAGATTTTAGCCCTCGAAAATGAATTCCAAGTATTTCTATGAAAAGAAATTTATATTAAGAAAAATCTTGCTTTGAAAGTGTATTTAATAGTACAGTTGGTAGATAGTGGATGGCAAAAGGTGGGTTGGGGTAGTGGGATAAATGGGGATTGGGGAATGGAGGATGGTACGTGAATGGTGGATGGTAGATTAATGGAGGATGGCAGGTGAAGGGGGTTGGTAGGTGAATGGGGCATGTTAGGTTGATAGAAGTGAGGGGATGGGAGGAAAGAATGTTGGGTGAAAGATGGCATAATGATTGGTAGATGTTAGAATTCGGATGAAGGTGGTATGACATGAGGGACAGAATGAGATGAAATATGAGACAGGGTGAGATGGCATGTGGGAGAGTGTGGCATGTGGAACAGGGTGGTATGTGGAACAGGGTGGTGCCATGGCTTTTATGACAGGATGGGATTGCATGTGAGATGAGGTGGGATGGCATGGGGACAGGGTGGGATGGCATGTGGGACAGGGTGGCAAGGCATGTGGGACAGGGTGCATGTAATAGAAGTCATGTGGGACAGGGTGCGATTGCATGGAATTGACTGTGGGACAGGGTGGGATGGCACTTGGTACAAGGAGGGATGGCACTTGGTACGAGGGATGGCATGTGGAACAGGGTGGGATGGTATGTGGTACGGCGCGTGGTACAGCGAGGGATGGCATGCGGGACATGGTGGCATGGGACATGGTGGCATGGTATATGGGACAGGGTGGCGATTTGGTGGGATGTCATTTTGATTGCAGATGTGATGACATGGGGCCTGTGGTGGAATGGTATCTGGATATTCATGTATGATTTCCTGTAGGGAGGGAAGTAGTATGGTATGGCATGTGAAACAGAGGGTGGGATGGCAGGTATGACAGAGGCTGGAAAGCATGTTATTAGCAGTGAGGGGATTTGTATCATTTACGATGTCTGTTTTACCAAGGTAAGAGAGATCTTGAAAATATGTAAAATGCACAACTGTTCTCTGTTAAGCTTTTAGATAATGTTGACTTTCTTTTTAAAGAAAATTCTTTCGTTAATTTTCTCTTTGCTTGCTCTTGCTTGTACAGATCATTGTTGGAGATTATTCCCTCAGCTATGACCAGTCTAAATCTCAGTTGGCATTGTGGGCCATTATGGCTGCTCAGTGGCTCATGTCCAATGACCTTCGAATGTTGGCTCCTTGGGCTATGGAGCTGTTGCAGAACAAAGAGGTCATTGCAGTGGATCAAGATCCACTTGGAATCATGGGTCAGAGAATTATTCAGGTAAGGACAAGCTTTAATGTTTCTTTATATATTACTCATTTCCATTGAATCGTTTCATTTTGCATTAGAATTATGCCTAGACATTCAATGACAAGGTTATTTTAATATTTAATATCAGCAGAATCTGAAATCTATTTCAAAATCCATTATTGGGGGTCAACCATAATATGTTTCATCCAGAGAAGTTTTCAATGGGGCTCAGTCCAGTGTACACAAATGCCTTTTTTAACTGTTTGAAAATGAGCTTCCCTAAATTTCATCCTAGCTACAGGACTGTACAGTTTTGCAATTATAGAAGTTTTGATAGGGAGGTACGCAATAAAACTACATTCAAAGAGAGGCTCCAGGTTTCAAATCATTGAAGTGTTCATCTCATTGCTTTCACTTAAAAGGAAAATATAAGAAATTTTGATGTTTTCTATTATAATTTTGGGACATAAAAAGCAATGCATTCACACATAAATTTATTGCGCTTTTTTTTTCAATTTCGAGAAATAGTTGGTGAAATTTGGGTAATTTCAGGAAATTTAGGAATCCATTTCAGGAAATCATTTATGGATTTGTGGAATTACTTATTCACATAATCATTTAAGAGTATGCCCCCCAATACCATGTCATCATGCATGATCTGAAGGTTTGGTCTAGCTAGCTACAGCTGCATATGAAATGAAGTAAAAATAATGTTTAAAAACTTCTAAATTTTGATTGGTTCACCTCGTTTGGAGAAGGGAGGGGGGGGGGGGCCTTTTAAGTGGAATGATTACACTTTGCGATTGTGTTTCCACCAAATGTTTTTTTCTGGAAAATATTTCATTTTCAGGGAATATTATTCAATTTTTGGGAAATGTCCTTCAATATTGGAGGAATTTCCTTCATTTTTCGGAAGATTTTGCCAAATTGTATACCCCAATTTTACCCTGGCAACTTTTGAACTTCAATTTTACATCCCATCTGGGACATATTGGGACAGGGAAAGGGTGCAAATGTAGGGGTGGGGACATTTCAAAGTGAGTTTGTTTTTTGTCAGTCATCAAAGTATCTCAAAAACTAATGATTAGATTTGCTGTGTGGTTTTGTTACTGCTTAAGGAAGAAGTGATTACAATTTGGGACATGTTGGAATATGGGAAGAGTGCAAATGGGGAGGGGTGGTACATTTTGTCTGTCATCAAGATATCTCAAGAACTGATGACTGGATTTGGATCAAGTTTAGTGTGTGGTTTTGTTCCTGCTTAAGGAAGAAGTGATTACAATTTGGGACATATTGGAATAGGGAAAGGGCCACCACCTTCGTTTTCTGCCTACAAGAAACCTTGAAAACCACTTAACATTATTCCCTCAATAACTTCGCTTGCTACCACAAAAGCATTAAGTGGATGCGGACAGGGCCTGGGTGGTGTTTCCATTCTCATTAGACACGGTATCCCACAAAGCTCTATTCATGTGAACACCAACCTTCAGGCCATCTGTATGTCTATATCCCTCCACAAAACCTTCACTCTTTGCAATATCTATCTCCCCTCCCTCCCCCCCCCCTTCTTACACCCTCCCCCCCTTCTTACACCAACCAGCCTTAACAACCTCATTTCTTAGCCCCCCTCCCCTTTCATCCTTCTTGGTGACTTCAACGCCCACAATCCCCTGTGGGGCTCCAATACCACCACTCCCAGAGCAGAGGTTGCATTATAATTTTTTGTCTGGTGTATTTGGCTACGTCAAGCCCTTGATTTTCGGTGTATTATGTAAATTTGCCTTTGTATGTACAAGCAACTGCATAATCTACATGGCACTACACGCTAGCAAAGCTTGCAAATATTGTTAACACACACACACTTGTGTAGGCCTGCCTCGCTAAAGCGAATGAAAATTGCACTTAAAATACTAAAAACAATAACAAATCAGACTTACTATCATAAAAAATATTAAGAAAAAGTTCGTACCCAATCCTTGTATAATGTTGATTGTTGATTCATAAAATTTGGGTTAATAATCCAAAATAAAATAGAAAAATACTTATGTTTATCGTATCCAAGCTTCCATTTTGTTTTAGTGAACTTTGACCAATTGTCAATGATAATATACCACTATTTAGATCTCGAACACGCCTACTTTTGTACAGTATAGTAACTTCACTTGCAGATTGTGATCACTTCCAGAGACACAATCAACACAATACAGGAGGAAAGTAGAATCCTAGCTAATAATATTGTTGACAATTGACAGCCTGTATTCAAAACAACGTCAAAACTTTCACGTACGTGTACAGTGTATGTACATCATGTATATGGCCAGGCCTGTGTACTGGCTATGTACACTACTGGTACGGGCATGTTGAATCATCCGGCCGTTAGTCTCGTAGTTGTGTCATTTTTCTTTTATTTATGAGTAATTTAAAATCATTTTTGTGTGCAAATAAAACTTTCAATCGCATCAGAGAGATAAGATGTTCATGATTGTCATTTAAGTTAATGAAAAACTCAGGTACAATCTGTATCGTAAGAAATTTCAGCCATAGCGTAATATACGAAAAATTTGTCGGTAACGCGAACTTTGCCCCAGAGGCAAGCTTGTCAAAAACACTCTTCTACAGCACAACATCTCCTTGTTCAACACTAATTCCCTGACCTACCTTCACCCTGCCACAAGCTCCCTCACCTGTATTGAATTGTCTATCTGTTCCCCCAACCTCCTCCTCCATTTTAGCTGGAAAGTCAGTGCTGATCTCTGTGGTAGTGACCATTACCCTCTTCTTATTCACTCCGACCTTCAAACCCCCACATACCACCTCCCAATTGGAACCTTAAGAAGGCCGACTGCCCCCTTTTTAAACACTCCGCGACTCTCACCTTCCCCCCCCCATCTCCTTGAGGGTGAGGATCTCATATCGAACTTCAGTAACATCCTTACCAACATTGCCACCTGCTCCATTCTCAAAACCCCAAACCACCTGCCCCCAACCCCTGCTTAAACGATAGACTGCAAAATCGCCAACAGGACAAAGGGCCCTCAGGAACTTCAAAATTAACCTTACCATCCACAACCTCAACCTCTTTTGCATCAGCCTTGACTTGCCAATGTCAATGAAAAAATGCCAGTTAATCCCCTTTCCAACCCTGACCCTCCCTCAGCCCCTACACATTCCCAGATCTACATCCTGGATTGTAATACATCTTCCAATTTAAGAAAATATGTTTGTCAAGCAACATGAAAAATGTACAATAACATTAAAGCGTGTCAAAGCCAGGTGCACTATCAAGGACAGTAAAACCAACACTTGGAACAACTTCATCTCTCACCACCAACACCCCCACTAAGAAGATTTGGAAAATGGCTAACAGCTTCCACAGCAGGATGGGCAAATCCCCCATATTTCCTGGAATGGTAACCTTCTCACAGCGAAAAAGGACATCGTTAACCTCCTCACCGCCTGGCAGAGAAACAATCATTGTTTTGAGTGGAAACACAATACACCGAACAGGAAGTCGGATTGGTAATTGTCATACCTGAGTTTTCAGGATTAACTTCAGGTGTTGGGTGCAGGTAGGCTTAAAGAGAAAAATTTGGCATGAGAGGATCGGAAGGGAGTTCAGGTCTGAAGTCTTCAATGGCAGGCCCGAAAACTCGAACCTTTTCTTATTTAAAGTATATAAAACCTTATCTTCTCAAAACAAAATACCTCTGAAGAGGAGTTACCGAAAACTGGTTCATCTGCCATTCCCATGCACACCACAGCCAAGTAGCCCAAGGTTATTTGTGTGTATAAGATTACAGAAGGCCAGTGCTGAGTAATCAGGGCACTTTTGTGATTGAAATCACTTATCTGTGTTAGGTGTTTTAGTGGGATAAATTTGTTTGCAAACTGATAAGATAGCTGCGTATCATATACCTGAGGTGATGTGAGGTGATGATGGGTTACAAGCTGATTGCATATTTATAGCATAGAAGGTAAGATATAACTAAGAAGTAAATTTACCCCGCTTAATTGTAGTGGGGATATTTACGAGAGTTATGCTTAACCTTCCATGTGTCCCGGTCCGCCTTCCCTCTTATTCAGGCCTCGGTGGAATTTTAAGTGAGGAATATTAGAGGTATAATTGAGGTCAGGGCTGTATTAGTAACTATGCTTTTAGTCCGGTTAGAAGTGCATTAGAATCAGGTTAGGGACCAGATTGCATCATGGAAGGTAAGTATAACTCTTGTAAATATCCCCACTATGCTAAGCGGGGTACATGAATCATTTTTTTGTTTTCCGTTGTCACAGCAAAAAAACTTTGAAGTTTGGACCAGACCATTAGCGAATGATTCGTACGCTGCAGTCTTCTTCAGCCGAGCAACGGATCTGCCTCGAACTTACAGCTTCTCTCCATCCCAGCTGCAATTCAAGTCTGCAAAATATTCAGTAAGGGATCTGTTTGAACAGAAGGACCTGGGGGTGTTCGGGATGGCAGATGTGATGAAGTTCTCTGTAAATCCATCAGGCGTGGTCATGATACGGGCAACACCCATGCAGGGAGGCAGCATCGGGGAGGAGAAACGAAAGTTTGTCGTGGACGAAGTGTGATGTGTTAGGATTTGATTCACATCAAACAAAATATTTGGTCTTTCCCATAAAATGACAACGTGAATACCATCAAGACCTGGCATTCTTTAGAAATATATATTTTCTGTCTTCAGAATACAAAAAGTGAAATCCTTTCTGTTCTTTCTTAATAAATTTGCACTATTCTTGAAGTGGATAACAGGATATTAAAGGATCATGAAATGATGTCTAAAATTGAAATAGTTAAAATACAACACAGAGGATAAAGGTTGATAATTGTGTTTGCTATTGGTCAAATTTTTATGGCAAATTCATCATATCTCCAATGTAAGGAGAAACATCGATGGAATTTCATGGAATAGTTATGGGATTGAATTAAAACTCATAAGTGTTCCTTTGACTTTGATGTGAGTGTGTTAGCTTCATCTTCAATGCTTCCTTCAAAGAAATATGGATATGACTCCATAAATATATAACCTGTGCAAAATAATTATAAAAATAATTACTTTTATTCATATAAATTATGGCTTTTTACATTCCTTTGACTCTTAAAGGAATGTTCCATGTTTTAAGTTTCATAAGAAAGAGAAACATTTTAGAAACAATTTAGTACCAAAATCATGTTGATATGTTATTTCTACCAGGAGGTATTCAAATTTTAAGGTTTACAAAAAATGCGAATAAACAAAAGAAAAAGGCCTGTCAGTATAACATCACAGCAACACATTCTCCCACAAAGTTGATGTATTCATTAAAATCTATCATTCTTTTTTATTAGTAAAACCTGCTAGGAAAATAAATTGATGAAAGTTAGGTATTTATATACATTGCCAGATATACCCTACTGTACTTCAATAACTTTTGGAAAATTGTTTCTAATCATGGAGAAACAACCAATTAACATTCAAAGAAATACATAAACATTTGCAATGGAATTGCCTCAATGACATCATCAAACATGAATTCATCATAGTGTACAAAAAATTTCAAATGCAATTGGGAAATCTTTAAAAATCCATATCTCCTGAACGGAATATGATATCAACCTGATTTGTGTACCAAATTGGCTCTAGAAGTATGCTTCATCAAATGAAATTTTACAAAAAACTATTGTGAGGGACCAATGGTTTCTTTTAACCAATATTTTGATGATTGATGCCTGAATATTTGACAAACAATCCAAAATGATTTCAAAAACGTTTTCCATGTTTATACCATCCAACGTCTTTCTTTGACTTGTATATAAGAACAGTGATACTAACACTTAAGAGTTATTTTTCTTTTCTAATTTTGATACATTCTAATTATATTGAGGTGAATATGTTTTTTTAAGAAATGAGTAATGTTTGAGATTTGTCACGCTACTGTAGTCAAAGACTTATTGAAAATGTGAACAAATTATTTACTTTCCAAATTTATATGATTTATTTCCTTGATGAATAAAAATATTTTCTTCAATGATGTGAGCAATATAGTTAATATAGTTAATATGCTATGGCAACTTGTAACCGCACTTATATATATATATATATATATATATATATATATATAGATAGATAGATAGATAGATAGATAGATAGATAGATAGATAGATAGAAATGGCTGAAATATGGCAAGGTATAGATTTTATTACCTAATTAGTTCTCTTGTTTAACCACACATCACAGGATCACTGCCATCACCAAATGTCACTTAGAAACATTGCATTGCTGTGCAGATTAACCATGGTTACTTGAGTATTCTGACCACATATAAAAGAAAATCATTTGTCATTTACATGGGCCTGCATCTTATTTGATAGTCCTACACATATTTAGAAAGAAGAGGGGGAGGGGGTACAATGGCACTATTTTTCTGAAGATATTGAATATCAAGAAGAACTTGATCCAAAAGTGATAGCTTACATTGGGTTGTTAGGATTACAAAATTCACTTTTATTGGGAAGGTTCTGATAATTTTTCATATGAATTGTAAAATCAACTGTAATTGTCTGCCATAAAAACTGAATGAATTTTTCAATGAGAAGAGTGTGTAACATAAATGCACTAGAGTGTGTAACATGACTGCACTAGAGTGTGTAAAATGAATGCACTAGAGTGTGTAACATGAATGCACTAAGAGAAACACTTCACCAATGAACAGAGTCCTTACTGGTCCTTTATGCTTTTAGAGTTCTTTTATATCTTAAGCACTGGGAATTGGTACCACAGTAATATAATGCAACTTCTAGCAGGTTGTCCTATCATTAAGTCTATCAATGTTGAAGAACAAGGTGACTTTAATAAGCAGGAACTGTCATTCTGGGGGTTACAATTAAGTGAAAGCTCAACTGCCATGTTATGTTCAATGTTCAATCATAAACTTGAGTTTACCTTACATTTCTGTGTTGTTCTGTTATTTAAATGTGTGCTGTGAATACACAAACTATTACAATAAATCTAATATAAAGATTGATTTGCTGTTTTTTTTTCTTCAAACATCCAAAAAAGTATAATTTGTTGTTACAAAAAAAATGATCTGTTCTTTACATGTGCTAGTAAAATAAGTTCCTTCATTAAAAATTGATAATTTTACAGTATTTTACGGCCTTGTTATAATAATTTCTACAAATTCTTATTAAATTTTGTGACATCACAAACAGAGAAACCCATGAATCTCCTTCACTTTTCAGTCCTTCAATGAACAGGTGCAGATGAATGTGATCAAAAGGTTTGTGACCCGAGGGGAGGCACCTCCATATGTGAGGTTTGTGACCCAAGGGGAGGCACTTCCATATGTGAGGTTTGTGACCCGAGGGGAGGCACCTCCATATGTGAGGTTTGTGAGCCGAGGGGAGGCACTTCCATATGTGAGGTTTGTGACCCGAGGGGAGGCACTTCCATATGTGAGGTTTGTGACCCAAGGGGAGGCACTTCCATATGTGAGGTTTGTGACCCAAGGGGAGGCACTTCCATATGTGAGGTTTGTGACCCGAGGGGAGGCACTTCCATATGTGAGGTTTGTGACCCGAGGGGAGGCACCTCCATATGTGAGGTTTGTGACCCGAGGGGAGGAAGTTTCATATGTGAGGTTTGTGACCCGAGGGGAGGCACTTCCAAATGTGAGGTTTGTGACCCGAGGGGAGGCACTTCCATATGTGAGGTTTGTGACCCGAGGGGAGGCACTTCCATATGTGAGGTTTGTGACCCGAGGGGAGGCACTTCCATATGTGAGGTATGCCGCCTGAGTAGTTACCTTTTTTGCATTATTTTCATAGTACAGGTGTGGTTTTTTTTCATGCTGTTTTACTCTGTTAATTTCGTACTGCTGGTCCATTTTTACAATATTTCTGTTGATAATGATTACTCCATACTGCAGGTATAAAAAAAAACTTGTCATACTGCGGGTATGTTTTTGGGCTGCACACCAGTACTGCTCTTAGTATAAGGTGCCCCCCCCCCCCTCCCCTTCCCGCCCTGGTTTTTTTTTACTATCCATCATAACCACTATCAAATTGACAACATAAACATAAAGACTTCTTTATATTTTGATCAAAGAATAACTCAATCAAATCTCTACCTGTCTTTATACATTTAAAGAACTATCATGGTTTGTTTTGTAACTGTCAGATGTAGCAATAATTGGCAAGCCTGAAGTTGATAATGATGAACCCTTGTCGAACTGAAATTTAGTGGCACAGGTTCCCAGCTGCCGAGGGTCAAATTTTTGCTTGCTGGATCACCAGATTCACTTCATAGAATTTTATTAATGAAAGGCTCATGAGTCATGGTAACTGCTATATCTCGGACCTTATGTCATTCGTAAAATGATTTATTTCAATCCTGGACTTAAAAAATGGCACTTCCAAATGTTTTGAATAAACTCTAAAAACCTGCACAGGATTTACCCAAAGAACCAAAGCAAGATCGTGGCATGTCTTAGTTTAAGAAATAGCTTGCACCTGCTTTTTTCCGAAGCAAATCTAATATCATGAGCACTTGTCTCTCGCAGATCCAAACAGCTCATCTTGAAAGTTCATCATCTTTAATATTACCGATCTCCTGCCAAAGATGACCTAAAGATATTTATTTCACAACAACAACAGCTGAAAACCCATTTCATGTGAAGACTCAAAGCAGGTATCTTGGACCTTCTTGGTCTTAAATATACTTGAGATCCATCTGCACATCCATACAAGTCTCCTCTGGCAGATTGGGCCATCCATCATACTTGTAACCCCTTAGAGGTTCTGTGTTGATTGAGCTGCTTAGATTTCCTCATAATACACATGACGATGAATACCTGGGGAAGGGTATCACATCCCTGACATTTTCAAGTCCAAGTAAGAAGAGTAATAATCTCTCAAAGCCTAAGCCAAAACCTCCATGAGGGATGCTGCCAAACCTCCTCAGATCTAGGTACCTGGAAAATAAGCAGAACAAAAGTATTATCCATCTTAAGGGTGTATACCAGTGATATAATTTGGGATAGAGAGATAATGCAATTACCCTCCCCCTCCCCTCCTCCCCATTAAAAACAATGGTGGCATAGCCCCTTCCAAAATGAAGAGGTAAGAAGGTTTAGGAGATTCATCATAGAGAGGAAATATGTAGACTTTTACTTGAGTTGTGGTGTTTAAGCCCCCTCCCTCCCTATCTCAAAAAATTACAATCTAGACATGCCCCTGGATGTAGCTGGTGGTGTTCGTGAGACTGAGGGTAAAGATGTTCGTAGAGAAATATACTCACTGATTGGTTGATGAGACTAGTCAGCATGTCGATAGTTAAGGTGGGATAGTGCCAGAGAGGTTAGATTGTATAAAAAAGAACAAATGGTACATACTAAGAGAAGGTAAAGTAAGAGGTGTATAAGTACAATTAATTTTATAATGTTTTATGTCCTAGTCTTTGCATGAACAAACTTCCCTTATAAGAGCATCATAGATAAACTATGAATGAGGTGGGGGTATTCTACAAGCATAATAACTATTGTTGCAGTGTAAAGTTAAATTTGCAAACTTTGAAGGTTTTTGTTGTTTTTTCTTGCAGCTCTGGAGTTTCTTCAATCTAAGATATAGCAAATGACAAAAAAATGTATTGATTTATGAAACTTCTTTGCTTTTTAAGTTGAAATTTCAAAACAAGTGCTGTAATCTTCTGAAAAAGTGCAGGACTGAAGCTTCTTTTCCTGGTAATTTGGAGGAAGGAGATCCCCCGCCCCCTCTTCCCCTTAAAAAAAAACATGGAAATTAACAGCAAAAATGAAGATGCAGCCTTAGTAAGAGATATCTTGTTGATTATCTTAAAAGCGGCCTGAAGTGTACTTCCTTGGATTCCATTGGGAAAGGTTCTGGACTTCTGTGGATTTTTCCCTTTCTAAGGTAAATTGCTTTTGGCAAACAAAAATAAGAAAGTTGCCACTTAAAAAGTAAGACAAGTATTGTCAGTATAAAAAATTTAAATATTGTTTTCTCTGAAATCCCCAAATTCCACAGCTTTCTCCTTTTCTGGAGGGAATTTGTTACTTTTGACTAACACATGTGTACAAAGAGTCAATTGAATCTCCAAACAGCTTTGGTTTTGACATCAGCTGCGTCCAGCTGAATTGACACATTTTAATGGAAAATAGCTTGATCTTTTGAATTGGGGGTCTGACCTCATAAAACAGACATGTGTGAAAGCCTTGCTTATTGTTTAGTTTCACCAAGGATGTGGTCGTTTATCTTTGGTTTCTCATCATATGATTGGCGCATTTTCAGACAAACTAATTGAAAGAAAGGACATACAATATTAGAGTATAATCATTGGCAATATTGCAAAGAATAAATTGCTTCTAATAAAGTACTTTTAAATGACAGTAAACCATAAATATATTTTTTTATGCAAAACTCGACTTGAAAATGGCAACTCCCCATTTCATCTTCCTTTGATATCATCATTACTACTCTTTTAAACATTTTTGTGAAATAAAGCTTCAACATCATTGATGTTCTGGTTATACAGGTATTTTGGTTTCTATCCACAGCACAATAATTAAATACATGATGCTCACACTGGAGCATTTGAAAAAAAAATTGATTAGAGATAATCTGCCACAGGAATTTCTATTTGAAGCCTGTACCACATTTGATCAAAAGCCACAATATAGCATATGTTCAATGTTGTTGACAGGGCAACGAAGATAGAAATTGTATAATGCTGAATCTCGAACCCGAGACCAAGAGTTGCCAATTTAAGTGAAATAAAGATATATTTCCAATTCAGACCTTCTTACTGGTGGAACATCTTGAATTCTTTACTGAAAAAACATGGAAAGTAAATCTACCAGATTGGCTTAGTGCTTGTGTACTCACCACTGATAATTCTCTGTGAGACCGTGAGAATCAAGCGTTGCTTGCAAGACATCAATTCTATCCTCCCTCAGGCTGCCTCCGATCAGCTCCCCAATGCCGGGAACCAACAAATCAACTGCTCCCACCTTCATTACAAATGGACATTTTATATGAATAATTTGAAGAAAATTATCTTACACTAAAGAGGACTTTGGAAGAAACAAAATGGTGAATAAACTGCCACATAGCATACAACTGAGGAGATGAATAATACAAGTATAACGTTTTGCTCATTTGTGTAGAAACAACTGGTGTGAAACATTTAATGTAGAAGGTTGGCATCCTCTTCCTAACTTTCGTAACAATTGCTAATATATTTTAAAGAATTTCAACTTTCCTTGGTTTGTAAATTATAATGACCCTACTATCTTCTGTTACTAATTTCCTGGCAAATGCAATGGTTTAAAACCTCACAAAAGATTGGTGTACTCTTGGTACCGTGGATTCGTGAAGTAATAAAGAGAAACTTTATATATAAGTACATCAAAAGACCAAAGTCAAGAAAACTGTGAGAATTATATCAGATTTAGGAATAAGTTAAATTGTGTTATTAGGATTGCCAAGAGAACATTTTACTTTGATGCATTTTCAACGTCTGATCACAAAAGAACATGGGACTTTAAATTCTCATATCAATAACAAAACTTCCACTTCGTCTGTTACTTCGTTAAAATCTTATAGCAATTGTCTTTCTAACCCCTGTGACATTTCTAATGCTTTTAATGATTACTTTATAAATATTGGACCAAATTTTGCTTGTAATATCCCAGATGGTGCACAAAATCTGATTAATTATATGCCCCAAGCTAACGCTAGTTTTTTTTTTTACGATGCCTACAGACGAAGTAGAGGTTTTAAACAGTATTTCTGTAGTTATTATACGATATTAGTCCTAAAGTTGTTACATTATTTGGTTTTGCTATTTGTAAGCCTCTTATGCATATTATAAATTGTTCATTTATTCAGGGAATTGTCCCCTTTGATTTGAAGATAGCTTGTGTAGTTCCAGTATTTAAGAGTGGTACCCATGATAGCATTAGTAATTATAGGCCTATATCCGCCTTACTTGTTTTTCAAAGATTTTTGAAAAACTTGTTTTTAATCATTTATATTGTTTTGAAAGAAACATTCTCTATTATATAATTATCAGTTTGGTTTTATGCCTTGAAGGAACACACCTCAGGCTATTCTAAGTCATCATTTTAAACAAGCTTGATAATTATGGTATAAGGGGGGGCTGCATTATCTTAGTTTAGTAGTTATATTCATAACAGATTTTAATACATTTCTTTATCCGGTGTTCATTCTTCCTAGCAGACTATTCATTGCGGTGTTCCCCAGGGTTCTATTCTTGGACCCCTATTGTTTTTAATTGATATAAACGATCTCCCAAATATTACTTCCAAATTTCATATCATTTTGTATGCAGACGATGCCAATCTACTTCACAAAGGCCAAGACATCATTACTTTAGTTAACAATATTATTGCTGAAATAGTCCAATAAACTTCACCTAAATGCTAAAAAATCTACCACCATTATTTTTGATCCTAAGCAAAAACAATTCATATATTTCAACCTTGACATCATTGATAACACACGTGTTCCCCTCATCCTAGCTTTCTGACTTTTACTTCTTGTATCTAAATATTATCCCAATCTCCCCCTATTTTCTTTCCTTCCTACCTCTAGAATGATCTAACCTCTCAGGTACAATTTTACCTTGTTGCCGTGGTGCCATTAAGCCCTCATCAAACAAACAAAATTTCATGGTTTCACCCTTGACGAAAATCTTACTTGGATTCCACATATTCAGAATATCGGTAATAAAGTTTCTAAACTTCAACCTAACCTTCTCTTCCGTGACAGTAATTTATCTTTGAACTAGTCAAGTACTACACCCTTATCTTTGTATTCAACTACTTTCATGATAATCTACCACGTAACTTCTCCAATTTTTTCTGCCAAATAGTAATTTTCAATATCACGATACCTGCCATGCTAAATAAATTTCCATTCCCCACTTCTCTCTAACAAGTAGTCAACATTATGTTAAATATTCTGCTATTACAAATTGGAATTCCCTACCCACTTCATTTAACTATTCAAAACGTATCCTCATTCAAACATAAAGTAAAACATTACCTTCCTTGTAATAGAATCCTGTGAGTTTTTGTTATGATGTATCATCGGGCAGTATCTAAGTAATATATTCTTTTCTATTCCTTTTCTTGTAACATTTTCTTTTTCACACTTGTAATATGTTTCTGTGTATTTTGTAAAGGGGTTACCGCTCTTACAAGTTCTTTTGAGCTTCTCAAAATCCCCTCAACCATATAAAGCCTTATCTGTATATATTTGTATTCTGTAAATAGTAGAAAATGCTTGAAATAAAGTTGTACAAACAATCTCAGGACATAAAATTCATTTAGACTTTCAGGAATGTAATGGATGCAATGTCAATCTAGCCTGATTTCAGTCGTTTCTACACAAATAAAACAGATATTTAAACCAGAATAGCCTCTTAGCAGAGTAAGATTTCAGTATGCTTCCTTCACTATTTTGTTTCCTAATAAGTCCTCTTTCATATATCATGGACTTGCTTGAACACTGAACGGTAATAATTTAAAGCAAAATCACATCTTTTAACACCTCTTGGCATTTCTGTATGAATGTAACTCGTAGGGGATTTACATGAGGTTAGCTATCGCTCCCTGAAGTCTTGGATTTGCCTTTATGACATTACACTGTGAGGTCAGTTTTCAACACACTTGCAATCTTTGAAATGAAATAACTCCTAAACGGAAAAAGATATCTTGATTTATACACCAAATTGTTTCTGACATATTTCTCTATCATATATATGAAAATTGAAATTTCACAGGAATATTCCTTTAAAGCAAATTAATAAAACAAAAGTTGCTTACAGTTTCTTTGGGGTCTTCATTTAATTTCATGTAAAATGGTTTGCTGCATGCTGGGTAATCTACAACAAAGACAGGTTTGTTGCCACAATGCCTCACAATGTACTTTTCATGCTCTGTCTGCAGGTCATTGCCCCACTGAAAGAAAAGAAGAAAGGCATTCATCTCTGAGATGATACGGGGTGGGGAAGGAACAGTGAGTATTGGATCTAAAAGGAGCAAACATGATTAAACACTGCTGGTGAACTCCATTTTGCTTGGCCCCATATCCTCCTTCAGGAAAGGTACGAGGTTCGTCTCCCATCACGAGCACTGACTTTGAGCAAGACTCTTCACACTCTACTTGTTCCAGTCCAACTCAGATGTAAAAGTACTAGCACTGATGAGGAATTAACTTGTGATGACAGGCGTTCTATCCAGGGGGAATCATGTCATCTCATCCGCTGACACAAATGAAACTGGGCATAAGCACTGGCCCGATACTTTATGGCCCGATGGGCTTTCATGGCCTATTAGACCTTCATGGCCTGATGGGCCTAATGGGCCCTCATGGCCTGAGTATGAATTTGACTATCCATTTCTGCCCATGCTTATTTCAGATTTCCCTTCCAAGAACCACACTTACACTGAGAATGACTCCCATCATATTCTCATGGTAGATAATGGCACCTAAACCTCTGTCCAAACACTCTTTTCACAGGGCCCTTTTTTCTTGCAAACTAAGTTCTTATCTCAATAATGAAAGATAACTTTGTGATACATGTACAGTAAAACGTCTTTACATAAAAGTAAGCAATGGCCAACAACGCAACATTTTTGAGACTTGATGACTCTAATGTTACCCAATACTACACTCCCTGAGAGAAAGGATCTCTGACTTTGCATCCTCCTCAGAATACGCTAAACTTGAGAAAACAGATATTACAGGAAAATGCTTGTGAGAGGGTGTTTTAGAAAAGGGGGTAGAGACGGTGATGACAGAAGTGGGAGGGAAGAAGAACCTTTTCTTTTTCAATTGTCTACTTTTAAGCTCATCTTTTGGACAAACCAAATTTATATTTATGATTTCAATAACAACAAAGTTGTTAAGATACAAAAGAGCTAAAATATTTCAGGCTTCTCCCCTTCCAATCTTACGACATCTTATGATTAATCTTAGCATATATGCTAAAATTGTGTATATATGACAAATCAAAGAAAGTTTTACCTTTGGCTTAAATTCAAAATGTTCTCGACTTGATTTCAGAATAGATATTGCATCAGTGTATGGTAAACTGGAAGACAAGAATACAAAGATAGGTAGAATAACTTAAATATTGTTTTTGCAACATACTGTGGAGTACTGGTTTGAGACCAACCAGGTATCAAGCCTGGTATGGTATATTGTGGAGTACTGGTTGAGACCAACCAGGTATCAAGCCTGGTATGGCATATTGTGGAGTACTGGTTTGAGACCAACCAGGTATCAAGCCTGGTATGGTATATTGTGGAGTACTGGTTTGAGACCAACCAGGTATCAAGCCTGGTATGGCATATTGTGGAGTACTGGTTTGAGACCAACAAGGTATCGAGCCTGGTTTGGTATATTGTGGAGTACTGGTTTGAGACCAACCAGGTATCAAGCCTGGTATGGTATATTGTGGAGTACTGGTTTGAGACCAACAAGGTATCGAGCCTGGTTTGGTATATTGTGGAGTACTGGTTTGAGACCAACCAGGTATCAAGCCTGGTTTGGCATATTGTGGAGTACTGGTTTGAGACCAACCAGGTATCAAGCCTGGTTTGGCATATTGTGGAGTACTGGTTTGAGACCAACCAGGTATCAAGCCTGGTATGGTATATTGTGGAGTACTGGTTTGAGACCAACCAGGCATCAAGCCTGGTATGGCATATTGTGGAGTACTGGTTTGAGACCAACCAGGTATCAAGCCTGGTATGGTATATTGTGGAGTACTGGTTTGAGACCAACCAGGCATCAAGCCTGGTATGGCATATTGTGGAGTACTGGTTTGAGACCAACCAGGTATCAAGCCTGGTATGGTATATTGTGGAGTACTGGTTTGAGACCAACCAGGTATCAAGCCTGGTATGGCATATTGTGGAGTACTGGTTTGAGACCAACCAGGTATCAAGCCTGGTATGGTATATTGTGGAGTACTGGTTTGAGACCAACCAGGTATCAAGCCTGGTATGGCATATTGTGGAGTACTGGTTTGAGACCAACCAGGTATCAAGCCTGGTATGGTATATTGTGGAGTACTGGTTTGAGACCAACCAGGTATCAAGCCTGGTATGGTATATTGTGGAGTACTGGTTTGAGACCAACCAGGTATCAAGCCTGGTATGGCATATTGTGGAGTACTGGTTTGAGACCAACCAGGTATCAAGCCTGGTATGGTATATTGTGGAGTACTGGTTTGAGACCAACCAGGTATCAAGCCTGGTATGGTATATTGTGGAGTACTGGTTCGAGACCAACCAGGTGTCAAGGCTGGTATGGTAGATTGGAAGGTTGAAGCCTTATTGTACTATCTTCTTCATGGTGCTATAATCCTTATAATATCTTTAAAATCATCTTCCATTGTTTGTCTGCTGTCATATAAATGGATCCCTAATAAAATGATTTCAGTAATGAAGCAGCAATAGAAAACTTACATTGTGAAAGGTTCCTTGACAACATTTTCTAAATTCTCCTGAAAAGGAATTAGAAATAATTAAAGGAATTATTGATTTGGAGAAAAATTGATAATCTGTATTTGATGATATGTGAGGCACATACACACATGGGCATATTACCTAATGATCAGTGACATGTTTAAACTAAGGACCATAGATCCTGAAAGGGATTCTTAGTTAACATCAGTATCAAGTGGTATGATACCTACAGACAAGTAGGCTTAGCATTTTCATATGCCATAAGAAAAAGTGGAGAAAACAAAATATGAAGAAAACAGTATTTTCATGCTTTAATGGAAACATAAAGTCATTTTATTTTATTCACTATATACAACATGCAACAGACTAAAAGGTCAAGTTAACATTTTAATTACATCATTTTTTTAATTTTATTTAAAAATTGATTTACACAAGTTGATTTACAAAATAGTATTGTTTGCAGGATCCTGAAGAAGAGATGGACACTACCAGGAAAGGGAAAGAGGGGCAGCCAAAACTTACCTGGATAAGAGAAGTGGTTAATGAATTGAATGAAATGGTTCTATCGTGGGGTGAAGCTTAGGCCATAGCTTAAGAGAAGTGGTGAATGAATTGAATGAAATGGGTCTATCATGGGGTGAAGCTTAGGCCATAGCTCAAAACAGAATAAGATGGTGGAATATTGCTGCAGCCGTGTGCTTTAGTAAGAGTGAAAAGGATAAGAACAGATTCCCAGAAAGATACATAATCTAATTAATATTTTTTTGCATTTTGTAGATATTGGTTGTATATGGAATCCACAGTGGCAGTACACAGGGTCTAGACAAATAAAGAGATTAATTAATCATTCAACCGACAACACGGACATGGCAACACTCAAACTAGCTGTGGATCACTGTGAGCGTCACCATGGGCTTATACTGTGAGCATCACCATGGGCATATACTGTGAGCGTCACCATGGGCATATACTGTGAGCATCACCAATGGGCATATACTGTGAGCGTCACCATGGGCATATACTGTGAGTGTCACCATGGGTATATACTGTGAGCATCACCATGGGCATATACTGTGAGCGTCACCATGGGCATATACTGTGAGTATCACCATGGGCATATACTGTGAGCGTCACCATGGGCATATACTGTGAGCGTCACCATGGGCATATACTGTGAGTGTCACCATGGGCATATACTGTGAGCGTCACCATGGGTATATACTGTGAGCGTCACCATGGGCATATACTGTGAGCGTCACCATGGGCATATACTGTGAGCATCACCATGGGCATATACTGTGAGCGTCACCATGGGCATATACTGTGAGCATCACCATGGGCATATACTGTGAGCGTCACCATGGGCATATACTGTGAGTGTCACCATGAGCATATACTGTGAGTATCACCATGGGCATATACTGTGAGCGTCACCATGGGCATATACTGTGAGTGTCACCGTGAGCATATGAAGTATGTCCTACAACATCTCCTATTTCTTCTTTAACATAAAGTGAATGGATAGAATGAAAAACACCAACCTTATGACCTTTGACAACAAATTTATTGAAGAACTCTACATCTTCAGGACATTTCTGGTGCACACTTTGGACAGTAGATTGCACGAGTGCCTCCATTACCTTTGGGAAAGATACAAACATGGAAAGAAATCATTGATAACGGTCAAAACAAATACAATGTTTGTTTTTTTGTTTGTTTGATGAGGGCTTAACGGCACCCTGACAACGCGGGTCAAATTGTGCCTGAGAGGTCAGATCATTCTAATGGTAGGAAGGAAAGGAAACAGGGGAAGAATGAGAGAAATTAAAGAACAAAAAGTCAGAAAGCTGTGATCAAGAGAGGAGGTGCATGGGTGAAACAAAAACAAAGTAGAGAGAGGGGGTGAAAGAGGAGAATTAAATATGGTTGTAGAGGGAAGCATGATGAAAGAAGGAGATAATTTTATCCGAAAGATTTTTCTGGAAGAACTCAGCAATTGAGTTGTGGGGAGCAAGGGAAGCTCTGGGAAGGTTGTACAGGGGGCAAGCAAGGAGAACGTGATGGATTGTGAGGGAGCAATGGCAATTGTTGCAGAGGGTTTAAGGGGAGCCAATAAGGAGGTGGGAGTAAGTGAGGTGGGTGTGACCAATTCTAAGACGGGTAATATGAACGTTGTCGATACGAGAGAGGTTGTTGATGGTGGATTTGATCGGGATTGTGGGCTGGATAACATGGAGTTTGTTATCAATTTGGAAGTTCCATAAGGTTTGCCAGCGGTCACGAACAAGAGAAGCGATAAGCGGTTTGATGTCAGAGAGGGTTTTGGGAAAAGGGGAAGGGAGGAGGTTAAGGGCAAGCTTAGCGGCTGTATCAGCCCTGTCATTGCCAGGGATGCCAACATGGCTGGGTATCCAGAAGAAAAGAACACTTTTCCTGCAGAGGGTGGGAGAAAAGAGTTTCCGGAGGAGGAGGTGGCATGTGAGGTTATTCCATTTAAGATAGAGTAAAGAAGTAAGAACAGCCTTTGAGTCGGAGAAAATGGCAAAGTGGCTGAGCGGAGAGTACTCAATAAAGTTGAGGGCGAGGAGAATGGCCTTAGCCTCGGCTGAAAAGATGGATGAGTAGTCGGGAAGTCTGCTACTGAGGGTGATGTCTTGGATGACGGCAGCAGCAGCTGTCTTGTTACCTTCCTTCGAGCCATCAGTATAGTTTGTTTGTTCGATGAGGGCTTAACAGCACCACGACAGCGAGGGTCAAATTGTGCCTGAGAGATAAGATCATTCCACAGGTAGGAAGAAAAGAAAATAGGAGAGGTCTGAGAGAAGTACAGGGACTAATACCCAGGAAGCTGGGATCAAGAGAGGAAGTGCAGGGGTGCAAAAAAGCATGGTGACACATGGTACACGAAGCATGGTGACACATGGTACACGAAGCATGGTGACACATTGTACACAAAGCATGGTGACACATGGTACACAAAGCATGGTGACACATGGTACATGAAGCATGGCGTCACATGGTACACAAAGCATGGCTACACGTGGTACACGAAGCATGGCGACATGTGGTATAAGAAGCATGGTGACATGGTACATGAAGCATGGTGACACATGTACACAAAGCATGGTGACACATGGTACACGAAGCATGTTGACACATGGTACATGAAGCATGGTGACACATAGTACGTGAAGCATGATGGCACATATGGTACATGTAGCATGGTGACACATGTACACAAAGCATGATGACACGTGGTACACGAAGCATGTTGACACATGGTACATGAAGCATGGTGACACATAAACACATAGTACATAAAGCATGATGGCACATATGGTACATGAAGCATGGTGACACATGGTACATGAAGCATGGTGACATGTGGTATATGAAGCATGATGACACATGGTACACGAAGCATGGTGACACATGGCACACGAAGCATGGTAACACATATGGTACATGAAGCATGGTGACACATGGTACAAGAAGCATGTTGACACATGGCACATAAAGCGTGGTGACAGTGGTACACGAAGCATGGTGACACATGGTACATATAGCATGGTTTTTTTCCCAGAGAGTGTGGCTAAATAATGATTAATAACTTACATTAATAAATTGTAAGCAGCATAAAACCTGGAATTTTTTTAAAAGGTGTAAATATTTGGAATCATTATCATTATATAAGTGTTATGCTTCTGCTTTAATAAGTTTAAAAATACAATTGTTATTTTTCATACCTGAGTAACATCTTCAATTCTGTCTGTGTATGGTATCTCAGCCTCTACCATGTAAAACTCTGACAAATGTCTCCGTGACTTTGAATCTTCAGCCCGAAAAGTTGGCCCAAAAGTATAAACCTTGCCATGAGAGCTGCAAAAAAGAAGATTTTCATAACAGAAAGTTGTCTTGAGATGTTCAGTCTTCTCCTTAATGGTCTAAAAATCACAAAAGGGCATATTAATCACTAACCCTCATTTGTTTGGATGGACACTCATCTTTTTAGGAATGACAGGGTTCACCTTTCGGAACAGGGGCAGGTTTTATTTCTCCAGGATTTGCAGCTGGCCGTTTTTCCGAGTTAATGTGTTTTTTATGGGCCATTTTTTGTGGTATTTGGGTTTTGTCCTTATTTAAACTTTACCATCTATTTTTAGTATCTTCATTTCTAATTTTATGTGCTTTTATAAGCCAATTTTTGTGGGGTCGGTCCCACTTTGTGGGATCAATATGGATTTGTTTCCTAAATTTGTGGCCTATTTTACCTATTATTCGGAACCTGTGAGACTGCTATTTAGCAGATTTCCGCAATTTCAATCGTACAATTCCGCTAGTATAAAGTTTTCCATTAGTTTGCTCCACTAATCTTTTGGCTAAAATGTACTTTAAATATACCGTCGTAACTAACAGCAAAACTCTCTATAAATAGACCTAAAGGTTTTGTGGAACCACTGGTTACAGCCAATCAGTAATCAGCATTGCAATACGTCACTAGCATGAAGAAGATTTGTTGTATCGATCTTGTATAAGCCGGCTGTAGGCCCTATACATACCTACTACACACTGTTGTTTGAATACCAACACTGTATACTATAGTACAGTGTGTGTGTGTGTATGAACGTGCATTAATTTGTTACCGATCGAATCGCACCGTGTGAACCTGAAGGAAATTCATCGCAATTATTCCATCATAATGGATTTATTCCATCACGATAGATTTATTCCATCACAATGAATTTATTCCATCACAATGGATTTATTCCATCACAATGGATTCCAAATCCAGAAATTTTTTAAAGAAAGGAATAATTTTATCGGAACTTGATGACCCAGCACAAGCAATCCAGCACAGGCAATCCAGCACAGGCAAACCAGCACAGGCAATCCAGCACAAGAAATCCAGCACAAGCAATCCAGCACAGGCAATCCAGCACAGGCAATCCAGCACAGGCAATCCAGCACAGGCAATCCAGCACAAGCAATCCAGCACACGCAATCCAGCACAGGCAATCCAGCACAAGCAATCCAGCACAGGCAATCCAGCACAGGCAATCCAGCACAGGCAATCCAGCACAGGCAATCCAGCACAAGCAATCCAGCACTGGCAATCCAGGACAGGCAATCCAGCACAGGCAATCCAGCACTGGCAATCCAGGACAAGCAATCCAGCACAGGCAATCCAGCACAGGCAATCCAGCACAAGCAATCCAGCACAGGCAATCCAGCACAAGCAATCCAGCACTGGCAATCCAGGACAGGCAATCCAGCACAGGCAATCCAGCACTGGCAATCCAGGACAAGCAATCCAGCACAGGCAATCCAGCACAGGCAATCCAGCACAAGCAATCCAGCACAGGCAATCCAGCACAGGCAATCCAGCACTGGCAATCCAGGACAAGCAATCCAGCACTGGCAATCCAGGACAAGCAATCCAGCACAAGCAATCCAGCACAGGCAATCCAGCACAGGCAATCCAGCACAGGCAATCCAGCAAAAGCAATCCAGCACAAGCAATCAGCAATTACACCCAGGATTTCTTATTTCTACAATCCACACACTTCACCTCACTTTCCTTGGTCACAATCTGACATTGATGGTAATCATATTTCACTACAGTTGCACTGACTTTCACGCTCAACACAAGCAAAAAAGTGTTCCCCTGTGGTCAAAGTGTCTGGCTTGAAGTAATAATTTACAAATAGGGTGGTATTTAACAGTGAAGGTTTTGTTTGTTTATGATGAGTGATTTTAGGTGATGTTTTTGCTCAACCTTGTAGACGTTGAGGATTTTCGACTCAAAAGGTATTGCTACAGATATTCATCATGCATGTGCCCGGCCAGGGGCTTTTAACCCGGTGGGCATTTTCGCCATCATTTTGGTATGCATTTGGCCATCATTTTGGCCAATTTCGCCATCATTTTGGCATGTAATTTGGGCCATCATTTTGGCCGATAAATTTATATTTTGCAGCAGGTTCTGCCAAAACAACATTTGTATTTTGGGGCAGGTGTTACCAATTTAAATAATGAAGGTTGTGTTATTTGCTGCCAATGAACCTGAATTCTTTTGCTTTTTGTCATTTCTGCCAAGTGTCTGATTATTCAATTTTGGGGCCATCCTTAGGTTCTAAAATATTTCATTCAGAGCCTTGGTAGAGTGTTTAGGTCCTGTTGTCTTTAAATTATCATTGGTTGCCGTACTTACCGGGTGTCGGTGTTTCAGCATGCATATTCATATTTTATGCCTCTTGCTGGTTGCTACGGGGGCATAAAGTTACCTTGCCTCGGCTCCCCTCTTATCATTTAACATAGCTTTGCCTATGCAGGGGAGTTCTAGTTCATCTAAGCTAAGGGTTTTGTAACGTACTCAATCAGTTTTCATTCTAACTGGCCCACCTTTTATAGTCATGTTCCATGTATGTTATTTTATTAGCTGGTGTTTTCTGCTGTGTGTTCCTAAGGCTCCCATTAAGTTTTTTTGGTAATTCTTATTCTTTCAACTAGACCAGGTCTTGCCTCGTTGGCCTTCTTAGCCTGGGCGTTGCTATATTACCACTTACGTCCGCAATTTATGTATATAAGCTAGTCGGCCTCTGACTGAGGTCATTTGGTCACAGCTTTTGTTATGTTAATTCAGTCTTGTTTATTTTGACCCACCCACTCACCCTTGTTAGGCATAGCATTTTTTTTAAAACTTTGTTTCCTAAATTTGTGGCCTATTTTACCTATCATTC
The DNA here is from genome assembly GCA_020152595.1 of Chiridota heheva. NCBI lineage: Eukaryota > Metazoa > Echinodermata > Holothuroidea > Apodida > Chiridotidae > Chiridota > Chiridota heheva. Next base: position 894,818 of record JAIGNY010001856.1, read on the forward strand.
ATGCTATTATATGCTCACCTTGATTTCGCATCAGGGAGCAATTTTTTCTCAGATTTATATCTCATGCGCCATTGGCCATCATTTTGGGCGGTTTCACCATCATTTTGGCACGTATTTGGCCATCATTTTGGTCAGTTTCGCCATCATGTTGGCCTGAATTTGGGCCATCATTTTGGTCAGTTTCGCCATCATGTTGGCCTGAATTTGGGCCATCATTTTGGCCGGTAAGTTTATATTTTGGGGCAGGTTCTGCTAAAGTGGTATCTCATTTGTGGCAGGTGTTGCCAATTTTACCAATAAAGGTTGAGGCATTTGCTACCAATGAATTTGAATTCCTTTGCTTTTTGTCATTTCTGTCAAGTGTCTGAATCAGGGCCGTAGATCTAGGTTGGAAGCAAGGGCCGTAGATAGGAAGCTTTCGTCGATGGGAGGAGAAAAAGAAGGGGGAAGGGAAGACAGCTGAATTAATTTTGAAAAAAACTTTACTTTGCACATTTTTGGAAGGCAATGCCCCCCCCCCTCCCCCCCCATAACATAACATGCTATATTATAGTTTATAATTGATCACAATCAATTATAAACTATTAACAACAATACTTACCAGCACATTATTTCTAGATGGAGTTGTCCTGACACTGTGAGGTAAGCAGGTACATGGAAGAAGTGACTGGTGTCACCATTGTTTGGCTCTTGTTTCACACCAGATGCTGCCTGTTTATAATGATTAAAAACAATCTTTTTTCAGATATTTAGATATATATAAATTACAGTCAAATGACTATGTTTTACGATAAAGGATTGAGCAGATAATCCATACCAAAATGGATACTCTGTGCTAGAGGTAGAGCTAGTGGGAGGCCAGGGACCACAGTTCTCACCTTTTCAATTTGTAGGGAAAACAAAAATGTTCTTAATTTCTGTCCACCTTGTCCCTTTTCAAGGCGATTATCCCTGCCCCACCTCCTTTTCCTCCCCTTGTCGGGCAAACTCTGGTGTCATCCTTACATTGTACTTAACTTTTCATGAACAGTTATACTTTCTAACAGCAATTAGAATTATCAGAAGTTATCAAAAAGTTTAATATCCAGTTGGAATTTTGGCAATCCAACAGATTAGTACCTACAAATAAAAATTACTCTACTGACAAAACTCTATCAATGATTTACGTAAACCAATTTCAAAACAAGGCAACCAATTTTCTGGAAAACGTTTTAGTATTGGAGTGGGGACCATTTCAGAGCTAGTTTCACCCAGATTTGAAAGAAATTAAGAATATGACAATCTACAATTTTAGAGGCGGTTAATTCTCTCAATTTACTAAGTTAGAATGGATTATATTTTGATCATGCACCAGGATTTCTTCAAAAAAGCATGTTATGACTTAAAATTTGCAAAATATAATTGAAAATAATATTTTACAAATTTGCTTTTACTATGATCGGTTTACTACAGGTCGAATTACAAAATTTATTAGATTGTCTTTTCAAGTTTATTTCTATTCAAGATAAGTCTGAAATTTAAAAACAGTTCTGACAAACATATTTGTAATAGCTACCTTAAAAAGGAGAGAATGACACAAGTAAAAGTTGTTTAAGCAAAATTACATGTATATATCACAGGTACATACATGCCCAAAAGTTTCTCTTTAAGCCTATCCACACCCGACACCTGAGTTAATCCTGAATATCACAGGTACATACATGCCCAAAAGATTCTCTTTAAGCCTACCCATACTCGACACATGAGTTAATCCTGAATATCACAGGTACATACATGCCCTAAAGTTTCTCTTTAAGCCTACCCACACCCGACACGTGAGTTAATCCTGAAGAGTCAGGTATGACAATTACCAACCCGACTTACTGTTCAGTGTATTGTGTTTCCACTCCAAACAATGATTGTTTATCTGCCACTCCCATGCACACTACAGCCAAGTAACCTAAGGCTATTTGTGTGTGTGTATAAGATTACAGAAGCCAGTGCTGAGTAATCAGGACACTTTGGGATTGAAATCACTCATCCGTGTTAAGTGTCTTAGTGGGAGAAATTTGTTTGCAAACTGGTGATAAAATAGTTTCACCTGAAGTGATGTGTGCAATAACTGTGAATGATTGACGGACCATTCCTCCTGAGGAAAGATATTGCTTCATGTGTTCTCTCAGCTTTATATTCAGTATGCTCAACTTTAGTTAAGCTCAAAAATGAGTTTTCAGCAAATTTGTAGATACTTTTCTCTGCTTTTTAGAGAGACTAAAATCATATGAAGAAAATCAAAGTGATGTGCATTGTAACTATCTGTCTAAATATTTTCATTTTTTTACATATCAAATTTATGTTAAACATCCAACTTAAGCTACAATCTCACAAACCTCTATTTGAAACAAATCTCCTGCTCCTTCACAATCATTGGAGGTGATGACTGGAGTGTGCACCTGCAGGTAGCCATTTTGTTGAAAGAATGAATTAATTGCTGCTGATGCAGCACTGCGTACCCTCATCATGGACCCAAAGGTGTTGGTACGTGAACGCAGATGTGGAAACTGACGGAGATATTCCAGCGTGTATCTTGTCTTTGGTTTCAATGGAAAAGTCTGCGGAACAATACATATACAAGTTCTAATACCAGACCTGTTTGCTGTTTTGCATATGCATTTAGGTATAACACTGTTTATATGTTATAGATGCAAATTGAAATTAAATGGAAAATATTTGTTGAATTTTTAATTAAGAGAGAGGAAATTCCAAATCTTTTTTGGAAAATGTATTAGTTTTATATTACAAGTCAATGACCCTCAGATTTTGTTATCTTAGGTTTATTTTCTGATATTCATATTTTCCAGGCTTAAAACGGGTATATCATATCTTTGGTTTAAAAGGAAGTATCTGCAAGGGCAGATGGTTGGTGCTCAAAGCCTTCAAAAGTTTTTTTTTTCCTCAAAATTTAAAGACATTTCTCAGTATTTGACTATAATATCCCATCCATACAAGTATGGCTAAAGTAAGTTATATCACTTACAGTATCAGAGCACAGATATCTAGGCACAGGAGCACTAGCACATCAAGAGCAGAGAGAGGGAGGGGGAATGGAGGAGGATCAAGAATATAGCACTTTCTATGATGTTCCTCGAGTCATGTTATGTCTGGGCTAGAACCAAAGAGCAACATTTCGCACTTTATATGACAAGAATAGATATTATTAAGAATGGTTTGAAAGTGTCACAACTGGTATAGCCACAGACATAAATAGTGATACAATTCTAAAAAGTTTTCAAGTTTGGAAGAAAAGGGGAGCAAATCCCCAAAAGGCACTTTCTGACCCCCTTGCAGTGAAGCATAAGGGTGATCACCCACTTGGTGCAATAACACTTACAGAATTATCACACGGGCCTCCTACTTGAATCGATGAAGCTTTCAACTCAATATCTTGACCTTTAAATGCACTTTGGATGAGCATGCCTTCAATAACAGCTGAACTACCAAATTCCAAGTCTCTGAAAAAAGAAACCATTACTTGCTAAAATACAACAAAAGTATACATTCTAGCTCATAGCAAAATAAGAAGAAATGGGAGCAAACATGAAATCACATTTGTAAACATTTAGGTGCAATTGTTTGTTTTGATACTTGCTTTGTTTTGGTTTATTCCTTTTGTACATTATTTAAGCCCTATGGCTATTACTTAAGCCCTATGGCTATTATTTAAGCCCTATGGCTATTATTTAAGCCCTATGGCTATTACTTAAGCCCTATGGCTATTCTTCACAAATGGTGTGTTTACTACAGTGAAGGGGAGAGATGCTTATTACTGGATCAAAGAGTGTACAATATTTCAGAGATTACCACATACTACTCAGCTACAAATATAAAGTGTATAAATATCCCAAGGGACCATTAGACGTTGCCCAAGGAACCATAAGACGTTGCCCAAGGGACCATGAGACGTTTCCCAAGGGACCATGAGACTTTGCCCAAGGGACCATTAAACGTTGCCCAGGGGACCATAAGACGCTGCCCAAGGGACCATAAGACGTTGCCCAAGGGTCCATGAGATGTTGCCCAGGGACCATGAGACATTGCCCAAGGGACCATGAGACGTTGCTCTAATCAGTTTTATAATCTCATAAAAAAATCATTATTTGCAACTAAAATGGAACAGAAATAGGTCCACATGTTGACCAAAACCTGTGAAAAAGGTCATATTACCCCTGTGTGAACTTTAAGCCTAAACATTCAATAATACTGTATGTCCAAGAATTTCAATTGTGCTTGAATAATCACCTTATTTTTTTCAAACTGAGCCACCACCACAATGTTGAAGATTTCTTGAAACTTAAAGGAGAACTCAGCCTTAATGTGAGGGCACAATATTCTGGAGCCTCCAGAATATTCCAATATACTTTCCTAGGATGTAATGGTACTGGCATTATGAATGGCCAAATCAATCATACAAAATTTCCTAATGAATACCTTACTCATTTTTCAACAACACAAGTAATAAACAGAGATTCTGTTATTTTAAAATTGCCATGAATTAGCACCCTCAATTTTCAACCAAGAGCACAAACTGAGATATCCAGACATATGTCATTGGTTGAAAACTTTATCCCACTTGCTCCAGCTCATTCAACTGTGAAATGAGTACCAGTTTCGGCTGGGGAGTTAACCTATGATGGACTGGTGTCCCATCCAGGGGAGTTCTATAAGCCCTTGTGACTTGATGGGATTTAACCTGTGATGGACTGGTGCCCGATCCATGGGAGTCGGGTACTCTCATTCACTTAGCACCATGGAAACTGGGTATAGGCACCGGCTCTACAAGCCATGGAGGCTTGATGGGATTATAATCTGGGTCAGTGTATAATGGCTTCCCTAATCCTACAATGTTGCAACTGTATCATTTATCTGGTTCACTCTACTGCAATGACACTACATGTATTTATTAACTGTATCATTTATCTGGCTCACTCAACCACAATGACACTACATGTATATACTAACTGTATCATTTATCTGGTTCGCTCTACCACAATGACACTACATGTATATACTAACTGTATCATATATCTAGTTCGCTCTACCACAATGACACTACATGTATATACTAACTATCATTTATGTGGTTCGCTCTACCAAAATAAAAGTACATGTATATACTAACTGTATCATTTATCTGGTTCGCTCTACCACAATGACACTACATGTATATACTAACTGTATCATTTATCTGGTTGACTCAACCACAATGACACTACATGTATATACTAACTGTATCATTTATCTTGTTCGCTCTACCACAATGACACTACATGTATATACTAACTGTATCATTTATCTGGTTCGCTCTACCACAATGACACTACATGTATATACTAACTGTATCATTTATCTGGTTTGCTCTACCACAATGACACTACATGTATATACTAACTGTATCATTTATCTGGTTTGCTCTACCACAATGACACTACATGTATATACTAACTGTATCATTTATCTGGTTCGCTCTACCACAATGACACTACATGTATATACTAACTATCATTTATGTGGTTCGCTCTACCACAATGACACTACATGTATATACTAACTGTATCATTTATCTGGTTCGCTCTACCACAATGACACTACATGTATATACTACTTATGTGTAATCTAACTGTATACATTTTCACATACTTTGGTACAAGATGTTTATCTGCAACCACCTGGAGGCTTTGAAGACTGGAGCCATCATTCAGATCAATAAAAATGATGCCCTTGTGTTCTCTTACACTTTTGACCCATCCCTGTAAAATAAAATAAACGAAATAAGAACATAAGAGTTGTTTTTAATTTAACCAACTGCCAAACCAAAATGAAAACATACAAACCTATACAATCAGGCAATATAAAAATCTTTATCTTAAATTACTATGTACACCCAAAGCTACAATTATGTTAACCCATTGTATGATACTTCAAAGATGGTGAGTATTAGGGCTGTTGTAAATTAGTCAGGAATCCTACAAAATATATGTAACTTTATCCCAAGTTAAGAGTGAGAAGAAAAACCCTTCAACTTCAAAGTTTTAAGCTACGTCAATAAAACCAAATTTAATTGTTTAACTGCAGCAATCAATCCAATTAAGGTAATCATCACATATACACTACAGCCTGTTTTGTAAATCTCCTAAAATAAGTATTGGTTTCGGATTTAAAACCTTCTGATACAAAATCAAATATATGTCAAAAGAAAAGAGGCCGAGTTTGAAACAGAGTATGTTCTTGATATAGAATATTCTACACCTTATGCAAATGAAATCATCAAGAATAATGGGAAGGACACAGCTGTTGAAAGGATGATAATACTCCTTTGGGCAATTCCCCGTAACAGCCACCTTGACAGCTGGACATTTCATACAATTTTCTTGCATTCAAACATCCTACAAGGAAAATTTGAATAGAAGAGTCATTGACTATCATAAGCTGTGAATGAAAGTTGATGAGTACTATCCTATCTAGGACCAAATATTCATAAACCTACTACATTGCAGTTATAAGTAATCCACAAAAAATGTTCCTGTGACAGCCAGGACTACAAAAAAACCAGATTTTAAAACTTTTTTGTTGAAATTGAACATTACTATCTCACTTGAAGTCTATCTACAAACTACATGATGATTTCTATAGATAAGAAGTTATAGTACACACTGGCACGGCACGTCCCCCTTCCCCAATACAATCCCACATCAAAAAATATATAAATTACACTTCAAAAATTATGTTTCGCCCAGGTGAGCAAGTTTTACTGAAAAATTAATTTCCATGTGTGTTTTTGTTTTTGAGCAAAAAAACGAATTCAAGAATGTTTATTATGTGTAATAAAAATGATTTTATTTTTGGCAATAAATGTTTGTCTTCAATACCCAATTATTAAAGTTTTGCACACAAAAAAAATCCTAGCTTAAGCCAGTGCCTAATTCCCTTCATGTCCCATAGCTTTCTGGAACTTTGCCCCTTGAAAACACACCATGCGATTTGGCTTCACATTTAACACATTTCATATTTCTAAAATGAGTAATTTCTCAGATCTTCGGGGGCTTCGACCCTGGACCCCAGCAGGGACCCCACACCCTGGGGTTTTGCGCTATGCGCAAAGCAATGTAGCCTCATGGCAACATACTTTCATTTACCACCCATCAGAAATTTCTCTTGCCGCTTGCCCCCCTCCCCCCCCCCTCCCCCCTCCTCTCACCTGCAAACAAAAAACCTGGCTACAGCAGTGGTAGTACATGTGGTATGAAAACTATCCTAATCTTCCCACGGATTTCCATTTTATTCCCATAACTCTATCATGACAGCCAGGACAAGCTAGTGTCACAACCAGGACATTATCTCGAGAAAACATTGTAACAGCATAATTATTATCCAAAACCAAAGAAATAACTTGTATTGATGACATAAAAATTGTTTTCAAACTTAATTGTATGTAAAATGTAACCAAAATATGCCTTAAAGTAGGAAGTGATCTGATATAGCATATTGTTGTATACAAAGTTCTTTGACCTTGTTCTAAGGTCAAGTGAAGTAAATTTCTCAATTTTTAAAATAAAAATTGACATATCAGACATAGTCTTAATATACTTTTTAGATAAATATACTGTAATTCTAATTTTAGCCAAAGTAAGACACATAGCATGGAATTGCCCAATTGAAAACAAAATCATAAATGTGCAACCAAGAAAGGTAAGAATATTGTGGAGGAGTAGGATACCTACCTATGATATATAAGATCTACACACGTGTAAGTAATTGGCAATGCTAACATATATGTGTACATTGCCAGGGTAGGTGTCATCTCCAAAATCCTAATAATACCCGTGAATCCCTTCATGGACCCCCCACCCTCACCCCCCAAATCCCAATCACAACCCATCTAAGAACAAGCCACTCCCTCCCCACTTGAATCATTGACCCCCACTGTACACATATTTTCTGAAATTTCCAACTACTAACAAGACTTCAATTTCCAAATGGTATTCAGGTTGGAAATCAACGATATTCACATAGGAAAGGGTTTACATAAAACATACTGGGGAATAACATATGTAGGCCTAGGTCAAAGGTGGGAATTCCAGGGGTTTGGACTTTAAATGGAAGCTGGGAAGTCCTGGTGGGATTTGGACTGCCTCTGGAATTCCAAAGGAGGGAATACGTAAGACTCCAAGTGGGGATATCTAAGGATTGAATTTCGAGGGAAAGTATTTCCTCAACGTGGAGTAATGAATATTTTCCAGAAAGACAATCCGTTATAATGTGAATCTCAATGGGCATCCATTGTATTACTGTTCGTGTTAATTAATGGACATTTGCAGTATGGGGTAGGCTAATGCACTTGTATGACTCACCCCTACTACCCCAAGCAATGTCATTTAAATGTGAGTCAATGTGACTCACATGTGCATCAATGTACCAGATTGTCAGTCACCAGAGTGACTTAGAGGTGAGTCAATTTACTTCAGACCTATTGACTTTGTATATACAGTAGGTGAGTGATTTAGGATAAGTCATTTCAGAAGAGACTAGCAGTCACCTAAGTGATGAGGGGTGCATCAATGTACATGTTTTGTTCACCTACCTTGGTGCAATGACTCACCTTGTCCAGGGGTGTAGGGATGAGTCACACAATTAGCATAGCCTAGCATAGCAAGGTTTAACGTCCCAAAAGCATCCAGTGCTGGACATTATATCAAGATGGCCACGGCCTTTGATAACCAGTTGTGAACTCACTGGTTGCAGACCCACTGGGACAAGTGACAAGTGCATAATACTAAAAGGAATGCCAATTGACTCACACAAATAAAAATGAATGCCCATTGAAAACATGAATGCCAACACCTACCGCTGCTGTAAATGGTTTTTTATTTTATTTTATGCCACTTATAATATACTATACAGCACTCCCATAGTAATATCGATTTGTGAAGGTTAGAGTTAGCTCTAACCCTAACACAGCTGTTAGGCATATCCCACAATACACTTGTTGACATACTGGTGGCGTGTACAGTGAGATATTACGCTTTCCATACATAGTGTAGGTGTGTTGAACATTAGGCTACCAAACTTAGGCCCATGGTCGATGGGGCGAAATTCGCTCCAAACTTGCTATCTTACTATATTATGTACCTTTCTTGCTTTAATTCTTATACATAGTGTTAGGTCTTTGAAGTTGTTTTAGTGCTCAAAAAGACAAAATTAGAAGACCCTTTATGCTTGTTTTGACGAAAAAGTTTTTCCCAGTCGGACCTTTGAAGTTTCTGTCACTTGTGTCAGGCTCGGTGTTTTTATGTTGACGTCATATTACTTCTATGATTGTTGTACAATTGACTGGCTAACAACTCATGCACATTTAAACAGATTTAACTAGTATTTACACAGGTACCCGAAATATCCGGGTACCCGACCGATTGTGTTGCTACCCGGTTCCGAAAATACAGCCCGGGTATGGATTTTCATAATATTACCGATTGCAGATTGTTTCTGTTTCAGAATTGTATGTTAAAAGAATAAATCTTAACTTACAAGAATTATATAAGTGTTTGTTTTCTTTCTATTCCAACAAAATGCAATAAAATAATAACAAAATATTGTCACAGGTCACAGAAATGATGTTGAACGAGCGATGTGGCTAGTAATGTAGGTACGCTAGTAGTACTACATGTACTAGTAGCACAAAACTTAAACTCTCTAAACTTCGCTGTACAAAAAAGATGTACAAACCAGCACGCAACAAGCAGTGTGTGTAGTGTGCTGCAGAAAAATTATATTGCGGTTGTACATTACCAAACATTTTTGAAAGCGTGTCTGCTATTTGCTGAAAAAAAATATAACGCCTATTATGAACCAATCAAAAGTTTTGTTCAAATAAAATTGTTACGTGCTACTGAGCATGTACATAACAGAACCGTGAAATCGTGTATTATTCCAGAAAACATCCGTTCCATGAAATTTTGAGAAATTGAGTAGGCCTATAGTATTATTGTATGGTATTTTTTAAAGACAGGTCAATAAAAGAGACTAGAAACATTTGTATTTTATTTCTTTATTCACAAAAAACAAAGATACGATTGAAAAAACAAGAAATCTCACAAAATTTTACAAGGTACACTCTTAGATTTTAACACAAACTACTTCCGCGAAAAAGATTATTGAAAAGGCCTTGTCAGCAAGTCAGATACCCGGATACCTAACCGATAATGCAGGTCGGGTACCCGGTCCGATTTTTGGACACAGTGCAAACACTAGATTCAACTAACAAGTAAACATTTTTATTGAACTATGACCTCATGAATAATCAACAAAATTTAGTTTCACTCTTAAAGCAGAATTTAGTTCCGCTCTTTTTATGGTTAACTAACCCTTCTTAGATCGTAATCTTGCTATGTTATGTTATATGTTATGTTATATGTTATGTTATGTTATGTTTATGTTATATGTTATGCTATATATGTTATGTTATATGTTATGTTATATGTTATGTTATGTTATATTATGTATGTTATATGTTATGTTATATGTTATGTTATATGTTATTTTATATGTTAGGTTATATGTTAGGTTATGTGTTATTATGTTATATGTTATGTTATATGTTATGTTATATGTTATGTTATATGTTATGTTATGTTGTGTTATATGTTATGTTATATGTTATGTTAAAGTAAGGGCCAAATAGTTGTTCGCATTGCAAACAGAAGGCTCACAGAAAAGATAAGATAAGAGATAAGATCAATTTATTTCGTCCACAACAAAATATGGAAATTTGTCGCCCTGTAGCAAAACGTACAAAAATATTTTAAAAGAAATATAAACATTAAAGTTATAAATATAAAAGTTACACAAAAGTTATATAAAGAAACCCTGTAAATTAGGAAAAATAACAATTTCGGTCAATATTAGTAAATGGTAAAATACAATAATGTCCAAGATGTAAAAATATATATATAGGCCCACATACATACAAATATACATACACATACATACACACATACATGCACACACATATATATATATATATACACATATATATATATATACACATATACATGCATACACACATACATATACACATATATACACATACATATACATAAATAAATAAATATAAAAATTTGACTTAAAATATAAAAACACAAACTATCGGACCGCTTTCAAGTTGAACAGGGAAATAGAGTTGGGTACAAATGAAAACCTGAATCTGTTATGCTTGGACCGTGGCATGCAGTCTTTTCCGTGAACGGCAGAAAATATATAGTGGGAAGATGTGTGTTGTCATTCAATAGTTTAGTTATTTTTTTGGTGCGTCATGTTATTGTAGAGATCACAGACGGACTTCAGACATATGTCATCACCAACAACACAGCTTGCGGCCCTTACGATCTTCTCCAATTTACTGGTTGAATCTTTTGTAAGCAGCCCAAATATACAGATAATACTGAAAGTCAATACACTTTGTATTACTAACTGGTAAAAGAGCTTAAGAATAATATTGTCAACTATAAAGTATTTCAGTTTTCGTAAAAAATACCTTTGGTACGCCTTGGTTCTACTTGTATCAGCCTGGTCTTTAAAGGTAAGTTTAGGATCAATGATAGTGCCTAGATATTTGAAATGGTCCACCTGTTCAACAACCTCATTATTAACCTTGATTGGAGCACGATCACATGACCGTTTCCTAAAGTCAAACACCATCTTCTTGTTTTTTTTACAATTCAATATCTGATAGTTTTGATTGCACCAAGTAACAATATCACCAATTTCATCCTCATATGGAACAGTAGTGTTATTATGAAGGTAAGCGGTTACCACGGTATCATCAGCATATTTGATAATTGAGCAAACATCATGTTTACTTCTGCAATCATTGGTGTACAAGCAAAAGATGATAGGAGACAGACAACAACCCTGGGGTGCACCTGTACTAATGGACCAAACAACAGAGCATAAGCCATTGATCTTAACAAACTGTGGTCTGTCTCTTAATTAATTTAAGATCCATAATAATAACCTACAATTGACACTCATACTTAACAGTTTGTTTATCAGCAAGTGCGCTTGGATGGAATTGAAAGCACTTGAGAAGTCGGACAAATGTAGCCCGAACAAAGGAATTTGGTGTTTCCAAGTGTTCAAGAATCTTATGCAAAAACATTAAGACTGCATCATCAACACTTCTCTTGTCTCTGTCGGCAAAATGCATGGGCTCTAAAATAACACCATTCTCATTTAGCAAAAACCTGAGAATAAGTTTTTCAAGACATTTCATTATGTTCAAAGTAAGTGCCACTGGACGATAGTCATTTAGGGTGGTAACTGTATTTGATTTTGGCACTGGAGAGATTGCGGATGTAAATAGATCAATCCTACCATTTCCAAGTAAATTTCATACAGGATTATTTTGTGGATAAACAATCAATTTGTTGTGAACCAAGTGATAAAAGATTTTTAATATTTTAGTGAAGAATATTCTCTGGGAAGTTGTGTAAAGTTAAGACGTAATTCCAAAACTTATTGTCTTTTATCTCCAATAGCGTGCATAGGAAAAAACTATAAGCTTCATGAGGCCGCAGATCAGTAAACAACAGCAATCACACAATGTCAGCATACAGAAATTGGTTAAAGTGAAAGAAACTATGGCCAAATGATGGTACATGATTCCATAATTAACCTTAACCTAACCGGAGTTATTAGTCATGTGAAGGCACTAAGTTATACACTTCCCAAGCTATCCGTTATAGGCCTCACCCGAAATAAAATCACTTGGGCACTTATCTGATACAGCCTTAGGCCTAGTTATCAAATTTCTCAACAGGAGAAATCAAGATTTTCCAAATTTCACGCAAAAACGCACATACCCCAACTAAAAACTCAAAAGAAATCTATTATTGTCGATTTGTCATGATATTTCAGCAAGAAAAAAATTCCACACCCTTGAAATCGTTGTAGGCCTAGGCTATATGAAAATTACTATTTGCGTTGCTCAATGGGCATTTGCAGTACGCTCAACTTGGGCATGCACTTAACTCAATGGGTATTCGTTTTTCTGTGTGTGTTTTAATGGGCATTCGGTTGGCATTCGTTTTACTATCACCCTCGCCACTGTTTATACTTATCGCGGAACTGGTAAAATATAAACTAGCACAAACAATTTTCCAAAACTTGTTTTTGCAAAGAGATTTTTCTAATATTTTACACTCACCCGCGCAAATATATTTTTGTGTTCTCCTTTTATTATGCTTTCACCTATTATAGGTTTTTACACTCTGAAAACAATAACTTCGACAATTCAATCTGTGAAAGTAAAAAAACTTGTTTAGACGGACGCAGCCATCTTGTCTTGAAAATTTAGTAGGAAGTACATCAATATTATCTTTTCTACGTACTCGTACCTGCGGAAGAAAGGAAAACAAACCTATTTGGAGCTGAAATGGGCAATGAATTCTGCTGAAGCCGAATGCTTTAGCTGCGAGTGCGTAGCGTGAAGCTTAAAGCACGTGGGGTCGATGCATGGGGAAAGTCATGTACCGGGGCCCACGGGCCTGAAGCCGTGGGCCATCATGGTAATTCGTGCCAGGTTAAAATCCGCGGATGCCTTAATAAGTACGGTAGCAAACTTGCTTCAGCCAGATTTCAAATCTGCCTTGATGTGGTAATTTCCAATAAATAAATTTCAAACATTTTAGAATACTTTGGGCTTAACACTTTACGTTGAGTGGACTGATATATATATATATACATACATACATACATACATACATACATACATACATACATACATACATACATACATACATACATACATACACCCATACATACATACATACATACATACATACATACATACATACATACATACATACATACATACATACATACATACATACATACATACATACATACATACATACATACATACATACATACATATATATATACATACATACATACATACATACATACATACATACATACATACATACATACATACATACATACATACATACATACATACATGCATATATACATGCATATACATATATATATATATATATATATATATATATATATATATATATATATATATATATATATATATATACATGCATATATATGCATGCATATATACATACATACATACATACATACATACATACATGCATGCATGCATGCATGTATACATACATACATATATATATATATATATATATATATATATATATATATATATATATATATATATATATATATATATATATATATATATATATATATATATATATATAATATATATATGTATATATATATATATATATATATATATATATATATATATATATATATATATATATATATATATATATATATATATATATATATATATATATTTATATGTTGTGTGATTTTATGATGTTCCTCATATTTTTCGTACAGCTGTAGCTGACCTTTATTGTATTTCAGTTAAAGATTTTATTAAGCTTGGTGCCTCGTGAGAAGTGTTTGTCAATTAACTTGAGGAGGGATCCGCATGACATTTGTTTTGACACTCTTATTATATGAGGGAGGGGAGGGGGTGTACGATATAATTTTCCTTGATCTGTTTCTCTTCGGGGCTGCTTCCTCACCCTCCTTATCTTTTGTGTACTCTATGGCGCTTGTGTAACGGCTTGTTTTCAATCTACCAGCCCTACCGTAAGCCTAATGACACCCCAGTATATATAGACCGGCAATCGAACCACCCACCCATCATCTTAGACCAGATTCCTCCTACAATCGGTAACAGATTCTCAATGTTATCTTCAAGAATTGAAGTATTTATAGGCGGCGTCCAGATACATATATATATATATATATATATATATATATATATATATATATATATATATATATATATATATATATATATATATATATATATATATATATATATATATATATATATATATATATATATATGTATATATATATATATATATATATATATATATATATATATATATATATATATATATATATATATATATATATATATATATATATATATATATATATATATATATATATATATATATATATATATATATATATATATATATATATATATATATATATATATATATATATATATATATATATATATATACATGTTTTACAGTTTATTTCCATATAACATAGTCTATACTATGCTAACGATATATCCCGCTATTTACATTTACATACGGAATACCTCCCCACCCCCACATCACTACTGAATACGCTGACTAAGCCTCCCCTAACTTTTATCGTAGAAAACAAAAAAATACCAAGTTTTCTATTTCTGAAGAGATTGTCGAAAGCTGTCCCAATGTTATAGTGTTATGTTAATGTTATATGATTTTTTTTGCCGCAGTTCTCCTGAATTCATACATCGGGTGTATTGTACTTTTAAAGTTATCTTGATATACCAATTAAGCATTCTACAAAATGTTATTATTTTCCAAAGACTTCCTTAAAAACATATTTGAGGAAAACAATGTATTTATTTGTCAATGGTGGGAGGGATATCTTTCAAATGAATCTACACGCATACATGCTAAGTGCATAAACCTCACCATTAAATTTGGGGCCATTTTCCTGATTTTATTCTGGACCCCTCCCCTGTTTTTTTTTTTTTTTTTTTTTTTTTTTCTTGTTGAAAATCCTGGATCCGCCCTTGTCACTCCTCATGAACTTTCTTTAACATTTGATTCACATATTTACATATAAGTCTTCCTGGAATATCTTATCTTAATATATCACTTTCGTCACGGTTTGTGCATCTAAGACGACGACGACGAGTGAACACACAATTACAATGACGGGGTCGTCACCTGCGTAATTGCTTATGATAGTAACAATGCTATCACGAAACGCCTCAATATGACCCGGACGAGAACACAGGTACGACGTACGGACAGACATAACATCGACAACCAAGTCAATGTTCACGGCCTTTGATTACCAGTTGTGGCGCACTGGCGTGTCTACCCAACCCAGGCTTGAACCCAGGACCTCGTGGTCTGTAGACAGGTATGATAACCGCTACACCACAGTAGGTAGATAAGCATCTAAGAGGCAAAGATCCTTGATTTATTGTCTTTAACCTGTGGACCTTGTCTGACGTCATTCCCCTTTCATAGTATTGGTATACCCGAGTGCATTTAGTTATAGTCATATGGTCATGGTCTATGGTTTTCTTGGATGCAAAAATTGTTAATCATGAATGAGATGATTTTATAAAGTCTTATGACGCGTATATATATCCTTTTATATTTTATACAGTAGGAAATTGTCAATGATAAGTTAGAATTATTTAGAGATAGAAAGAGAAAAGTTACAATGAGAGTCAGACCAAGGAGGTACATGCGTACCCGATTGATAATCACCATGTTGCGACGTCATTTAAAAGAAAGTCCCCTCCCCCCTCACTTTTCCACCCGGGTGGCCACTGCTCCCGTTTCTCTGGCATAGGCCTATGTCCCCTGATCAAGTATATACAAATTCGATCCATAACTAATCATTCTTTTTACTTGGTCATTAGTCATTCTGAAACTTTAAAAGTTTAGAAACGTATTGCTTCTCATGAACACATGTTGTAATGCTTTTCATGACCACATGTCGTAATGCTTCTCATGACTGCTTGTCGTAATGCTTCTCATGACCACATGTCGTAATGCTTCTCATGACCACATGTCGTAATGCTTCTCATGACCACATGTCGTTATGCTTCTCATGACCACATGTCGTAATGCTTCTCATGACCACATGTCGTAATGCTTCTCATGACCACATGTCGTAATGCTTCTCATGACCATGTCATATCGTAATGCTTCTCATGACCACATGTCGTAATGCTTCTTCGTAATGTTTTCTCATGACCACATGTCGTTATGCTTCTCATGACCACATGTCGCAATGCTTCCCATGACCACATGTCGTAATGCTTCTCATGACCACATGTCGTAATGCTTCTCATGACTACATGTCGTAATGCTTCTCATGACCACATGTCGTAATGCTTCTCATGACTACATGTCGTAATGCTTCTCATGACCACATGTCGTAATGCTTCTCATGACCACATGTCGTAATGCTTCTCATGACCACATGTCGTAATGCTTATTATGACAGTATGACCACATGTCGTAATGCTTCTCATGACCACATGTCGTTATGCTTCTCATGACCGTTATGCTTCTCATGACCACATGTCGTAATGCTTCTCATGACATG
Source organism: Chiridota heheva (assembly GCA_020152595.1). NCBI lineage: Eukaryota > Metazoa > Echinodermata > Holothuroidea > Apodida > Chiridotidae > Chiridota > Chiridota heheva. The sequence goes on from JAIGNY010001856.1 coordinate 912,104, forward strand.
TCATGCTTCTCATGTAATGTCGTTGCTTCTCATGACCACATGTCATAATGCTTCTCATGACCACATGTCGTTGTGCTTCTCATGACCACATGTCGTTATGCTTCTCATGACTACATGTCGTTGTGCTTCTCGTAATGCATGTCGTTGTGCTTCTCATGACCACATGTCGTAATTCTCATGACCATGTTGTTGTGCTTCTCATGACCACATGTCGTTATGCTTCTCATGACCACATGTCGCAATGCTTCATGACCACATGTCGTAATGCTTCTCATGACCATGTCATGTCGACTACATGTCTTCTCATGACCACATGTCATGTCGTAATGCTTCTCATGACTACATGTCATGTAATGACTTCTCATGACCACATGTCGCAATGCTTTCTCATGACCACATGTCGTAATGCTTCTCATGACCACATGTCGTAATGCTTCTCATGACTACATGCCGTAATGCTTCTCATGACCACATGTCGTTGGTGTTTATGCTCGTGAAAATCAAAGCAAACTGATGAAAACAACCTAAATAGTCATGTTTTAAATATTTACACCTTTGATTGACAAGTTTGTGGACTTTGGTCGCGACTTTTGAACAGCAACGTATAGCTGTAGTAATAAAATAAGTTACCTATTATTTCCCCAGCGAGTCCGTTAGATTTTCGATAGAATGAGTGAACAATCGCTGTGTAAAGACACGGTTTGAATAAAACCAGGGATTTTTATCAGTAAAATCCCTGACAAAACTATTTAACTCCAGTTTGAAATGTTTATTGTATAGCCGTTCAGATCAGATGATTTTATAACTGAAATGGATATCGTTCTCTTTTAGCATTAATATTATGTTGGTAATACATGTGTATGGTTAATCTATGCTTAAACATTTATCAGTATATCGTGAGCGACTATCTATGTGGATCGATAGAAATGTAATTAACACAGAGGAGAAAACAATACACAAGTATGCAAGTTGTGATAAACTGGTCAATGAGCGGAAGTGGATTTTTAAAATGGAATTTCTTGTTAATTTGTAATTTTTTGCGTTCTTGCACAACAACAATACTATCTTTCTGCCAAGAGACTTATTAGGATGCCAAGCAAATATTGCAAATACGAGCCTTTTTATTTTGTTTGTAAGCATATATGGAATGTTGTTGTTTTACCATAAACAAGTGAAACAATTACCAGAGTCTATTTGACCATGAAGATGCCATTTTAGATCTTTATGATTTCACAAGCATTAATTTCAGGTCCTGTGATATTCGAAGCATATTCTTTAAGCATGTTCTTTTTCTGTTCAAATTCATATTTCTTCAATCTTTACCAGTTTACTGATTGAATTCAACATATTATACTTAGTGAGCACCTGCAACATCAAGTTTCAAAATGGCGTTTAACAACACATCAAACATAAGTGATGATTTTCTCCGTTGTTCTCTTTGCTTTCAATTCCTGAAAGATCCCAAAATTCTTCCATGTGCCCATAGTTTTTGTTTCATGTGTTTATCCAGATACAGCAGTGATCAAACAAAAATAAGTTCTCCTGTCCACAGTGCTATACACCTATTAGCACACCTGCACAGGGTGCAATTGGATTCCCTGACAACAACTATCTAAAACGTCTGGTTGAAAAACGTGAGAACTTGGAAACTCTGACAGCAGCGTCGGAGGATCTTAATTTTTGTGGAGAATGTGACACTTCTGGAACGACTGCGTACTGTGAAGATTGTCAATGTTCTCTCTGCGATGAATGCGCTTATCAACACTCTAAGATGCGATCATTGAAGCATCACAAAATGGTCACCATTCCAGAGAGTCAACGGTCATTTGACAGCAACTTGTCTTCACGACATGGGAAAGTAGTACAGAACGTCACACCACGATGTGGAACGCATGAGGACGAAAAGATCCGATTCTATTGTCGCACATGCGATAAATTGATTTGCCGAGATTGCACGGTCGTGGAACATTGTAAACCTGAACACGTTTGCGTCGAAATATCAACAAAGGTTAGTGAAATCAGAAAAAAGGTGACAAAGTTGATCTCTCGTGCTGATAGTATCCTCGAAAATACTGCATCATCTATGTTTGAAACGGCTACAGCAAAAGTAAAGACAGACTCTCAGAAAATGGAAAATAATGTAAGAGTACTTGCCGAGGATATTATTAAACAGGTGAGGCAACAGGAAACTAGTCTAATCAATACAATTCGCGGCAACGCAAATAAAAGAACGGATCATCTTAACTCATTCAAGAATGACGCAATTAGGAACGAACGATCGCTGCAGAATACTCGTGATTTAACCAATGGAATGCTGGTGAGCAACTCATCATGGGAATTACTTGAGATAGGAGAAATGGTGAAAACAGCCCTCATCCGCCAATCGGACAATGTATCACGGATTATCTTGCCACGATCTCTTGAAGACACTTGGTTAGAATATAATCTGCCTCAGGTGGCTTTCAAACCAAACCTTGGCACGATAAAAGAAACAGCGCTTTGTGTTGCCATGAGGGGGTTGTCAAATGGAGACCTTTTAGTAGCCTTCGATAACAGACCAGTCACCGGAGTAGGGATCGGGAAATTGTCAAAGCAAAGTAATTTTCGACTGACCGACATAACATGGTACTGGCGGGAATTCCCCTTCCACGAGGACGATAAAGTGTGTCTGGCAGTAGATTCTCCCAGATGTGTCTTCAGCGCAAATTTTCTCAACTACCCTCAGCGTGCATACCTGGGTTTGCAACGGAAGTTATTATGTTTTGATGTACAGGAACAAATTTCAGCAAAATGCAATACACGCTGCGATGTCTTCCTCCGGTTCCTCCGTCTCCTGCCTAGAGTACGAACCGAGTACCAAATGCTTGTTTGTAACAAATAACAAGACTCCGTCCGTCGCAATGATATCCGTCTCTGATTGGTCGTGCAGAACATGGACGTCACAGAGGGTCAGCTTGTCACCATCGCTACAAGTGGCATCTCGAGGCAAAAATGTCATGCTGTATCACTCAAGTTCTCATTCTGTTTATGAAGCTGACAGTACACGTAATGACACATGCAAGGAGGCACTATCTTCCCCAGACAGTTCACCTGAATCCAAACCGATTCTTATTTGTGTTGCGGAGACCCTTCAACTCAGCAGTGCATCGTTTGTCATGGATTACAGGGCGAGCAGAGCTCTTCGGCCCCAAAACAAATACCTCGTTATCCGTGGTTATGTATGTGTTATGGGAAAAGGATGACGACCACCTACTTCATGAATATTCAGAAAGAAACATTCCTGTGGGGTTAATTGATATAAAACATATCAATAAGCTAGTGGGCGTGGCAAGCTTTCCTTTCCCATTGTCAGGATATGTAGATGTTTGTCTTTGTGATGAACGCGCAAACGTCACAACATTTCGTCGTACCTACGCAGAATCCCCACAATCCGCCAAATCTGGGGATGTGGAAATATTAGAGAGCAATGTGGATGATGCAGAGCAAGAATCAAAGACGGAAGATCTACCAGCCAACATGGCGTCTTTGAAAGATGATGTCGAACCAATTCATTACAAACAATTGCACGAGGACTATACCTCAGATGAGATTTCATAATTAAACAGCTAAAAAGTGTAATTCATGGCGTATCTGGTATTAAGGAAAACAGATCAATCCCCCGACACAGGTTTGAGATTGGGTGCAAACACCAATGTTGAAAATAATACCCCATCGGGCAAAGAGGTAAAGGCCTATTTGAAAATTATTGGGAATGACCATTCCCCTCCCTCCTCCGATGTCGAGGGCCCTGAATGTGGGTGTTGGAACATTTATGTAATGTATAGCTGTAAACATTTGACAAATGAATTGTAAAGTAGCATTTACTTTCCCTTGCACTGGAGAGCAAGTTATTAAAAAACTAAATTTGATGTTCCTTGACACTGAGCTGTTGATGAGGATATCGCCACCGTCACGAGGTTATTTTGTAATTTCTGCCCATGTAGGGTACTGGCTTGGGTATTGTTCATTCGGATGGCACAGAAGAAATTAATGTTTGTCTTTATTAATAAAATGTTGTACATTTTTTAAATTGGAAATATTAGGTCATTGGAGATCTGTCAGTTAACATAATGATTATGTATCCAATGGCATGTTGATCAAGGTTTCATGATCTGTGCTACTTTTACGCTTTTGTTTTTTGCTACATATAATTTTGATGAATATTCACTCTCCGCTAATTTGTTATAAAGTTAAGACAAGCAGTGTGCAGTGGCGTAGCTGGGGAACTACGGACCAAGCGAGTGGGGCCCTGCGGGCTTAATACGACCCGGACGAGAACAAAGGTACGACGTACGTACGGACAGATATAACATCGACAACCAAGTCAATGTCCACGGCCTTTGATAACCAGTTGTGGTACACTAGCGTGTCTACGCAACCCAGGCTTGAACCCAGGGCCTCGTGGTATGTAGACAGGTATAATAACCGCCACACCACAATAGGTAGATATTGGTTCCATCTTTTTTGGTTGCCCCTTATATCTTCAAATTTATTTTGATTATTATGTCCCTGATAATTTTTTATTAACAAACACTATTCTTTCTTACCTTCTAAAAAAGTTCATTCCCTCTTTTATTCACAAACGTGATATTGACTTTATTTATTGTTACTTTACATCAACTTTTCCAAGAGTTTTTCATGGTATGTGTACAGCGTGTATGCTTTTGTCGAATCCTCGTAAACATTCTATTATACGGATGTTAATTTTATCTGTTTATTCACAAGTCTGTTATTGACTTTTCTATTGTTACTTTTATACAAACTTTGCCAAGAGTTTATTCATGGCATGTGTACAGCGTGTATGCTTTGTATGTAAACATTCTATTTATCGAATCTTCTGTTATTGTAGACAAATAGTTTATTCAGTACAGGGGTTTTCATTATATATTTTCATTTTGCAAGTTTGTAATACATGTAATACAATATTCGATTTTTTGCGAGCATTACATGGTGATAATTTATGTACATATGCATAACTTTGTATATAATATGTATCGTTCTCTAAATGGACGATTCACTTAAAATTTGCATCATCAATATCCGAGGGCCATTATTAAGGCAAGGTATCCACTCAATTTCTATATTCTGAACTAAAGCATCCACAAAGATGATATTTGGATACTAGAAAGGTTATGCAAAAAGAATTTTTTTTATAATGACATTGACCTCATTCATGCATATTAATGAGGTCAATCAAAATGGCCGTTATTCCAAAAGTGCATTATTTCAAATTCATATAACTCAAAAGTACAAGGGATAGGTCCATGAAATTTGCTACAGATATAAAAGAAAGCTGTATAAAATGAATTAGACTACAATGGTGTACAAACATGACAGATATTTTAAGTTATGGATAATTTTGTTTCGTAATCATGAAAATGTAAAAATGTGTACCTCATTAAATATTCAGGACCATTTTTCTTAAAAAGTAAGTATAGGGGTACCTTAATTGTAGCGGAGGATGTTTAGATATGGAAATTAAAGATGTATGCCAAATTTCATGCTAATTGGATGAAAAATGAGGAGTAGTTTATTTTCAAAGATTGTCTTTCCAAAGAAAATTCAATTCGAGAAAACGGCAAAAACGTTGTGCACACGTAAGTCAAAAAGTTGCATGTCACATTTACATCCTTTCCGTCACAAAATTCCCTGTTAAAATGCCCTGCTTCATATAAATTGCCTTCCTGTGCAGCCAGTGCTTGTTCTGTTGTCTTTTTCTCGATAGATTTAGCTTTTCTCTCCTCTTTTTGCTTTGTAGAAGACTGTTTTTCTGCCTTTTTTATCCGACGATCATCACAATTTTTCAAAAACTTTCGAGTATGAAATCCCGGTTCAATTCCCATTTTAGAAAAAACTTGAACTTTAGCCAAGTCACCATCGTTGAAAGAAATCCTTTCCTTCCATAACATAAATGACATGGAAATGAATTAACAAAAGAATTAAAAAGTTCAACATCCACAATCCTATTCCCTGTTATTTCTGCAAATGTTGGGCTTTCTGAATCTAACTTGGACTTTCTTATCTTTTCAAAAGATGTTGAAATACCAGAAGTTTCAGTTTCAGTTGAAGCTTTTAGAGTCTGTTGATTTAGCCCCAGTCTGCCAGTGCTGGGATTCTTCCCACTATCTTCTGTTTTTCCTTACTTTTTATTGGTACTGTAAACCTATTTCCAAAAAAACTTTCTCTTCCTTTTCCTGGGCATTTTAGCAACAAAAAAACTTCACTTATTTCAATACTAAACAATACTTATGATGCAGTTAGTCACAATTACAAATGAGATAACAGCTGATGTGAGAGAGTGTTTCTACTATAAAATAAACAAACAAAACCCTCTACTGTCACTCAAATTATCTTTGATCCAAACTAGACAGGATGTGGCTAAAAATAAAGATTGATGCATTTATAAATCCTTGCTTTGACCAGGAGTTGTCATTTGATATCATTGGTATAGGTCTAGGAGAAATAACTGTGAAAACAGAGGCTTTTTCCTTGTATTTAAAGCTGTATGTTGGTGTTTAGATGATGAAAATTGGTTGAGTAAAAGTGGAAATATTCAATTTTATGTATTTTGAGTGTAAAATGTCGCAAAATTTGGTGAAAAATGTATTTTCGGAGTTTCTTTTTCCTTTTTTGACTCTAATTTTTATACATTTCTAAGAGGAGTTGACCATCACAACCTATATAAATTAAAAGAAGAGATATCATACTTTCAAATAGAATTAAAAAGAAAAAAATGGATTTTTGACCCTTTTTGACCAAAATTGAGTGAATACCTTGCCTTAAGAGGCGCCAGTGTTTTACATGGCTCCACACCAAAAACTACAGTTTCATTTTTTACAGGAGGTTTTTATCAACCTGTGACTTAAAGCATATTTGGCGCAATGAATGGGGTGGTAGAATTTATTTTTCACAATGCACTTCAGCCAGTCGCAGTGTGTGCATTCTCTGTAACCCCTCTTTAAACTTTGATCTTTTGAATACGTGGAATGATGACAACGGTCGTGTTATTGTTATTGATATAATATTAAACGATTTGCATTTTACCATTTGTAATATCTATGCCCCAAATTGCGATGATGCATTTTTCTTTCGTAATATTTATGACATGTACTGTCATAAGTTAGGAGGTGACTTCAATCTCGTCTAAGGTATAGATAAAGATAAGAAAGGTGGTCGTACTGTGACACACTTTAATGCCAGGGATGTACTTTTTAATTTATATGTTTGACTTTGACCTGATAGATGTATGGAGGGAATTTTTTCTCCTTGACCACAGCTTTATATGGTTTTCAGGTAAAGATACTAGGATTTGCTGCCGTTTAAGATTCTAGTAAGTCATGGTACTCCATTCATGATATTCAGCTTATTCCCACTCTTCGGTCAGATCATTCAAGTAGTTGTGTGTAACAAATGAGCTCAGAGGTACAGTTTATTGGAAATTAAATTGTTCCTTGCTAAGTGATTCACGTTATGTTTCATTGATTAAAGAGGTAATTCATGATATTCGTATTTCTTATGCAAATGTTAATCTGTTACTTTAACTCATTAAATTAATGTTAAATATCACAGTATTAGTTATGGAGGAGAAAGTTCGCAAAAGCAGGTTACAAGAGAAGGTTATTACTGCTGAGCTTTGTAATTGTGAGAAGGAATATACCACTTCTGCTACTTTATAAAATAAAGAACTGTTAGATATTACCAAAAGTAAACGTAATGCTATCTACGACGAAAAGGTGAAGGGGATTATGATTCGTTCCCAGGCCAGGTGGGTGGAGGAGGGGGAGAGCAATACTCTTTATTTTCTTACTCTTGAAAGCCGGAATCAGTAGTGTTACAACTCTTGAGTTAGAAGGTGGTATTACTATAACGAATAGTCATGATATTCTAGATGCTGAAAAATGTGTATTACAGCGCCCTCTACGCCCTCTACAGCTCTGCCTTACCTAGCCTTTCTGATATCAAAGTATTCTTTAACCGTTTGCTTTTAAGTTTGTGAAGCTGAATAATGATGAGCGTGACTCTTGTGAAGGTATGCTTTCTTTAGAGGAGTCACCTCACATAGTCTCTTCAGGCCTCCTGGCTTAAAAAGCTGCAGTGCACTCTCCCCGCTGGATTAGAGGAGTGTAAATCAGCCCTTTATGTCAAAAAATTAAAGCTCCTGGCACTGATAGTTTTCCGGTTGAATTTTATCAGACTTTTTGGGACGACTTGGTGACGTTTTATTAGGGTCTCTCAATTTTGCTTTTTTCTGTGGTCATGTCTCTTGTTAGAAAGGGCGGTGCATAATTTTGCTTTTTCCCAAACCGAACAAAGATCTTAAAAGAATAGAAAACTAAAGGCCTATTTCTTTGTTGAATGCAGCTAAGATGGCCGATAAATGTATCGCAGAGCGTATTAAGGGTGTTTTAAATAATATAATCCATTCAGATCAAACAGGCTTTATTATAATGGGGTGTTTTTATCTACCTACTGTGGTGTAGCGGTTATTATACCTGTCTACAGACCACGAGGTCCTGGTTTCAAGCCTGGGTTGGGTAGACACGCCAGTGCACCACAACTGGTTATCAAAGGCCGTGGACATTGACTTGGCTGTCGATGTTATGTCTGTCCGTACGTTGTACCTGTGTTCTCGTCCGGGTCGTATTAAGCGTTTCGTGATAGCATTCTTACTATCATAATCGAATACGCAAGCGCGACCCCGTTATTGTAATTGTGTGTTTACTTGTCGTCGTCGGGGAAAGCATTCTCACTATTCTACATGTAATTGATTATCGTAATAGTACATTCCGGGTTTCTTATTGGTTCTTGATTTTCACAAGATATTCGATACGCTTGAGTGGTTCTTAACACATCAAGAGATGGTTCCGTAACTCTGTACTCTAATGCATCAGCATGCGTGTTAAACAATGGCAAATCGTCTGGTTTCTTTCATATCTATCGTGGTCACGGTGTAAGGCAAGGTTGTCCGCTGAACCCTTACTTTTTTTATTATGTGTGTTGAAATGTTGGCTATTATGTTTAGGCATAACAACAGTCTAAAGGGTATAGTTGTTTGTAATTACGAGTTTAAAGTCACTCAGTACGCTGATGATACGACGCTTTTTATATTGGTAGTGTTACATCTGTTAATTCAAGCAGCCATTGATATGCTAAATGTTTTTGCTCAGGTTTCAGGTCTTAATGTAAATTTAAATCAATCAAATCTCTATTGGGTTTTTGGTTAGCAAGGTTTCTATCTGATTTTAGTCTTTATGGTTGTAATATTACTTACGATCCTGTCAAATGTCTGGGAGTATTTATATAACTATAAACTTGATTTCTTTAAGCTTAATTACTTACCCAAATTATCCCGTCTTAAATCCCAATTGCAGATCTGGTCTCAGAGAGATTTGACACCGATCAGTAAAATTACCATTGTTAAAACGTTTGGGCTTTCTCAGTTTGTGTTTATTTTCTCTTTCCTTCCATCCTCACCCCTTTTTTTATGAAAGATGTGGAGAAAAGTATTTTTAAGTTTATTGGGAACGGCAAGCCCAGATAAAGTCCGTAGAAATATTCTTACTCTTCCTACGTATTTGGACGGGTTTAACATGGTCAATATCTTTTTTTTTTAGATGCCATTAAGATTGCTTGGGTTAAGTAATTGATGTTGTCTTCAGACCCTGGAAAGTATTCTTTGATTTTTATCTTGATTGTTATAAAAAACTTTTCTTTTTTGCTGTAATTTTCAAAATAAAGACATTTGCAATATTTGTAATGATTTTATTCGTCAATTCTGTTTTGCATGGAACAACTTTTCGTATGCCACGCCTGTACACAATTATATTTGCCAAATTATTTGGATTAAGCATCACATCCAAATTAATAATTACACAATATTCAACAAGTTACTGTTTGATTAAAGGTGTTAGGTATATTACTGATATTCTTAATAACGATGGGCTTTTTTTTACATACAATGACTTTAAGACGTCCTACAATATTGATGCATTATTCTTCACGGATTATTATGAAATCATCTCAGCAATATCAAGGTTTTGGAAGAACACCTTGACTTTGTTCTGTTTTTACTAAGGAGTACCCTGCTGATGATGTTGTGGATTATCTTAGTGTACACTCTCAGTATCCATTAAGAATGTTAATTTTTCAATTGATGTTGTGTTTAAGAAGTTGAAGGGTTTGAATTCAAATAAAGCACCCAGTCCAGATGGTATACATCCTGTTGTCTTACGTGAGTGTTCTGGTGTTCTTTCTGTTCCCCTGAGTATTATCTTTTCAAAGTACTTTGATGTTGGTGTTGTTTCTTGTGATTGCAGAATTGCTAATGTCACTCCTATTTCTAAAAAAGAGTGACCACAGTTTGCCTTGTAACTATAGGCCAGTGAGTCTTATGTTGTCTGCAAGGTCATGGAGTCCATTGTTAAGGATGTTGTACTAGATCATTTACTGGTCAATGATTTGTTTAATTTTTCCCAGCATGGGTTCTTACCTAAGAGGTCTTGTGTTTCTAATTTATTGGAGTTTCTTGATGGTGTTACTAAACAAGTTGATTCTGGTCATAATGTGGATGTTATCTATTTAGATTTCCAAAAAGCATTTATAAGGTTCCATTAGGCAAGCTCATGATAAAAACAAGAGCACTTGGTGTGGAGGGAAAGTGTGCCAGTTGGATATATTCTTTGTTAGTTGACAGGTCACAAAGTGTTGTTGTTAATGGAGAAGTATCTCCATGGATGAAGGTCACAAGTGGTGTTCCTCAGGGTTCTGTATTGGGTCCGCTTTTTTCTTAATCTTTATTAATGATATTGATGTTTCCCTTAGCTTCAAAATTTGTCAATTTGCTAATGACACTAAGCTGTACAAGATTGTTGATGATGCTAGGGATTCTTCACTTTTGCAAACTGATCTGAATAACTTAGTTTCTTGGTCCCAAACATAGCAGATGTTATTTAATGTTGATAAATGCAAAGTTATTCATTTTGGTCAGAACAATTTGGTTTTTGATTACTGCATGAATGGTTCAAATCTTGGTTGTGTTGATCAGAAAGAAATTTAGGTGGTGTCATTACTAGCAATCTGCAGCTTCTAAACAGTGTGCTTTAGCAGCTGCAAGGGCAAATAGGATGTTTGGTTTGATTTAAAGAAATTTTTATTTTTTTTGGTAGAGAGCTTGTTTTTTATTCGTATAAGCAGTTCGTCAGGCCTCACCTTGAATATGCTATTCAGGCTTAGAGTCCCTTTTATGAGAAGGATAAATTCATTTTGAGCAGGTTCAGCAAAGAGTCACTAGACTTGTTCCCGAAGTAAGGAATCTCTCTTATAAATCTAGGTTGAGAATTCTTGGTTTGACCACGCTTGAGTTGAGAAGAGTACGTGGCGATATGATTCAGGTTTTCGTTCTATCTAGCTATCTAGTAGTGATGCTTTGACTTCCTGTTATTTCTTGCATGTTTCAGCTAATCATCATGTGACACGTGGTAACAGTTTGAAGTTGACCAAAGTGTTCTCACGGATAGATGTTTGACGCTTTAATTTTTCGCAAAGAGTTGTTAATGAGTGGAATGGTTTGCCTGAGTGGATAGTTAGCTCCAATTCTGTTCACAATTTCTAGGTCAACATTGATAAATTCTTTACTAACTCTGGGCGCCTTTGATCTTTTTTTTTTTTTGTGGTGGTGGTGTTAGTTTGGGCTTTTTATGGGGTTACCAACCCTTCTTAGCCCGTAATTTTGTTATGTTATGTTATGATAAAGAAACAACTCCTAGTATTCAGGAGGTTCTTCTTTCTAAACTTGTTACTAAGTATCATAAAGTAACCCGTTCGGTATACCCACAACTTCTTTTGAATATAATCCACTGCCCCCCCCCCACCTGCCAAAGGTTACTGGAAGAGAACTTTTGCAATTGAAGGTAGTTAATGGAATATCATATTTTCAAATTATGTATAGCTGTAAGTGACACTCGAATCCGTTATTTCCAGTACCGTTTTCTGCACCTCTATCTCGCAACGAACTCTTATCTGTGTAAAATTAATATGCATATAATCCTTTATTTACTTTTTGTGAAAACTATGTTGAATCCTTGGATCACCGTTTCTGGTCATGTACTTGTAGCTATTCATTCTAGGTTTGCATTGGCCGTAATTATCTGCCGTCATCAATGGTTGATGTTATCTCGTACCGTGTATTTTCTTTTGATGGCTTTACAAATAAGACGTTGCAAAGATACAATTTTACTATATTCTATGCTAAACACTTTTTTTACTTATGCAAAATCCGCAGTACCCTTCCTACTTTAAGCAATTTTAATAAATATATCATTTGAAGAAGGCGCCCCTTCATCATGGACGGGATGAAACTGCCAGTGTCATTTTCATCCCGTTCAAAGGACACACTCTCAACGAGTTGAAAAGGTATTACGCTATCATTCGGCCACACAAGTAGTTGAGACATCTCAACAAAAATGTTGTAATTTTATAAAAACTTAATATTTGAACATCAAGGAGTTCTTACTTGGATCAATTATACCCTGAAAACTGGTTAATTTCATTTGGTGCAGAAATCGTAAAAATAACACCATTTTCAGCAGCGTAATTCTGAGTGACTTTCAAAATCTTGCCGACCCATTAGCGTAACCTGCTCTCCTTGACACCATTTCAATAAACAATCCTGCGGTTAACGTCATTTCCATTCATCAGTGCAACATACGCGTAAGGACTCTTTGTGTTTGGAGGTCAGGAGTTATGCACCATCGAGCATACTTACGTCAAAAGCTAGAAGCTCTTTGCTTACGTAAAGCAAACACATGCTTCTTTGAATATAACTCATTGAACTTATACATTGGTTACTTATGAATATACAACAAATACACTTTACAAGTTTCTTTATGCCTAAAATTCCACAGACATAGCACAATATTGATGTTATTTAAATAAAAACTCCCCACGTTTTGCCGTTATACGGCCGGAAGTTTTATTGTTGGAATGCTGCTCTTGATATTTCTTAACGTCGAAATAAATTTACGTTGAAATACGAAATATAGCGTCAATTTCGATGTTCGAAAACTGCAATAGGTCCATCAAAGCAATTATTAGCAGTTTTTCTCAGTGATGGTGGACTTAACCATCCAACATCTGCACCTGTGACAATCACAACAAAACTAGTCATTTATTGGAGAAACCAGACATTGCAAACGATACAAATCCCCTCGCCGCTAATAACATGCTTTCTACCCTTTGTCACAAGTGTCATCCCACCCTCTGTTCCACATGCCATACCATGCTACTTACCTCCCTACAGGAAATCATACATGAAAATCAGATGCCATTACACCACATGACCCATATGTCATCACACCTGTAATCAAGATGACATCCCACCATATGCCTTACCACCCTGTCCATATACTATGCTTCCCTCTTCCACATGTAATCCCTCCCTGTCCCATATACCATGCCACCTTGTCCCACATCTCTTCCCTCCCTGTACCATGTGCCATCCTACCCTGTCCCACATGCCACCTTCCATGTACCATGCCATCCCACCCTGTCATACAGGCCATTCCATCCTGTCCCACATGCTATCCCACCCTGTCCCATATGCCATCCCACCCGAAATCCAGACAACATGCCATCCTATCTCACATGTCATTACACTCTGTCTCCCATGCCATCCAAACTGGTCCCACATGCCATCTCAGCCAGTCATAAATGCCATGACACTACCTTGTTTCACAAGCCATGCCACCCTGTCCCACGTTCTATCTCACCCTGTCTTATATGCCATGACATCCTGTCCCACATTCCATGGTACCCTGTTCCACATGCCATCCTGTCCCACATACCATCCCATCCTGTCCCACATTTCATCTCATCCTGTCCCCCATGTCATCCCACCTTCATCCTAATTCTTACAATGCTACCATCTTCCATCCAACATTATTTCCTCTAACTCCCATTCACTTACATATATCAAATCAATATGTCCCATATACCTTCCATCCTCTATTTCTCAACATACCCCATTAAAATACCCCCATTTACCTCACATTCCCATTCACCTACCATTCTCCATTCACCTACCATCATCCATTCACCTACCATCTCCCATTCACCTACCATCATCCATTTACCTACCACCCCCAATCACCAACCATCCTCAACTCACCTACCACCTCTACCATCCCCCATTCACCTACCATCCCCATTCACCTACCATCATTCATTCACCTACCATTATCCATCCACCTACCATCCTCCATTCACCTACCATCATTCATTCACCTACCATTATCCATCCACCTACCATCCTCCATTCACCTACCATCATCCATTCACCTACCATCATCCATTCACCTACAATCATCCATTGCATGAGGGGGGGGGGGGGGTACAGCAAATCCCTGACTCTAATACAATTACCGCGATATGAGCTAAATAAAAATAGTTGTTTGTATGATCAACACAAATATGTCTATTATTCCATAGAATCCCATTTATTAAACAATTTACATAAGGATCAAAAAATAAGATTGGTCCAAGCAACCCATATATCATAAACTTAAAAGCAATCTCTATAGTAACATCGTTAAGATTAAATTACACTCGAAAAGAAAGATTTTCCAAATTACTTTAAGTAAATATCAAAAAACAAAGTTTAAGATGAATACTAAGCTTAGCAATAACGTTTAACCCAACCAATCTTGATGTAATTTTAAGAAGATTCTGTATGAACCAAATTTAGACCACCATTTCTAATCTTATTCATCAAAACACGACGCTTGATTTAATCCGGTTTACTATTCCTAATCATATAACACGCCATAAAGTTCATAAAAAAATTCTTTTTAAAAAGGTTAACTTTGAATGATGGTAATTTTACCCAAAAATGTAAGGTTTCTTTAGGACCAACAAACACGTAGGTTAGACTTAAGACGTGAAAGCTTTGAAAGGTAATTTCATGGCCTTTTTGAACACACTAATTGGGGCCGTGCTCCTCTCCCCACTCAGCAAAGTGCTCCCTAATTGAGCATTTTGGCCCCCCAGTTTGGTCCCTATTATATATAATTAAAAACCATTTACTGCACATTTTTTAAAGGAAGGAAATTTTCCAAAAATGAAAGAAAAAGTTCCTAAACGAAAAATATTACCAAAAATGAGCAAATATTTTCAATAATGAACGAACTTTATCCTGAAAATCGAAAAAACTACCCGAAAAGGAAAGAAAATTGTGCAAAAATAAAGGAAAATTTCGAAGAAAATTTCAAAAAAGAAGAAAAATTTCCGAAAAGAAGGAAAATTCTCGAAAAATGAAGAAAATTTCGCAAAAAGAAGAACAATTTCCGAAAAGGAAGGATATTTCCCGAGTAGGAGTAACTTGAACATTTATACAAACTTAATTTAGCAGTGCAATTTTTCCGCTTGTAACAGGGAAATTTTGTATGGGTCCTACCCCGAAAGGAAACCCTTCCTATAATTCTGTCTGCTTTCGTTTCGTTCTTTCTTTCGTTAACGGAAATTTATCCCCAGGCTTCTAGGCCCTATTGATATTTACACAAATTAAAACACCTCAACAAGATACGTTATAACAGACTATAGAGTTTTGTTAAATACAAAACCAAAAGAAAGAACAAAGAAAACTATATTCAGCTTTACTAAAATAAGTAATTCGGTATCGGTTTTGGGAGGGGGAGGCTAAATACAAGTCGAAAAATGATCCAAAAGGTCAGTGTATCCTCCCCTCCCTTCCCCCTCCCCCCCACCCCTCCCTCCTACCCACACACACTAAGGTTTTTTTTAAAGAAAGGCACTGGGTAATTTAAATCAAAGAAATCATCCTCCTTGTTCGTTATAAAAAATACCTACAAATCTAATAAGACCATGAGTAATATTGAAAGAAATATCATTGATGAAATAAGGCATATCATCAACAAAACTACCAAGGGGGAAAGATACGACTTACCACCATATTTTACTGAGCAAGAAAAGTCTTGGAAGACTTCAGTATTTTAATAACTTTCAAGAAAGTGTCCCTACTCCCGTCGAAAAATAAAGTTGTATTATCTGCGAAGTGGGAAATTTTGATTTCTTTGTTGATAAATTTATATTTTCTTTATATTCTGATCAATTCTTATTTTAATTGCAAAGTTTTTAGCACAAAGTAAAAACAAGTAGGGCCTATGGACTTAGTGGACAACCCCCTTACAACACAAGAGGTAACATTACAATAAAATGTTTTAACCCAGTGAATAATATTATGCAGTCATGACGAAAGTTTTAAAAAGCGGAACGTACGATCAATGAAAATCCACCAAAAAAGCTTTTTGCAATTTAAGTTTGGCCATAAATCGATGAAAGCTTTTGTTAAACAAATATAAGCAGGTAAGAGTGCTCTGTGCAACATAATACATGCATGGATAGTCTAATTTAATTGGCACCGTTTTTACTTTCTTGTAAAGAAACTTAAATAAAAACGTTTTGAAACCCATGTATACATAAAATTATTTTTCAATTTTTCGGAGGTTCATAATGTAGTTAATCGCCACATATGGTTTTATGGTGAGTTTCTTAGCTGATAAATATTTCAAAATATTTGAAAGTGGTGGTGTGTGCCTGCTGTCTAGTTTCAAAATTGTTCACTTTTCACGCCCAAAATTGCTTAAATTGAAACACAACGTACGAACAGAAATTCATTCGATGAAAAGAAGAAAACTCTAAACAGTTATTTAAGTTTCTTTACAAAAAAGTAAAAACCACAGTATGTAGATGTGTTGCACAGAGCACTCTTACCTTCTTATATTTGTTTAACAAAAGCTTTCATCGATTTATGGCCAAAGTTAAACTGCAAAAAGCTTTTTTGGTGGAATTTCATTGATCGTACGTTCCGCTATTTCAAACTTTGGTCATGACTGCATGATATTATTCACTGGGTTAAAACATTTATTATAACGTTACCTCTTGTGTTGTAAGGGGGTTGTCCACTAAGTCCATAGGCCCTACTTGTTTTTACTTTGCGCTGAAATCTTTGCAATTAAAATAAGAATTGATCAGAATATAATGGGTGTAGAAATTTAACAACAAAGAAATCAAAATTTCACAGTTTGCAGATAATACAACTTTATTTTTAGACGGGAGTAGGGACACTTTCTTGAAAGTTATTAAAATACTGAAGTCTTTCGATGAAAAGAAGACTAAGGTAAGCTTTAGGTTAATTTGGCCCGTTAATATTTTTAGGCAAATATAAATTTCCCCTGAAATTGGGATAATGCGGGCGTAATAGTGGGGTCTGGTGGTGAAGCACAGGTAAGGTACAAACAAAGTGGTGAAGCACAGGTAAGGTACAAACAAAGTGGTGAAGCACAGGTAAGGTACAAACAAAGTGGTGGAGCACAGGTAAGGTACAAACAAAGAGGAGGTATATGCTGTAGATTTCTTATTTTTGGTGCCCGGAACTACAAAATGGCTGAAAATCAAGACACATCAGTGGCAACAATTTCTAAACAGGTTCAAGCAAAATATTACTGGACAAGTATTTTAATGTCTTTATATTATAACAACTGTGAAAACAGTCAGTGACGTCCCAAAAGCGTGAAAAGACAAGAACATTTTGTACCTGCACATTGTGCTGGTAGTTTTCAGCAATTATTGCGAACCACAAATTAACGTGGTAAAGTTTTGCAAAAGAAATGAATCTTCATTGGGTCAAAACAATCTTTCCCTTCTTAAAAATGGTAAACCCTTAAAGGTGAAAAATGCATCAGTAGAACCATGGGCGGGATTTAAAAGTGTGGGATAAAGCACACAAAAAAAACAAAACAAAACTGCCTACAGAGAGTGCGGGGGAAAGGGCAAAATCATGAAATCACACTAAGATACAAAAAAAACAAAAAAAAACCCACACACACACCATACAACTGTACAAAAGAAATGGATCTAAACTTCAAACCAGTCCCAGTCCGCTCCTGTCATTCGAGATCAGGATTTTAAATGTGTGTGAAGGGAGGGGGGGGGGGATTTCATATACAAACGTTCCTGTTGGCCAGCCCGAGAATCAGTATCATGTCAGGTTGTGTATACCTGATTCTGATATCTAGCTGGAGCCAATTCGCAGGGTAAGAATCCCCACACATGACATAAAGCGACGTATCAGCTTATGGCAAAGTCAAGTGATATGGAGAGGTCCTGACGCCCTCCCCATTTGCAGAAATAACGTTACCAAGGTCCCTCGGATTCCCACTTTTGACATAAAAAGTTAAAATGTCTTTTTTGGAAGCTGGCTACGCCACTGCATATAATATATTTCACATCCCTATCCGATTAAGATTGGTGACCAGAAAGTCATATCAATTTGTCAGCATCATGCCGAGTTGGAAGAACATAACTGTTATAGCCAAATCGCACTTAATTAAAAAATTGTATCTCTAATTGAAACAGTGCATCCGACCGTCTCTGCCCAACAAAGATCGGTGCCCAAGAAATAAGTTGTCAACATGCCGAGAGAAGCAGACATGACCCCTAATTCTAGCCGAGTCTCACATATGATTCCCTGCCCGACTTAAATCGATGTCCGACGGGAGGCGGCCGCACCCAGCCCCACCTCTTTGGCCATGACAGTATGACATTTTGAATCTGTGCCCGACCAAGGTCAGTGCCAAAGTATGATGTTGTCAGCATCATGCCGAGTCGGGAGGGCATGATTACTATAAAGCCGAGATGGGCTTGATTAAGATATATTTCTGATTGTACATTCCGACATTGTACACAATTATCTGACCAACTAAGATTGTGCTCACTGCCCGAGTGTGATGTTGTCAGCATAAGGACATGGTTCTTATATCTAACCGAGAAGGCAATTCTTAAGAAATTTGTACATTTAAAGGATTAGTTTAGTGGTCAAGCATGCTTATCCGATATGATAGAGGACCTCAAATGAAACAAAATGGTGAAGTAAGCATTCAAAAATCTTATTCCGTTAAGGAGATATTCAAGTTTAAAGTTTGGTATCATTTGTGTAGAAACGACTGAAATCAGACTAGTTGTGATGTCATAGCCCCCCCTCAAAGTCTTGATGTATTTTATCATAATTTGTCCTGCAATTTTGTGGCTTAAAAACCATGGGATTTATGTCAAAAAAGTAGTAAAACTGAATCTAGGAAGGGTAGTTATAATATACCACCTGAAGAAAGTTTGAGAAAAAATAATTTAAATAGTGAAAAAAATAAAAATAAACTCTCTATGAAATACATAAAGATTTTGAGGAATCTGAGGCTGTGACATCACAATTAGTCTGATTTCAGTCATTTCTACGCAAATGATACCAAACTTTAAACTTGAATATCTCCTTAATAAGATTTTTGAATGCTTTCTTCACCATTTTGTTTCTTTTGAAGTCCTCTTTCATATAAGATGGACATTCTTATCCACTAAACTTACCCTTTAGATAGTACAGCCGACATTCCCCAACCCTGCCAGACAATTATCGGTGCCCCCCCTTCTCCTTCCCGCCTTTTATGACCATGGCCATGAAAATAACATAAATGATTATGATATTTTACAACACATTTTCACAAAAATTTGGTCTTTAATGTGAAGAAACAAAAAAAAAATATTACAATATCAATTTTTCTACCCTTTTACCTTCACAACAATGTTTTTCGCCTGACGAAAAATATTATAGGTTAAGCTAAATCCATCCAAGACATATTAGGTTCATAAGGTCCGGTACTTATCCCCGGTTTCTATGGCGCAATCAGATGAAAGTACATTACACCCCTGGTCGGGATGCCAGTCCATCGCAGATTAATTTCCCAGAAGAAGTGGTACTCATTTGTCACAGCTGGGTGGACTGAAGTTAGTAGAATAAAGTATCTTGCTTAAGGACCACAATGCAGTGCTCACGACGGAATCGAACCCGGTACCTTTGGAATACGAGCAAGCATTGTTCCTTAACCACTGAGCCACTGCGCCTCTCAAAACCCCACTCCCATAAGTCTATGCCCCTGGCCCCTTCCCCTTACACTCACATGGGACAGTCGAATAAACACATTTTAACTAGACCTATGTCTGTATGTTCAGATCTTTGTTACGTCCAACTTACATATAACAATCAACTTATCATTTTAATCATGAGACTTTATCATTCCTATTCCCTGAGCCCTCTTCAGTTATTTGATAACGTGGCCCTAAAGCATCCCAGTCAACCTCGAATATACCCAGAGTAAGCAGCCCCCGAGACCCCCTACAGCCAGGGGCTTACCCAGACTTCGAGCGCAAGGAGGCTGTAAAGACAAATTACGAAAATTTGCGATGTAAAAACGATATACACGTTTAAATCACACTTTATATAGAACAATTGGGAGAATACTCCCCCCCCCCCTCCCCCTCTTCTCCTCTGAGTTATGTTCTATTAAAGTTTCACACCTTTCCATAATATGGAGAAACTGCTATGCATGAAAAATGGCCAACGCAAAATATAAACATAATTCTTTTGAATTAGTTCCTGAATTCAGTCATTGAATAAGCTTGATATTGACGGGGTGTTGAAAATGAAGAGCCATCTGTTTTCTTAACTGTAACAGAAAATCAACAAACAATAGATTAACATAAATAAATAGTCTGACATTTTTCTCAAATTTTAGTCAGAATTTGCTGCACCACTTCAAACAATCGCGATAGAAAACAAAGGTTTCACAAAAGAAAATACTAGGGCCTAAGCAAATATACAACATGTACAAATTACTGCCTGAGCTTTAAAGAATACCATGAATAGTCGATGTTTAACCCATTTTAGTTGAAATTCTTGGCTATTTTCATGATTTTGGATCAATTTAAAATGTTTTTATTCATCATTACAACTATACATGCCCATATTCAACGTCTAAAGGCCATCCATCGTGATTAAAATGTGGCGGCGTACATTTGATTCAAAACGATTATGATTGGCTCATCAATTAAGTGCACATTTAAAGTTGTGTTTCAACCAACCAAAACACAGGAATTGAAATATATTTACCCCGCGTCATAAAGATATCTGGCCTTTAAGGTACACATGTCGTAGATAATAATGTTTTGGGCATTATTTTGCTTCTGCAAAGAGAAAATAATATATGACCAAAATAATATTGCATCACAGTAAAAATTAAAGTACCCAATCTGTACACCGCCATAATCAGTCCGGTCCACGCTCCCGATCGGGAGATCTCATGATTGGGAGATCAAAAATGCACAGTGACCATAATTTAAATTGTTATTACTAAGTTCAGCCGTTAATATCTTTTTACTTGTCAAATTCTGTAATTCTAAAGTTGTATACTCTGAAAATAATATTGGAATTTATATTTTTGAATAATTTGAGCTTTTGCTGGTGATTAAAATGTTAAAGATCTGCTCTTCAAAAAATATTGAAAATAATTTTGAAAGATTACGTTAAAATTTTCTGGTGAAAGTCAAATTTGCGCTGGTGAAAATAGAGAAATTAATTTAATTGTTCTGTTACATCAATAAAATTTGAATATTTACCATGCATTTTTTACTTAAACCTATTTTCTTATATTATAATCTTATTGTATTACTTTACAGATATTTGAATTTGGAAAGCTGCATTGTGGGTTATAATGAGAAGTAATATCTCGATTGGGAGATCTCCCGATCGAAAGCGTGAACCGAACTGATAATCCCAACATTATGTTACCAAAAATGCCTAAAGTGTGAAATAAATTAAGGATTTTGAGGTGGCTGGATAGTTAAAGTTTTAAATCTGGTTGATTTTGTTTTGAATTTATAATTTTGTAAATCTCCAGATGTTTAAGATGTTTAAGCCGCTGAATTTTTTCAGAGAGATATTGTATAGATTGCCAGTGGGTGTAGAACTATAAATGCATCCAAGTGTCAAAATACGGACCTATATATCTGCAAAGAAATTCTTGACTGTTTATGAAGAAAACACGTCTGTAACATGTGTTTTTGTGAAGAAAAAATATAGTTTGCTAATTTTGAAAGCAAAGTATGTTAATTTGTAATAACAGATTGTTTTTTACTGAACATTTTAGCATCTTTGATTATGGAAAGCCCGTGCTACCAGACGATTATAAAATCAATGTTTCTTATAGAAGTTAATAATCAGGATAGTACAAGTAACAGACTCAAGCAGAAAACCAGCATACAATTCATTGACGCAGCTGCGGTAGGGTTCAGGGGCGAACTCGCCGGAAGATTTTTGAAGATTTATATTTTTTGTTGCCCAATAATGGGCCATGATTATCGGGGTTCTGGATTTTAAATGGGTTGCCAGGCGTCTTTCATATATACGTCCCAAATGCCCAACCCGAGCCCAATCAGCATCATAGAGTCGAGTGGAGATATTTCTGATATCTAGACGACTCGGGCAGATCTGCATATGAACGATTAGAGTATATCTGATTTAAACATGTACATCTGACATTTTAAATCTCTGCCCGATTTATTGCCCAATTATGATGTTGTTAGCATCATAATGCCGGGTCAGTGGGATATGTTTTTGATATCTAGACGATTCGGACACCCAGTTCGGACATGATTGAGGTGAATTTCTAAGTGGGATAGGGAGGGGTGTAGGGTTCAAATTTAGGGAGTCACATTTGTATACGTTTAGTAGCCTGACAATCACAGCAGATGCGTTTCAAACTGTTAAAGAGAAAAGTTAACATTACCATGTACTGTTTACATGGCTTTACTTTACATGGCAAACTTTAAGCAATAATATAGACTAAATCACAAAATAACAATCTGAAGGAATTTTTTATATAGAAAAGTGGGGGTAACTCACCTAACCCCTCCGCCGTTGCATCCACAACATTTCACATCTCGTCCTGACAAAGTGCCCAAATAGGATGATGTTGTGGGCATCATGCCGAGTCGGCGGTCAGGAGGACATGATACGGATAGTAACTTAGTCGGGCATGGCCTTATCTGCTAATGGCTGAAATATACACTGAAAGTCTAATACAAGTTTATCCGATGATTCTAAATCTCTCCCTGACTGTTAGATTGGTATCCAGACGATTTCGTGATTTAAATACGGTTTTTTCATGTCCGTAAGGACCATTTTACTCAGGTTTTTTTGCCAGACTCGAAAACCTATTACGACGAAAATTCGCAATGATGAATCTGTGAATAAAGAATTAATTTGGAATAATGTTTCACAACACTTTTTGGTTTGGGAGGGGAAGGGGTATTACGTTCGGAAAATTTGAGAAATTTCCCGTATTTTTGAACAGGTTTTAATTTTTTTGCGAATTTTTTGGCCAATTTCCGGAAATTATTCTCAATCTTCGGAAGCACCTTAATTTCCAGGCAATTTTCTTTGATTCTCGAAAATTAATTAACTTTTTTGAATGATTTTCGATATTTTGTTACATATCGTAAACTCAACGTAAACCTACATGTTTACAATCTTTCCGGTTATGGATACGAAACATGCAACTTTCGTAAACTTGGTGTTTAAGATGTAACCGTTCACCAGAAACTTCAAGCAAACATACATCAGTCGATGTTTCAGGTAACAGAACAGCTATTTAGTGCTCTGTTAAGGGACCCTGGCGCTGTCCCGGCGATTCCCCGGAAGCTCTGGAAATGTCTTGTTTTTGTTCCACCAGAATGACTAAAAATCAACACAAACTGACAAAATTTAAGTGAAGAAAAGAAGACAAATTCAATTTTAAATTCTCGTGTTAATACCTATAGTCGGTTATCACTTATAAACAGGCAGAAAAGAAATTTCTTCTGAAAATTGCTCGGGCAAAACTGTGCAGGCGTGGGAGAATCCTCGGTCTAAAGTGTTCAACACAAAATTCCAAAATGTAAATGAAAAATCATAGGTCTTTTGCAGTCCGGAAGCATACCTATTAATAGGAACATGTATAACACACGAGAATATTGAAGTCACGCAGCCACATTGTTCAGATGTTGCGATAAATGGCAAAGTTTCTACTGTATGTACTTTAAATATTAAAAATCATTGGTTTTAAGAACATTTTATTTTTCAAAATGGCTGTTTTGCGCCTAAAAGCCTAGCCCTATTGTCTATTATTTTTACTATTTCGAAAACGGCGTGGTGAACATATCAAATGGGAGTGGAAAAGTTTTAGCCATGACAGTAATAAAGGTATTTTCATAAGTTTCCCCTAGCAATTTTTTTTTTCCCAGATGTATTTCAAATTTCAAAAATGTAACATTGCATAAGGCTTTAACGTTAGGATAGCAAAGGATCATGGGAAACATCACAAAATGGCCGCTTTCATGAAGCAAAATGTTCCTATTAATAGGAACATTTTTAATCCCATTAATAGGCATGCTGCCGGACTCTTTGGGCTAAACAAGTGTAGGGATCCAGGAGGGCCCCTTAGCAGGGTTCAGGGGCGAAGCTCCCTCAATCTCTGGAAATTCCTTGTTTTTATTCCACCAGGATGACTTGAAACTCAACACAAACTGACCAATTGTTTTATTTTTTATTTAGACTCAAGGCCTATTATCTCGTCAGAATTGATTCAAAAATTGTGCTGTTGATGCCAAATAAGGCTTCCAAAATAAAATAACAGTTACTTTTTGAGTGAAATATGTACACTTTTCGATAAGTCAAAAAACATTTTTAGAGGCTAAATTTGCCTTGGATCAATCACTGACAATTTAACGTTAGTTTAGGCCCTATTTATGTTTTCTGTTGACTCGCTGCATGCGTTGTAATTGTATGTGCCCGATTTGGTTGTTTGCGCTGAGCACAAGTTGGTTTGTTTACAAAATTGTCGCCGGATGACGTCATTTGCCTTTGGCGGATTAGGTCTATTTCAGCTTTCTTGTTTAGTCAGGTCAGACTTATTACGCAAGAGTCTCGTGAAGAGTCGCAGCCGACAGAATCTTCAGTCTATCGTATGACACCTAAAGTAATTTAACCTAAACCCAAATATAGACCTAACCTAACAAAGTAGTATTGACGTCATAAAAAGGTACCCGGTTGAAGATCCTTTCAAATGCCAATGAGTCGCGATAATGCTATCAGTATCAATCGCAAAGTAACTTAACGTAACAACGTTGCTGTACTAATTTTCAAAGAAACATTGTCATCCCAAACTTGAACAATGGCAAAACAAAGTCCTTTCCATTACCTAGGTGTTGAAATTGATTTTACATACAACGAATTAGGACAATTATTTTATTGAAAATCCAGCCTAAAAAAACTTTATAAATTAGATTGGCCCCTGCTTCAAAAACAAGACGATACAACACCCGGCTGCATATGCTATATAAAATCAATAACAATCGGCTCACTAATATCGTATCAACATTTCTTTACTATTTACGCATAACCAATTCCGCGATATCAGATATCTTCTTCCTTTCCATTGTGCAAACCGGAAAATTCTTGGAAATTTCGGAAGTGCCATTAACAAAAGAGGTCAAAAGTATCAAAACACTTGAGTTTGATATCAGTAATATCACGCACATAATATTTATGTAGGCGAATTTTGGGAAAAAGGCAAAATAAAGGTCACTCGCCAAACTTGGTGAGGATTAGTCAGATAATATCTGATTCTGACTGTAGTCTGTATATGCCAAAGTGCTGCATTGGCTTATCATAGAGGCATAGATGAATTTCGACTACACACTAAGCTAGGCGTTTGACAATGCCTTTTATGTCATGGATCACTTTTACGTAATACAAAATAAATAGATATATGCAATGACACTATAATGAGATGTTCACTTACGTTTTGTGCTTGAGTTTAATAAAGAAAACTGAAAAGTTGCATTTGGCACAAGAGCCTTCGCTACTGACTTAGTTTTGAACAGTGCCTTGGATGGATGTATTACTGTACATGTATTATTATTACACTTATAAAGCGCACGTTTATACATAACAAAATATACATGTAATCTATGGCACTGTTCAAATAACAAAAACAAAATATATAAAACTAAAACTAAATGTGTATCTAATTAGTTGAAAAGTTATGGAACAATAGAGCGACATTAAAGTCAACATTCTTATAGCATTATATTGAACACTGTGCACATATACTGACGGACATTTTTAAAAGCGCCAGCGCTCTCGAGTGATACGCACACTAATTGTGTGCCTGTTTCCTAAAGTGAGGGATTTGCAAAATAATCGGAATGTCATTTCTTCTGTAATTTAGATGTTTTTTACGTACAGTGTCCATCATTTTATTTGTAACTTAGTTTGAAAGATAGTTTAAAGTTTCAAAACGCTAATGAAATCAAATTTATAGCGCGTAAGTACTTTTGTCACTTTTGAGAAGGGTTTTCATTTCATGATTATGTTATTGTTGTCTTGAGTGGTTTTCCATGTTACAAGTGTATTGTGCATTGTCTCACTCAATATGCAAGTATTGCCTTGCAAGTAACATTGCATGGTGTATCAGCACTAAGAAAAGTACTGGTACTTAACGGTGCCCGTACGGAACGATACCACCAAATGAAAAATACCTACATTACATGTAAGTACCGCCGAGTACCATCAGTATTGGTACTTGCAAGAATACATGTAAGTTATAAAACTTACCTTTAAATCATTACAAATTGGCAAAAGTATAATTTTTTGGAAATATATATGTATTTGAGTATACTACATCACCTAAAATTTCATAAGAACATAATACATGTATTGATAGAATAACATGATCACAAAACTTGTGAAGTTCGTAAATATTCCCGCTACTTCTCAAACTAACAGCTGGCCTACAGTAACAGTAGTTGAAGAGTACAACTAGTTCCGCAATTATGCAATATAGTATAGTAACGTTAGTACTAGGTTCTAGCTATGGTAGGCGATGCCGGGCGGGCCCGCCCAGCACTTGCAATTCTCACTTGGCACTTGGCTCTAAGATTCACTCTTCCGCCTGGCACTCAAAAGTTCAATTTGGTTAATTAATTAAGTGTTTAAACAGATCTCCTTTTATTCTAGCTCTATTTATGTCATCCGCTAATTTACACACATTACATAACATACATTGCGCACAATAATTCCGATCAAAACAACTGAATAGGATTTAAAGCAATTGAACATACATGTACATATTTTATTAAAATCACCCATACATGTCACCTACATAAACATGGTCACCTACATAAACATGGTCACCTACATTAACATGGTCACCTACATTAACATGGTCACCTACATAAACATACTCACATGCACACAGTTCAGGTTCATGTTTTAATCCCTGTGAATCACTGCTGGCAGCTTGCCAAGTCCATCACTTACTATACAAACAAACTTTAACAAAGTAAATATTACACCCCCAAGAGCTTTTTTTGTGTGTTTGCTTTAGCTTTTTTAGCTCTTCTTCTTAGCCTCATTCTAATAGGAGATAGTCTCCAACTACTCAACAGGCTTTGAACCTTGAAGCAGGTTACGTTCCCTGGAAGCGGCTTACATTCCCTGGAAGGGTTATATTTCCTGGAAGCAGGTTACATTCCTTGTAAGCGGGTTACATTTCCTGGAAGCGGGTCACATTCCCTGAAAGCGGGTTATGTTTCCTGGAAGCGGGTTACATTCCCTGGAAGTGGATTACATTCCCTGGAAGCGGGCTACTTCCCTAGAAGCGGGTTACATTCCCTGGAAGCAGGTTACATTCCCTGGAAGCAGGTTATGTTCCCTGAAAGTGGGTTACATTCCCTGGAAGCGGGTTATGTTCCCTGGAAGCAGGTTATGCTCCCTGGAAGCAAGTTATGTTCCCTGGAAGCAGGTTATGTTCCCTGAAAGCGGGTTACGTTCTCCAAAGATAGAAACCTCTCTGCATGCTTCAGCCTTAACTTCAAACTCTGCCTTGACATAAACGGTAACCACATTTTCCTCTTCAATAGCAAAAAAGTCTTGAGTCTAACATTGAAGCCAAAGCTCCCCTGCAAGAAACTTATTAGTGGCAGAAGTATGGGGCAAGGAGTGGCACCAGTAGGGGAAAAGGGACATTCCCCCCAACATGATCACTTTGCCCTCCCACTTTCCCCACAGAAAATTTTGTACGAGCGACTAATTTTGTTTGATTTATAAGCCCTTGCTCCACCCATGAGATCAAGCTCTCTTTTCTGGGCAACAGAATTCTGGCACCGCCACTTGGTGTATCACTCTTGCTGGTTCAACCACTTCGATATATTTTGCACTCTTCAACAGCACCAAAATATCTTCCCTTTAAGAAACTTTGTAACCATTACAATCAAATCAAACCTAGCCAACCACAACTCAAGTCACACTGACAGCACCAAAGATGATACAAAAATAAAATAATAGTAAGCCGCCACGGTCACACTCAACAACTGGCTACCTGACCACTCGTCCATGTTCTCTGCCGAAGCCAAAGCTATTCTCCTCAACTACATTGATTTTCTCTTTTAAAACTAATATGCCATCTCATGTGACCCCAAATCAGTCTTCACTTCTCATGTAAAATGGGACATTGAACTCCATAGCTCCTCCCATCCTCAATTTTGTTTCTCCCCACCACTCGGAAACAAAAGCAGCCACAGCTGTTGGCATTTGACTAAATTGTTTATTTCAATTTTAAAGTTACCCATAATATGGTTGAATCAAACATTCCAACATGTACATGATATAAAATTTTATTTTGATAAAAATTTTAGAATTTGATTATGGCTTATGAGGCACTGCTCTAAAATGTTTTTCAAGTTATTTAAGCTCTAGGTCCCAATTTATTTATTTTGTTAATTCAGGTGCTATTAATTTTAACCATGATGTGCCTCTAATGGTTTCTTGGACCCCCTGTGCTTCACTCTCTACACAAGCTCCCTTTTTTCTGTTATCCAAAACCATCTCGTCTCGGGTTTCTCTTATGCAGATGATACACAACTGATTAATGTTTTTAAACCCGGTGACAAGACCAATGAATTACTTTGCCATTTCTCAACTAGATAAATGTATTGCTGATATTTGTGATGGGATGGCGGCACAAATTAAAACTCAATGACTCTAAAACTGAATTTATTATCCTCGGCACTCCCCCAGATTATCTAAAATTATCTCAAAATTGGTTCTGTCTACGTTAATCCTACGCAAGTTTGGAATTTGGGAATTATTTTTGATGAACATATGAAAATGGAAAACATATCAAGAAAATTGCAAGACTGGAAATTACTACTTATTTAATGTCAAAACAAAAACAAATCAGGAAACATGTCCCAGACAGCCATGCATACGTTAGTTCATGCATTCATTTACAGCCATTTAGATTAATGTAATGGTCCGCTTCACATTATCCCAAATTATGAATTAAAGGCTGCAAGTATCCAGAACAATGCTGTCAAATTGGTTAATGAGCATAGCATAGCGTAGCATAGCATAGCAAGGTTTAACGTTCCGAAAGCATCTAGTGCTGGACATATATCAAGGCGGCCACGGCCTTTGATTATCAGTTGTGAACTCACTGGTTGCAGACCCACTGGGATTGCTATGATATCCCCTCAAAAGTCAAAAGTTCCCTTTACTGGCTCTTAATTGAAATTTAAACTACTTGTATTTGTTTTGAAATGCCTAAAAGTTGCTCCATGTTATCTCTCTGATTACATTCGCCTCGTTCACAGCATTAGGTGTTCATTACGCTCTAATGATTCTCCCGTTCTTTTTGTCCCAGATCTAATGTAAAACATTAGGTGATCGTGGCTTTTATTATGCAGGCCCAGCCCTCTGGAATGAACTGCCTGCCTCTATTTGTTTAGTTAACAATCTACATTTATTCAAGTTAGGCTAAAAACATACTTTGTTCTTATAGCCATTGTTTAGTTTTATCTTTTGTGAAGTGCATTTGAAAGCTTAGCAAATTTTTGCACTATATAAATGTATTATTATTATTATAAGACCATTGGGTTGTTTACTGCCTTATTTGTCTAAGGAGCATGTGATTGGTTGAAAATAATACAAATACAGCAGTGGTTCACAACCTGAACCTTATCTCTACTCTCCCCTCTGGCCCATTCATCGTACTGACAGGTTTTTATTTGTTTTTGATTTTTTTCTTCTTTCTTTGTGGAGAACAATTGGCAGGGTTCCTAAGGCCACAAAGGAGGGACTTTTCAATCATTTCCAGTATTTTTGCTATGTTTATGATTTCAGACAACATTTGTCAGAATTGATCTATTTCTTTAATCTTTATATCTCCTATCATACAGAAGTGCTGAGTGTGAAGTACTGCAAGGATTTTTACTTCATTGTTGCAGCCCTATAGTGCAGCCAGTTGAAGTACTGCAAGGATTTTTCCTTCATTGCCCTATAGTGCAGCCAGTTGAAGTACTGCAAGGATTTTTACTTCATTGTTGCAGCCCTATAGTGCAGCCAGTTGAAGTACTACAAGGATTTTACTTTATTGTTGCAGTCCTGTAGTGCAGTCAGTTGAAGTACTGCAAGGATTTTTACTTCATTGTTGCAGCCCTATAGCGCACCCAGTTGAAGTACTGTTTCTTCTACAAATAGTCAAAGCTCAAAATCAAGGAAGATGAAGGAATTGTTTGTGAAGTTTTGTTCTGCAGGGTAAGTGTGCTTTGTTTATTCCTTCCAAAGTTGCCACATTTGACTCTGACTGTCGCGGTGCTGTAAACATCAACAAACCAAACCTTCCAAAGTTCCTCAATTAGTTTTATTTTTAAGTGTCTTTTAAATTCACGTTGTGCTCATTGGTGAAGGCTTTCATGTTGTGCTCAGGTGAAGGCTTTCATGTTGTGCTCATTGGTGAAGGCTTTCATGTTGTGCTCATCGGTGAAGGCTTTCATGTTGTGTTCATTGGTGAAGGCTTTCATGTTGTGCTCATTGGTGATGGCTTTCATGTTGTGCTCATAGGTGAAGGCTTTCATGTTGTGCTCATTGGTGAAGGCTTTCATGTTGTGATCATTGGTAAAGGCTTTCATGTTGTGCTCATTGGTGATGGCTTTCATGTTGTGCTCATAGGTGAAGGCTTTCATGTTGTGCTCATTGGTGAAGGCTTTCATGTTGTGCTCATTGGTGAAGGCTTTCATGTTGTGCTCATTGGTGAAGGCTTTCATGTTGTGCTCATTGGTGAAGGCTTTCATGTTGTGCTCATTGGTGAAGGTGTTCATGTTGTGCTCATTGGTGAAGGCTTTCATGTTGTGCTCATTGGTGAAGGCTTTCATGTTGTGCTCATTGGTGAAGGCTTTCATGTTGTGCTCATTTGGTGAAGGCTCATTTCATGTTGTGCTCATTGGTGAAGGCTTTCATGTTGTGCTCATTGGTGAAGGCTTTCATGTTGTGCTCATTGTGAAGGCTTTCATGTTGTGCTCATTGGTGAAGGCTTTCATGTTGTGCTCATTGGTGAAGGCTTTCATGTTGTGCTCATTGGTGAAGGCTTTCATGTTGTGCTCATTGGTGAAGGCTTTCATGTTGTGCTCATTGGTGATGGCTTTCATGTTGTGCTCATTGGTGAAGGCTTTCATGTTGTGCTCATTGGTGAAGGCTTTCATGTTGTGCCTCATTGGTGAAGGCTTTCATGTTGTGCTCATTGGTGATGGGTTTATGTTGTGCTCATAGTGAAGGGTGAATGTTGTGCTCATTGGTTTCATGTTGTGCTCATTGGTGAAGGCTTTCATGTTGTGCTCATTGGTGAAGGCTTTCATGTTGTGCTCATTGGTGAAGGCTTTCATGTTGTGCTCATTGGTGAAGGCTTTCATGTTGTGCTCATTGGTGAAGGCTTTCATGTTGTGCTCATTGGTGAAGGCTTTCATGTTGTGCTCATTGGTGAAGGCTTTCATGTTGTGCTCATTGGTGATGGCTTTCATGTTGTGCTCATTGGTGATGGCTTTCATGTTGTGCTCATTGGTGATGGCTTTCATGTTGTGCTCATTGGTGATGGCTTTCATGTTGTGCTCATTGGTGAAGGCTTTCATGTTGTGCTCATTGGTGAAGGCTTTCATGTTGTGCTCATAGGTGAAGGCTTTCATGTTGTGCTCATTGGTGAAGGCTTTCATGTTGTGCTCATAGGTGAAGGCTTTCATGTTGTGCTCATAGGTGAAGGCTTTCATGTTGTGCTCATAGGTGAAGGCTTTCATGTTGTGCTCATAGGTGAAGGCTTTCATGTTGTGCTCATAGGTGAAGGCTTTCTTGTTGTGCTCATAGGTGAAGGCTTTCATGTTGTGCTCATAGGTGAAGGCTTTCATGTTGTGCTCATAGGTGAAGGCTTTCATGTTGTGCTCATAGGTGAAGGCTTTCATGTTGTGCTCATAGGTGAAGGCTTTCATGTTGTGCTCATAGGTGAAGGCTTTCATGTTGTGCTCATAGGTGAAGGCTTTCATGTTGTGCTCATAGGTGAAGGCTTTCATGTGCTCATAGGTGAGGGCTTTCATGTTATGCTCATAGGTGAAGGCTTTCATGTTGTGCTCATAGGTGAAGGCTTTCATGTTGTGCTCATAGGTGAAGGCTTTCATGTTGTGCTCATTGGTGAAGGCTTTCATGTTGTGCTCATTGGTGAAGGCTTTCATGTTGTGCTCATAGGTGAAGGCTTTCATGTTGTGCTCATAGGTGAAGGCTTTCATGTTGTGCTCATTGGTGAAGGCTTTCATGTTGTGCTCATTGGTGAAGGCTTTCATGTTGTGCTCATAGGTGAAGGCTTTCATGTTGTGCTCATAGGTGAAGGCTTTCATGTTGTGCTCATTGGTGAAGGCTTTCATGTTGTGCTCATAGGTGAAGGCTTTCATGTTGTGCTCATAGGTGAAGGCTTTCATGTTGTGCTCATTGGTGATGCATGGCTTTCATGTTGTGCTCATTGGTGATGCAAGGCTTTCATGTTATGCTCATTGGTGAAGGCTGAAGACGTGCAGTGGTCAAGGATCATGCTCATATGCGTAATGCACTGAATTTGATTCCTGTCGTGGATGCCTTATTGTGTGACCCGTTACTCTTCATGCTCCAGTCCACTTTGTGTTTTTTGAGACTTGTGTGTTCTGTTTCAAACTATTGTACCAGGTAATAAAAGTATGGTAGAGGTTACCCCATCACATATTTGGTTTACTCTTTTACTCTACCTTGATTTTCATGTTTTGATATCATCAGGACACTCTTTCAAAATTTTACAAATTTTGTTTTACTCCTAACAGCCAGTTTTTATCTGTACAATACCCACCATGTCAAAACATTCCCCCTTCTATACCCTCAACATTATGTAAAGTATACAAGTGATAACGTGTTACAAGCGATAATGTGGTAAATTATACAAGCGATAATGTGGTTAAATATACAAGCAATAACATGGTAAAGTATACAAGCGATAATGTGGTAAAGTATACAAGCGATAATGTGGTAAAGTTTACAAGCGATATAACATGGTAAAGTATACAAGTGATAACATGTGAAAGTATACAAGCGATAACGTGGTAAAGTATACAAGCGATATAACATGGTAAAGTAAACAAGTGATAACATGTGAAAGTATACAAGTGATAACATGGTAAAGTATACAAGCGATAACATGGTAAAGTATACAAGTAATAACATGTGAAAGTATACAAGCGATAACGTGAAAGTATACAAGCGATAACATGGTAAAGCACACAAGCGATAACTTGTGAAAGTATACAAGCGATAACATGGTAAAGTATACAAGTGATAACATGTGAAAGTATACAAGCGATAATGTGAAAGTATACAAGCGATAACATGGTAAAGTGTACAAGCGATAACGTGGTAAAGTATACAAGTAATAACATGTGAAAGTATACAAGCGATAACGTGAAAGTATACAAGCGATAACATGGTAAAGCACACAAGCGATAACTTGTGAAAGTATACAAGCGATAACATGGTAAAGTATACGAGTGATAACATGTGAAAGTATACAAGCGATAATGTGAAAGTATACAAGCGATAACATGGTAAAGCATACAAGCGATAACATGTGAAAGTATTCAAGCGATAACATGGTAAAGTGTACAAGCGATAACATGTGAAAGTATACAAGCGATAACATGGTTAAGAATACAAGTGAAAACATGTGATAGTATACATACAAGCGATAACGTGGTAAAGTATACAAGCGATAATGTGGTAAAGTATACAAGTGATAACGTGTGAAAGTATACAAGCGATAACGTGGTAAAGTATACAAGCGTTAACATGTGAAAGTATACAAGCGATAATGTGGTAAAGTATACAAGTGATAACGTGTGAAAGTCCTTGTCATCTGTCAAAGACCCTTAGTTTCTAGAATCGAATGAATGAACGAACTAACAAACCTACAGCACAGCTACATGTAGTATAATTAAATTAAACTGCATATTATTCTTCATTTCATCAAATGATTTTTTTAATACTAAACAATTAGAGAAAGTTAATGGTTTACATGGTTTCTTAAAGAGATAATTATATTTTATGTCTTTATCTGATTCCAGTGGCATATCTAAAGGGGATGGGGATCAGAAATTAAAAAAAATCAGAAAATTTGCACAACAGAAAATTCATATGTTGAATTGTTTTGGTAATCCTGATGAAAGCCATCTTGAGAAAAATGAATTGAATATTTCCAAAAATTCAAATCGTTAAGTTAGGCCTATTTAGCAGTTTAGACTTAGCAAATTATCAAGCTATTTCTCAAAATTTCAGAAGTTTGTCCTCAAAATATCTTACTCTTTCTCAAAATTTCTGTAGGTTTCTTCAAAATATCCAAATTTTTCCTTAAAATTTTTGAAGTATCTTTCCTAAAAAATATGCGACATTTTTTCCAAAATTTTCAGGTTTTCCTCAAAATATCCTCAATTTTCCTAAAAATTTATGATTTTTTCCTCAAAATATCCAAACTTGTTTTCCTCAAATTTAAAATTTCCAAAGTTTTCCTCAAATCTTCTGACTTTTCCCTTAAAATTTCATTTTCTGGGGAGGGGGTTAGCTTTGATTGGGATTTTGTATGGTTTACCCCTCCCCTTCAAAAAAGTCTAGCTAAGCCACTGCCTGATTCACTGGGTAACTCTATTGTGTTTCAAAGAGATTAGTGTAATCTTGCTTTCTTAAAAAGAAAAATAACACTTCACACCTCTCTAATGTCAGAGACCACACCAATCCAGCAGGTGCACAATAAGGCAAAGAAAGCCAAGTAAGAAGTCACAACAAAAGCTTCTTTGATCACTTCAGTGAAACCAAGTGAAGCTATAGGTAGCTTGCACACAGTACAGTGTTTAGATAATTGATTGCAATTGATTGGAAATACGTACCTGTAAGACCCTGATACCTGTGTCAGAACAATGAAACAGTTCTGTGAACCTATTCCTACCTATAGATAGCTTGTACACAGTACAGTGTTTATCTTAATTGATTGCAGCAAAATTGTATGGCAAATTTGAGAGCCTAAAAAGCTATGTCAGAACAATGAAACAGTTCTGTGAAAAAGTGTGTCAATACACATCTTAATCATATCAAAGTTAAATAATTCACAGGGTCAAGTGGTTGGCACAAATATTTGTTTTAAGTTCATATCTATTTCCTAGGGAAAATTGTGTAATACCATATTTTGAAAGCTTGACTTTCTCAAATTATATCTTTTACAAAATACATATTTATGTTAAATACTTAATTAATACTTCATAAACTTTTAAGCCTTAAACCTGTGTCAACACATGGAAATACTTGTAAAACCCTGAGAACCTGTGTCAGAATAATGAAACAGTTGAAAAGTGTGTTAATGAGGGTCATAATCCCATCAAAGTTAAAATAGATTCACAGGGTCAAGTGGTTGGCACAAATATCGTTTTAAATCCATATTTATTTTCTACGAAAAATTGTGTAATTGAAATTTTGATGCTTGACTTTCCTCAAAATTATTACTTTTAATACTGAACAATTGGCAGAAAGTTACTGCCTTAAAGAGATATATTTTATGCTTTTATCTGATTCCATTGGCGTATCTAAAGGGAAGGGAAGAGGCCTGGTCAGAAATTTTCAGCAACTCAGAAAATTTGCACCACAGAAAAATCAGTATGTTGAATTGTTTTGGTAATCCTGATGAAAGCCATCTTTAGAAAAATGAATAGAATATTTCAGAAAATCAAATCTGTAAAGTTAGGCCTATTAAACAGTTTAGAGTTAGCAAATTATCAAGTTAATTCTTAAAATTTCAAAAGTTTGTCCTCAAAATATCTTATTCTTTCCTCAAAATTTTCAAAGGTTTTCTCAAAATTTTTCGAAGGTTTTCTCAAAATATCTTAATTTTTTCTTTAAATTTCTGAAGTATCTTTATTTATGTGACGTTTTTCCAGAAAAACTTCACTTTTTCGTCAAAATATCCTAAATTTTCCTAAAAATTGATGAATTTTCCCTAGGAATATATCCAAAGTTGTTTTCTTCAAAATTTAGAATTTCAAAAAAATTTCCCCAAAACTTCTAAATTTTCTGCTAAAATTTCATTTCTTCTGTGTGTAGGGGAGGGGTTTAGCTTGGATTGGGATTTTTTTTATGGTTTCCTCCCTCCTCTTCTAAAAAGTCTAGCTAGGCCACTGCCTGATTCACTGAGTAACTCTATTGTGTTTTAAAGAGATTAGTGTAATCCTGCTTTCATTAAAGAAACAAAAAACACACACAGGCAATTAAAGAAAGCCAAGCAGGAAGTCACAACAAAAGCTTTTGTGGAGATCAGTTTGTGAAACCAAGTGAAGCTATAGGTTGCTTGC
This sequence comes from Chiridota heheva, assembly GCA_020152595.1. Classification (NCBI taxonomy): domain Eukaryota; kingdom Metazoa; phylum Echinodermata; class Holothuroidea; order Apodida; family Chiridotidae; genus Chiridota; species Chiridota heheva. The sequence goes on from JAIGNY010001856.1 coordinate 948,806, forward strand.
ACACAGTACAGTGTTTATCTTAATTGATTGCAGCAAAATTGTATGGCAAATTTGAATGCTTGACTTTTCTCCAAAATACATTTTTTACAAAATACGTATTTTATGTTTTTACAATGAAAATACCTAATTAACACTTCATAAACTTTTAAGCCAAAAACCTGTGCCAACACATAGAAATACGTGTAAGACCATGAAAACCGGTGTCAGAACAATGAAACAGTTCTGTTAAAAAAGTGTGTCAATACGTGTCATAATCCCATCAAACTTAAATACATTCACAGGGTCGATGTGGTTGGCACAAATATCTGCATTAAGTTCATATCTATTTCCTAGGAAAAATTGTGTATACCAAATTTTAAAAGCTTTTAAAGCAAATTTTCAAATTATTTCTTTTACATTATACATATTAATGCTTTCTACCGCACATTCTGCTGCATGATAATTACACATTTCAAGCCATAGTGCCCACTTGCTGCCCTGACATGCCCACCATTCTATGCATAAAAATGACTTGATTTACACAATCATTTTAGTTAATTCATACAAGTCCCTGTTCTAAAACTGATTTTCTAGCTCTCGATGCAGCTCTCATTCTCATCAAGATATACACAAGATTCTATTTGTAATGAACTTTACTCTGATTAGTCATAGAATGAAACAGAGCATGTCCCTAGGTTTAAAAGCAAGCATTTCTCAAAAGTTATGATACCAAGCAAAATTTACAAAGTGTGCTCACTCTGCAACATTCAGTAACAAATCACTGAAGGCACATACAATTTAAGTACAACATTAACATAAACAAAATGTTGTAGCAAGTACTGCAGTGGTTAATCAGCTTCATTTTGTCTTCAACTGGATTCCAGGATTCGCTTACTTATTATGGTGCCAGCCCACTGGTCCGAAGGCCCAATTGGTCCGAAGGCCCAATAGTCTGAAGGTTCAATAGTACGAAAGAAAAGGCCCACTAGTCCAAATGTCTAATAGGTTGAAGGTTCACTAGTCTGAAAGTTCACTAGTCTGAAGGCCCGATAGTCCAAAGGCTCAATAGTTTGAAGGTTCAATAGTCTGAAGGTATACCCTAACCCTAACCTTTGACCTATTGGGCCTTCGGACTAGTGAACCTTCAGACTAGTGAACCTTTGGACTATCGGACTAGTGGGCTTTTTCTTTCGGACTATTAAACTTTCGGACCAGTGGGCATTTCTACCCATATCCTATCCAATCTGTTTGACATCGAGAGATATAAAGACACTTTGGTTTGAGCCAGTCAGTGTTTGAACCCATGACATTCCCATTTGGGGAAGTGCTCTACCAGCCAATCAGGATCATCAAACCAAGCCAATTGTTTTATGTGCATAGGCGTCACCAGAAAATATCAAAGGGGGTTGAATCACAAAATGAGGGTGTCTCACTCTTTTTTTCCACACGCAAAGTGCGAGATAATTGGCATAGGGTCCAGAGGCCTCTGCGATTTGAGTCATTATGAGGGCCTTAAAGTGGATGGGATTTGACACGTTTGTACTGTATGTATCCTTGCATGCTATTTTCTACACACCTGGGGTATGTGTGGTATGTGTAACTGAAAGTCTGGGGGAATGGTGCTAAACTATTCAAATAATCCTATCATTTCAGGTAGTTTTTTTTTTTTTTTTTTTGTGCCGCATCTTATTTCTATGCTTTCTGTGAGTGTAGTATAATTGCTGCTAGGAACTAAATGTATATACCAGGGCATATATTTCATAGCCTTGGTTACTAACATGTAGGTACAACTACAATCACATTGTTTTAGGGGTGGGTAGCCCAGGGACTCACTTTAGAGCTAGAGCTGTGTACAGTACATCATACCATCATTGCATATATGTAATTTTTCGATGTAATAACGTGTAGAAATATGTCAATCTTTGGGATAGGCCTATTTCATAACTTCTAGAACGAATATTTTTTGATAGGCAACCCACCCTCTATGGTGACGCATGTGATTTATTAGAACACCTTTAAAAACATAACATTCAAATTTTGTTAAACGAAAAAAGAGGGGTCGTTTGCACCCTGACCCCCCTCTCCAGTGGTGCCGCCTATGTACAATCAATTTTCCTTTCTGCAAATAACAAAAACCCTCACAATTAAGACCTAGTCACATGATAGCATCACAACTTGCATTATTACTTCAATCTTTGAATAATTTGGTTTGGTATTACCTAACAAATTTGATGTGAATTTTTGCGAGTTAAAGACCCCACTTGTCATTAGTTCTTTAAATTAGATCTGGGCAATCAAAAAGATTTAGAATAAAAGGATGACAAAATGGATAACACAACCCATAATTTGTCACTTTGACTGCTAAAATCAATTAGCAGTATTGTAACACTTTTCTCTCAAAGGTTAGCCATTTGCCAATGACAAAACCTATTGTGATTTCCTGCTCATGCCCAGTGTTGGCATTACATTACATTGGGGCATTTTCCCTACAGCGAGATCTCTTTGCTGCCCGTGAGATTGCTTTGCCCCTCGAGATCACTTTGCCCAGTGAGATCGTTTTTTCCCCCGCGAGATTGCTTTGCCCCCTTGAGATAAAACTGCCACCCTGTCCCCTCCTGTGGTCATTAAGTCACAAAGGGACTTAAATTGTACAAATATTTACACTCCAACATCATTGTATTATCTAATAGTGAATCAAACTTCTGGTAAATTTAGATTCTTTCACCAACACAGGTGTTGACAGACATGGCGACCCTAGGCCATATTACAGCCAATGTTAGATACTTCTCCAATGTTAGATCCTTCTTTTCACTCTTATCTTGGCACATTTAATTATAAGCATTTTTGTTTTATTAAATGCGCACAAGAATCATTGCTTTTAATCTTAAAATGAAGCACAACAATTTCTTTACTTTTAAAAATACATTACTTCACCATCCTGAAGGTATCATTTGACATTGCCCCAGCACCTTCGGGTCATGTGTAAAGAACGACTGATGTGCAAGTTAAATGGCAATTAAATAAGACTAACGTTAATAATGTTATTAAATTAATATTGATTTTCCAAAAATTAACAAAACAAGAGTTGTATGCCATGGTTTAAGTTATATTATTTAATTCTAAATATGTTCTATTGCAATTAAGTTACAGTAACTTAGTGGTACCATTATATTTTTGAGCTTGAAATAATTGTGCACATTTTAGCATCATCATCTGAATCTGTGTGTATCATTGGTTCAAGTTCAATACGTAAATAGGTCAAACTTTAACCTTGAGAGTCGACTTTGAATAACACCTCTCTAGCCAGTAAATTTCTTGACAAATATCTATTGACAATTTTAATAATGCTAAACTTGCAGAAACAACTCTGACCACTCGATTTTTTTCAGTTCAGGCCTATTGCGCGATGAAAATGTGTGCTTATGCATTAGCCTAATGTTATGAAATAGGCCAATCGACTTGAGATGCTTGTCGCACAGTTGTGTTATTGACATGTTAAAGTTACCTTCAATGTATCTCTTCCATCCAGGAAAACTAGGAAACAATGACTTTTTGCTGAAACTTAACAGCATTGTCACTCAAATATCACGCCTCAAAAGTGAACCAAAATTTTGCACATTTAGCAATTTTATACTATTTCATTCATTATTTTTGAGTCGGATTTCATGGCAGAATGAAATGAATCTGCACTAAAGTGTACCCCTTGCCGAAATCAATTAAATGTTTATTAATTTATTTATTAGATTTTCCATATATGGTGAGTATTTCCGGGTGTTTAAATCTGAAATCGCCTACATTTGAAATCAAATGAATATTCATTAGCTCATTTAAACGGCATCTGCGTAAAACCCGCGCACAACTAAAATCTGGCTGCAGACATACGTGAGGTAGCTTGCACACAGTACAGTGTTTATCTTAATTTGTTGCAGCAAAATTATATGGCAAATTTCCTTAATCATTACATATGCATATGCATAACAATGTGGTGGAGGACATTGGGCCAATTGTCCCATTTCTACCATGGTGCAGTGTTCTATAAAAAAGGGGAGGCCATTAAGCCTTATCCATTGACACTTATTCTAAAATGCAGTGTCAGGTATCCTATTTTCTACAGCACTTAAAAATTCGAGGGAGAGCAGGGCAGGGTAGGACAGGTTATTTTCATTGTAAGATCATCCTTTAACATACCATTTCTTCACACAGTAAAGTTGAAATATTTGTTACGAACTAGAGAAGCATTCACAGTAATTGATTCTATATGTGTTTGTCGGACAAGGTGACCTACATGGGGCAGCAAACACCAAGCTCAAGTGGGGTGCCACTTTATTGTGTGGGGATCATGACCCACAGGAAGTTAATTCTGAAGTGATTTTTGGCTACAACATGTCAAATTTGAAAAGATTAGAATAATCATCAACATATCAGTTTACTGATGGAGGATAGAATTTTACTTTTTGGAGTGGCTCATAAACACTTAGGCCTACATTGAAAGATCTGTTAAAAAAACTTCAGAAATAGTAATATATCAAGATTTTCATTTCATAAACAAAAGAGCGTAGATGAAATTTTGGTAATATACACATGTTGGTAATACACATGATGGAGCCTATAATATTAGAGTCAAAAATGTTGAATATATTATGAGTTTTGGTTTCACTAAAAACCTATTACATTGGCACTGAAAGTCATGTGCACAAGTAATGGAATGGGGGAGGGGGATTGGCAGGAGCTAGGGCATGTTACCCCCCACTTTTCTGAAAAATGACAAACGAAAAGTCCCCCTTCTAAAAATGAAAAGTGCAGGCCCTCAATAACAGTCAAAAGGTGCAATCACTGATGGCATGTGCAGCTTTAAAAAAAATGCAATTAAGTGCCCCTTTTAAAATGAAGAACTGCATTTACTCTGTTGATTTGGACTCACTATATCTACAGACTGGAGGACATATGTCTATGACTTAAGAAGTAGCCCCTAAGAGGCTGTGCCACCCTCACCTAAGCTTCCTATGCACCCCTGGTCATGTGTTTATTCAAAGTTTTATGATTGACTTCTCTCTTAAGATATGTAGAGTAAATGTTTGGTTCCATTCGGTGATTATACAGTAGGAACTTATGAAAAATGTAGTGTAAACTAAATGTAAAAGCATAAAGAGGCAATAAATTAAAATAACATTAAAAATCTCTGATAATTGGATGTGGTATCAAAGATTCACAAGTTTAATTGGTTTACCTTTATTAGGCAGCTGCACCACTAAAATTTGGCGTGCTTTTTCATATATTGTGAACATTAATTTAAGTTTGTCCATTGGCATGGCTAGGCACTGGCATTTGGGAGGGGGAGGGGGATCAAGAGTTGGGCAAGGTTACATTTTGCAGAGAGATTAATGATGCTATGAACAATTACACCATATTGTGTCTTTTTCCTTTTGGGGAACAAGGGGATGGGCCTTTGAAACTCAATTGGGGCTCATGTCCCCTGCCCCCTCAGGCTATGCCTCTGAGTTTATCATAAGACTGTTTGTAGTATAGTTAAAGTAATTTATAAATTTGTTTTCTATTGTGCTATTTTCAGCCAACCCCACATTAGAAATATCAATGAAACAAGCCTACTTTTTGCATTACAAAAATATGCAGATCATGTCATGCACATACATGCAGTGATGGAGCCCCATGATACAATTTCCTCCTATTCAAGTTACCATAGCTACACACTTAGTTGTTGCCTCAACAATACACTTTGGGAATTGGACAATCACAATGGCAGCCATTTCTAAGAAAACTGAGGGAAGCTCTTTGTTCACAAACAAATCCTAGACTGTTGTGTTCACGCTTGAGTGATTTTGGTGATTTGACTTCCAAGATTAGTGGCTGTTATTCATTATCCTATGTGTGTTAAATTTAAAACCTTGTGTGTGAAAGTCAAATAACAGCTCCCTGGTTAAAGGGAACTCCATGGTAGCATACAGTCCCCAGCATAGGTAGCTAGAGAATTTAGTTGGAAGGCAATGCTTTGTGGAGGGGGAGGGGAGGGGGGGGGGGAGAGAGAGATGAACATCCTCTTATTTATATAGATAATTTTAAGAATGTTTTGTATTCTTTATTACAAAATAAGGGATTTTTTTGGGGGCAAGTGCATTTTTGCCCCAATGGTGAGTTGTGCATATGCATTGTAGATATATCCAAAGGAAAGTAATGAATAGAATTATGTAGCAGTTATGTTATTTCTTGGTAGTACTTAACTGCTCTCATTTTCAGTATTTCATTTCAAAAGGAAATATATAAACAAATAAATTTAATCAGAAACTAGCCCTGGCTGAATGACAGCATTGAATGCCGGCATGAATCCCACCCATAATAAGAGGTGTAAGAATCAGGAAGGTAGGAGGTAGCTGCCCCCCTCCTCCCTTGAGAGAAATTTGGAAATTATTATCGGATATTTAGATAAAATTTCCTGAGGCACTGTCCAAAAGTTCCTGGAAAACTGACCCCAAAAAACTAGCAGCAACTTTTGATGGAAACTTAATTATCTAGTGCAATTTTTCCACTTGTAACCAGGAAATATGGGGGGAGGGGGTATTTCTCCCCTGAGAGGTGACCCTCCCTATGCCCCTGTCCATAATACCATAATATTAATGTAAATGATGGCACCCACTGGCCCTCACCTTGATTTGTTTAATATTATGCATCCAAATTTTGGGTTTGATTTAATATTTGTTCAATATTTTCATTTCACAGACGTATTAACATTCAGAAAGTTTAGTGAAAGGAACATATTTCATTCCAAGATATCAATATTTGTACAAGTTTAATGCATGTATTTTCACTGCACATGTTAATGGAAATTATGGCTTAACTCTACATTGGGTTTTAAGTAGCCTTTCAGGTATGTGAATGTACCTCATGTACATACTTGCCTTATGATGAATTGCTAATCCCCAAACAAAATAGTCTGTCCATCACCATTATTTGGATACAATTATGCATGTTGATGCATGTTTGCAAACTGTAATAAAATCATTGCTATGGAAAACTTGAATTAAACCACTGACAACAATTAGGAAATAACAAAGAGAATGTTTACCTGTAACATGAAATGAGGAAGAGAAATTGCAAATTATAGAAAGAAATATGAATTTTCGTCACTGTGAGAGTAATTTAAGTGGGATATACAAACCAGTACAATATACTATATTGTACTTATTCGGGCAATAAACTGTAAAATTTAAATGAAGATATCATAAAATATTTATTGAATAGTTCTATAAACTAGAAAATGCGGCATATAAATTGCAAATATTATATCATATCATAAAATCATCAATTATCCAAACGGGAAATCCATCCCCTACCCCACCCCCAAATTTTGTCAGTCACAAATTTAAAAAACCTACACATCAAGTGACTCATGGAGAACAGACTGACAGAGATATTGATATAATTTATTTATATTGAATAAATTATCTAAACAAAACTCTTCCAGCTTACATCAAAAATCTTCAATTTTGAACGACAAAGCTTAAATTCTGAGCCTAAAATCTTCAAGTTCAGTTTTAAACTAACTCGAGAAATCCTCAATTTTTGGAATGAATTTTTCAATTCAAGGCCAAAAATTTTGAATTAAGTACCAAAAATACTTTGGACCAAAAATATTCCACTGAACTAAAAGTCAACAGTCACGAACTTTACAAATGTTTCAAGGGAAAGTTTTAATTTAGGGACATATATTTTCAATTTTGAACCAAAAATCTTCAAGTTGTTTGGAACAAATTGTACAATTTAGGGCCAATAAATAGTCTTCAAGATTGGACTGCAATCCGAACTTCAGAGACCTTTAATTTTGGACCAATTTAGGGGAGTGAAATTTATAGTAGATGTATATTTTGTAGTGGGTTTAATTCCCCCCCCCCCCACCCCAAAAGGAAATAAAAAGCTAGATATGACCCTGGTCCCCCCAAGAAAAAAAAAGAAAAAAAACACACACACACACTCTGGCATGGAAAGCTAAATGTGTATAATATACTTCAAGTAATGAAACTTAAGTTACAATGAACATCTGCAAGTATAATGGTCATAATGACCACCATGATGAATCAAAGTTGTCTCACTTGCCTAACTTGCCACTTTCAGTATTTTAACAGACTCATAAAAAGTTATCTTTTTGATGATATTAAATTAGATATTTCATTCTACAAATCCTCAACAAACTCCACGCTATTTCCTCCCTAGGAAAGAAAATTATATTTTTCTGGATTCCCAGCCACGTTGGCATCTCTGGCAACGAGAGAGCCGACAGAGCCACCATCAAAGCTCTGTCAAATACCATATCTCCTTTTCCTATTCCACACTCAGACCTACATCTCTCCATCTCCAACTACATCAACAAGACCTGGCAAAACTCCTGGAATTACGAAACCAGTAATAAACTTCACACCATCAAACCCGAAGTCAGGACCAACACCCCTCTGCATAGTCACAACCACAGTGAAGACATCGTTGTTACCCACATTCGCCTCGGCCACTCCTCTCTTACTCACTCCCATCTCTCATCCGGCTCCCCTGCCCCACTTGCAACACCGATCTCTCAATCAAGCACATCTTAATAACCTGTCCCCTTTACCAGAACTCCAGATCTCTTCTCTCCTCACTCTCCTCAATCTCGGATCTTTTCGAAAACAATTCTTCCTCCAACATCATCAGCTTCCTCCGCAACAGCAAGCTCTTCCACTGCATATAATCTCCTCCCCTCCTCCTCTTCTACATCTAACCTTACACACCCCTTTCTGTTCACCTAACTTTTTCTCCCACATTCAGCTTTTCCCCTTTATCTCCCTTACAAACTTTCCATCTCCTCACTATCCTTACTCTTACACCATTATTTATTAACATCCTTTTGGCACATTTGACTCTGACTGTCGGGTTCGGTGCCTTTAAACATCAACAAACCAAATCATTAAATTGGTGGCAGTAATTCTTCAAGAATAGTCCAGTGGCTAAACAAAAACTGTGTCCTGTGAAATCATGTTTTGTCACGTGTTCATGACATAGGTTTTCTATTGTTTCATGGATGACACGCATTGTCCTATTGGACAGGAAAACCTGTGAAGTGTGGTTTTCATGTTTTGTGTGTAAAAGAGTGGCAATCAGTGTTTTCTGTGGAAAGAGTATCAAATAGTGCAAATATTAGGGATTATCCCAGGTTTTTATGTGTGTTCATGATGAAATTGGAACATTTGACACAGGTTTTTTTGTAGGGGCAAAGTTAAGCAGTTAAGTAGGCCAAAACCGCCATAAAATATACTCCACATGTTCACACACACAGCAAGTCTGCAACATCTCGCGCTTGAGAAATCTATGGGTGTCTAAGACATGAGCAGTTCGGATTCAACATGGGATTCCCCTCAAATATTGCATTGCCCACCCAATGAATCATCCGCGTGGAATGTAAAAAATTTGGTACTGTATCCCCATGACCTTTTTAGGAGCTACAGTGTGGCTGTGAGCGAAAGATTTGCACCTGAACCGGTCAGTGGTTGGGAGATACACTCTGTAATTCGATAGTGAATGGATATGGGTAGAAATTTCTTGTGTGTGTAGTTGATGGGTTATGTTAATGAGTGCTAGCTAGCCTGGGCCTTCCTTGTGAGTGCAAGCTAGCTGCGTTCCATCCGAACCCAGATAGCGTGGAAATGTTTAGTGTTATGCACATGGACCCCGGGTGAAATGTGAAGGCAATAACTTAGTGGGTAAAGATTGACTCGAGAAGAAAAAGGTTGGTTAGATGGTTTCGTGAATTTATTCAAACTTAAAAAAAACATGCAAATTGAAATAACATTTGTTTACACTGAGCATGATTTCCTAAACAGATAATAGAACAAACGGGCGGGTAACGGTTAAACGGTTAAACAGTTAAACGGTTAAACGGTTAACCATTACAATCTTAGTGGTAATATCTGGAAGGTACCCTACCCACTCTCAAAGCTGACACCTCATGGGTGTCACAAGGTGAGTGCCGAACTCACACCCCACCGTGACTTTCCTTCGTCATGTATAATAAATTGCCCCTATTTGAGATAAGCATGAAGTATTTACACAGAGTAATAAATCAAGTCAATGTTATTTATTATGTATTCCACAAGAAAACCCACATCAGACCACCTTCATTGACTACCACGGAAGAAACTTAACATGTACAACATATAATATATATATATTTATATATATATATATATACAACTGACATTGTGACATCACACGATAGGTAGCGGAATCCATGCAATTGTAGAACACTGAAGATTTGGTGTTTGTGTGTCTCTGGAAACGCTTACACACACCTTTGCTTTGCTTTGCTTTGTTTGTATGTTCCCTTTGTTCCTGCTTACTTTACGCTAGATATTGTTCACGCCCTGAGCAATTGCACTTACTATATAAAGCATCTCTAAAACTTCTTAGCTGTTGGCGCATAGACTTCAAATGAAAGATAAGAATCTTTCTCGCTTCCACCTCTTGTTGACGTACAGACAGACAATGCCGTGTCCTTAGTTGCCCTCTAACAGCTATACCTCTTAAGAAGCCCGTTAAGCTTCAGTAAACAAGTCTAGTTTTTGACAATCCCGTTAGGACGTTACATGCTTGTATCCGCAAGCCAAGAAGTAAAACCCTGTATAAATACGGAACAAAACAATTCTTAATTTACAAACAAATCTATAAGTTACGCCCTTTACATTTACTATGTATAATCACTGATATCAATGAGCTCTAATCAATGCTGAATAACCAATTCATTTTATAATATTTAAGTTCACCACTCATTTTAGATTGATATGCTCGAATAACATATCAATCTCATCAACAAATCACCTATATGCATATATAATAATACAACATCAAAATGACCCAAGTTATAATACATTCATGTCTTTGTTCATCATTTGTCACATTTTTCTAAATCCACGTTGGTATTTTTTATCTCATATGAACTTTCAGGATGGAATACATATATGTTTACTTCAAGTTATATCTTACCTTCCATGCTCTAAATATGCAATCAACACTCTATCTTAAGTGTAAGCCCACGCTTTCCCGATACCCTTGGACAAACTTAATTTGCATAAGTTACTTGTCTCGAATTCCTTTTTATTGTTAATTCACGGAGCGCATCTTAAGGCACGCAAACTTTTGACAAGCAGCTTGTAAGTTATGTGAATGAATTAGTTCATGATCTGCGACACTGTGTATACAGTATCTCCTGTGAATAATTCTCAAGTCCTGAAGTGTCAAATGTTTGGTTCATTAAATCATCAGCCTATTTAAAGTGTGCCCATGAATTACAAATATATGTATATTTGTTGTATATTTGTGCTATTGAATGATCTGTGCACATTTTCAAAGAAAATCTGTTTTTTCATTTGTCTGACAGTAAAACCTACTTGGAGAAGAGTGATTTCCATAGTCTCTGCAAGTCAGTTTTCCTTCCAACAGATGAGCTTACCCAGGAGCAGACCAACAAAGCGTTTCACCATTTTAATAAAAAGAAGGTAAGAAATGCAATGTAAGTGAGTGCTACGTAGTATATAGTACACGGACTGGACATTTGGGTCCCAACACTTATTATACTGTCAACAACATTAAATGAATGTCTTTCTTCAGGGTTGGAGACTTATATAATTGAACCAACAATGCACCACACTGGTAAAGCTCACTGTACTAACAATGCACCACACTGTTAAAGCTCACTGTACCAACAATGCATCACACCGGTAAAGCTCACTGTACCAACAATGCACCACACCGGTAAAGCTCACTGTACCAACAATGCACCCCACTGGTAAAGCTCACTGTACCAACAATGCACCACACCGGTAAAGCCACTGTACTAACAATGCACCGCACCGGTAAAGCTCACTGTACCAACAATGCACCACACCGGTAAAGCTCACTGTACCAACAATGCACCCCACTGGTAAAGCTTACTGTACCAACAATGCACCACACCGGTAAAGCTCACTGTACCAACAATGCACCCCACTGGTAAAGCTCACTGTACTAACAGTGCACCACACTGGTAAAGCTCACTGTACCAACAATGCACCCCACTGGTAAAGCTCACTGTACCAACAATGCATCACACCGTAAAGCTCACTGTACCAACAATGCACCACACCGGTAAAGCTCACTGTACTAACAGTGCACCACACTGGTAAAGCTCACTGTACCAACAATGCACCCCACTGGTAAAGCTCACTGTACCAACAATGCATCACACCGGTAAAGCTCACTGTACCAACAATGCACCACACCGGTAAAGCTCACTGTACTAACAGTGCACCACACTGGTAAAGCTCACTGTACCAACAATGCACCCCACTGGTAAAGCTCACTGTACCAACAATGCATCACACCGGTAAAGCTCACTGTACCAACAATGCACCCCACTGGTAAAGCTCACTGTACCAACAATGCACCCCACTGGTAAAGCTCACTGTACCAACAATGCATCACACCGGTAAAGCTCACTGTACCAACAATGCACCCCACTGGTAAAGCTCACTGTACCAACAATGCACCCCACTGGTAAAGCTCACTGTACCAACAATGCACCGCACCGGTAAAGCTCACTGTACTAACAGTGCACCACACTGGTAAAGCTCACTGTACCAACAATGCACCCCACTGGTAAAGCTCACTGTACCAACAATGCACCGCACCGGTAAAGCTCACTGTACTAACAGTGCACCACACTGGTAAAGCTCACTGTACCAATGATGCACCACACTGGTAAAGCACACTGTACCAACAATGCACCACACCAGTAAAGCTCTTTGTACCAATAAAATGCACCACACCAGTAAAGCTCACTGTACTAACAATACACCACACCAGTAAAGCTCACTGTACCAACAATGCACCACACCAGTAAAGCTTCAGCTTTCTAATCTAGCATCTTCTGTAGATCTCCAACCAGTGCTTCACAATGTTCTGGTCAATAATTCGACAGTGGGTGTCTTGACAGATTATTCAGAATTTTTCAATGAATATTGATATTGCTAAAGGTGGAACACCAGGTTCTGAAATAAAAATAGTTCCAGTTTACGTGCACATGTGATGTTGTACAGTATATTGATTGTTCACTGAATCTGACTGAAGTGGACAGATGGTAATTCTTTAATGTCTTTCCCATGCTTTGACAGACCTGGACCAACACAGTTGGCATTTCACCATTGACAAATGAAAAATTACTACTGGCTGTCAAATGGCACTATCCAGTAGAAATAAAAAAAAATCAACATGTGAATGAGGTTCAACAATGAAAGAAGTTCAACATATGAACGAGGTTCAAGATATAGATGAGGTTCAACATATGAATGAGGTTCAACATATAAATGAGGTTCAACATATGAACGAGGTTCAACATATGAACGAGGTTCAACATATGAACGAGGTTCAACATATGAACGAGCTTCAACATATGAACGAGCTTCAACATATGAACGAGCTTCAACATATGAACGAGCTTCAACATATGAACGAGCTTCAACATATGAACGAGCTTCAACATATGAACGAGCTTCAACATATGAACGAGCTTCAACATATGAACGAGCTTCAACATATGAACGAGCTTCAACATATGAACGAGCTTCAACATATGAACGAGCTTCAACATATGAACGAGCTTCAACATATGAACGAGCTTCAACATATGAACGAGCTTCAACATATGAACGAGCTTCAACATATGAATGAGGTTTTTGATTTGAGTTTGTCAGTAACATATCAGTCTATCTTCACTTACAATAATTGTCAAAATTTAAATTTCTGGGTAAGAAATTAAATTCTAGTGTAGGTATGCAAAGTTGTTTTATTTCCTTTCATAGGGTGATTGAAAACGAATTATTTGCTAATCTTCACCTAAATTTATGGCAAGCAAATATTTGTATTTGGGGACCAAATATTAAGGTCAACTGACTCAACTCGCCAACCGTGGGAGTGGGTGAAAAGATATTTGTCAAGGCCTGGAATATTAACAAGAATTAAAAATCTTAGGCAAAATGAGGTGTGCTTCTTCTGACTCATCTGGAAGGATTCGAAAACAGTAGGTTTACATAAGCAAGATTTTTATCACAATTTTGTGTATTTTCCTGAACAATCATGTTTAGAAAGAAATCTTGAAATACTCTTATTTTGACAATCACACGTCTGATTTGTTTCATATTCAGTATAATTATGTTGTTAGCCAGTGTGTACGTGTTCATTATATTAAAATCGTTTGATATCATTAATATGCATATTGGGTGGGGCTTAATATGATTTAGCTAAAAAGAGCTTGTAATATCTGAAGATCGATATCCATTTTTATGTCATATGTGGTACACAGATAGTCCATGGTCTGTAGATGTGCCATACTGATTTTGGTGGTGATGTCATGCATATCAATTAGTGCTTAACTAATGGTGTTTCATTTTGAAATCTTCAAATGCTCATATTTTAACAATTACCTCCGCTTTGTTTGATATGTGGTATAATTATGTTGTTAGCTGGTATGAACAACGTTGAATTTTATTAAGATGCATAGTGGGCGGAGCTTAATATGATTTTGCTGAAAAGAGCTTGTAAACATCGTAACTCAAGGACAATACATTGGATACAGGTCTTATGTGGTACACAGGTAACCCATGGTCCATTTCTGTGGTCTATTGGTCGTGATATCATGCATATCATTTGAGGAGGGGGATTTAATGTGAAAGAAAATCTTTAAAAAATGATAAATTTATTGCAACCATATGTTGTTGGCATCAATCTTGCATGTTAAAATTGTCAGCTATTGTGCATGTATGAGCCTCCTTTTTCTCCAAAATAGTTTCTATAATATAAATATAAGGTCAAAATTGGTTCTACAATCATTTAATCAGTAGTAGGCATAAAAATAAATCATAATGAGATGAGTGACATTCCATAGCCATTCAGAAAGGCCAAATAATAATAACTCATATGTCTTCTTAAAAATGGGGCTATGTTGAAGAGCTGTGACATAGCATTAACCTTAGTGAAGTAATTCATTTTATTTAAAAAAACTAGGACAGATAAAAATGGGTGTTTTATGCCATAAAGCCCTGGGGATATCTTTTGGTGGAACTGCTTTCACACAGACTGTCTGTGGGTGGGCTATTCGGGAAGGTCATATGATTCTGTAATTATAAGAATATCCCTATAGTTTTTCATGTAATGAATGAAAATGACAATTCAAACTGAAACTTTGTAGTGTTCTTTTGTAGTGTTAATGTTCCCTTTATATTCATTTCATATATCAACCAGAACCAAACGGTTTTGTGGTTCCGATGCTTTTTTTCACAAGCTGATTGATTTGAAAAATTTGTATTAACTGTCACGCTATTGCATCATGAAATATTTGTTCCATGATATTTATTCATGAGCCATACCTGCCATGCGAATCAATAAAAATGTTGACAACATTAGCATTTGCACAATAATTAAAAACATTGCCATAGCACATATGATGCAAAGAAGGTTGGTCATTTATTCTATTTCAAGAATTTATCAGTAAGCCCCACCTTTATCCACTACTCATTAATATTCATGACACTACAACAACATTGGAACATACTGTATGTACAGACCATGACCCATCTGTGTACCTGATATAGCATAAATCTGGTATATCGTTCATGAGATACAGTATGGTGCTTACATCATTTAGCACTTTTACATTAAGCCACACCCACCATGCATATTAATGACATCTGCTGATAACATAAGCATGTACATAATAACCAACAAAATTATATTATCCAATATGACACAAAAAAATATACAGTTGCTCATTGATCACCTTTTCAATATTTCCACTTATTAAAACGCATGATATCACCAAAAAACAAACAAGTTAGGGCACATCTACAGACCATGGCTTATCTGTGTACCAAATATAACTTTACCGTTTTTGAGATACTGTGTTTACCAGCTCTTTTCAACAAAACCATATTAAGCCCCATCCACCCACTATGCATATTAATGAAATTCAATGTTTTTACATCATGAACATGTGCATAGAACTAAAACACACTCATTATCAACCAATGAATATCGTCAAACAGATAGAGTAACTGAAGTTATGGTGATTGATATCATGAAGTTATCAGGCACTAACAAACAAAACCATTATGTTAACCAAGAAATGGCCCCTTGACCCATATAGAAACCACAGTTCCATGAAGGATCAGAAAAGATTATCTATAGAAAATTGTAAAGATGTAAATTGAGTTCTCAGATAATGAGAATATGTAAACTGACATGGAATGGCAGGATGCTTATAACAGAAACTTAAAATCAAATTATTTGTAGTGTATTTGCCAGGAGGGGTAATTTTGGAGTTAAAGAGGACAGAGTTCAGAGCTCTCAAATGTCTTAGTTTATCAGTGAAGCCAATGACCATATCTATTAATATGCATAGTGGGCCGGGCTTAACATGATTTTGTTGAAAAGAGCTTGTAAGCATGGTATATCTCAAGAATGTTTAACTGGATTCATGTCATATTTTGTATACAGATGGTCTTCAGATGTGCCCTATTATTTTTGGCAGTGATATCATGCATATTAATGAGTAGACGGGACTTCATATACAAAAAATTGAAATGCTCTATGGACTATGTGGTACACACAGATAGTCCATGGTCTGTAGAAATGCCATATTGTTTTTGGTGATATCATACATGTTAATTAGTAGGTGAGGCTTAATATGATTTTGCTGAAAGAGCTTGTAAACACGATATCTCAAATATTTCATGATATGCAATGACATAACAGTTAATACAAAATCAATCTGCATGAAAAAAAGCATCGGAACCACAAAACCGTTTGGTTCTGGTCTAACAACGACTTGTCCGTTTTGTTTCATATTTGGTATAATTATGATGTTAGCAAGAGTGTATGTGTTCATGGTTTTAAAAGGTTGAAAATCATCAATATGCGTTGTGGACGGGGCTTAATATGATTTTGCTGAAAAGAGGTTGTAAACACGGTATCTCAAGAATGATAAGTTGCATTTATGTCATATGTTGTACACAGATAGCCCATGATCTGTAGATGTGCCCTATTATTTTGGTGGTGATGTCATACATATTAATGAGTAGGTGGGGCTTAATGTAAAACTTGAGTATCAACCAACAACAAAAGGATGCATCGGAACAACTAAGCATTTTCGTTTTCTGGTTAGGAAAGGAATTAAATGTTGCCTCTAGGCATCGCTCATTCTACAAGTGCATTCAAGACATCCCCAGTGGGAACGCATTCAACACACCCTCAGTAGGAACGCATCTAACACACCCTCAGTGGGAATGCATCTAACACACCCTCAGTGGGAACGCATCTAACACACCCTCAGTGGGAACGCATCTAACACATCTGGAAACACACCCTCAGTAGGAACGCATCTACACACACCCTCAGTGGGAATGCATCTAACACACCCTCAGTGGGAACGTATCTAACACATCTAACTAACACCCTCAGTGGGAACGCATCTAACACACCCTCAGTGGGAACGCATCTAACACACCCTCAGTGGGAACGCATCTAACACACCCTCAGTGGGAACGCATCTAACACACCCTCAGTGGGAATGCATCTAACACACCCTCAGTGGGGCATCTAACACACCCTCAGTGGGAACGATCTAACACACCCTCAGTGGGAACGCATCTAACACACCCTCAGTGGGAACCCATCTAACACATCTAACACACCCTCAGTGGGAACGTATCTAACACACCCTCAGTGGGAATGCATCTAACACACCCTCAGTGGGAATGCATCTAACACACCCTCAGTGGGAATGCATCTAACACACCCTCAGTGGGAACGCATCTAACACACCCTCAGTGGGAACGCATCTAACACACCCTCAGTGGGAATGCATCTAACACACCCTCAGTGGGAACGCATCTAACACACCCTCAGTGGGAACGCATCTAACACACCCTCAGTGGGAACGCATCTAACACACCCTCAGTGGGAATGCATCAGTGGGAACACACACCCTCAGTGGGAATGCATCTAACACACCCTCAGTGGGAACGCATCTAACACACCCTCAGTGGGAACGTATCTAACACACCCTCAGTGGGAACGCATCTAACACACCCTCAATGGTCGCATCTAACACACCCTCAGTAGGAACGTATCTAACACACCCTCAGTGGGAACGCATCTAACACACCCTCAATGGGAACGCATCTAACACACCCTCAGTGGGAACGTATCTAACACACCCTCAGTAGGAACGCATCTAACACACCCTCAATGGGAACGCATCTAACACATCCTGGGTGGGAATGCATTCAACACATCCTCGGTGAGAATGCATTCAACACATCCTCAGTGGGAATGCATTCAACACATCTTCATTGAGAACACATTCATGAATGTGTTGATCAACACATCTTCAGTGGGATTGCATTCAACACATCCTCAGTGGGAACGCATCTAACACACCCTCAGTAGGAACGCATCTAACACACCCTCAGTGGGAACGCATCTAACACACCCTCAATGGGAACGCATCTAACACACCCTCAGTGGGAACGTATCTAACACACCCTCAGTGGGAACGCATCTAACACACCCTCAATGGGAACGCATCTAACACACCCTCAGTGGGAACGTATCTAACACACCCTCAGTAGGAACGCATCTAACACACCCTCAGTGGGAACGCATCTAACACACCCTCAATGGGAACGCATCTAACACACCCTCAGTGGGAACGTATCTAACACACCCTCAGTGGGAACGCATCTAACACACCCTCAATGGGAACGCATCTAACACACCCTCAGTGGGAACGTATCTAACACACCCTCAGTAGGAACGCATCTAACACACCCTCAGTGGGAACGCATCTAACACACCCTCAGTGGGAACGCATCTAACACACCCTCAATGGGAACGCATCTAACACACCCTCAGTGGGAACGTATCTAACACATCCTCAGTGGGATATCGCATTCAATACATTCTCAGTGGGAACACATTCAACACATCCTCAGTGAGAATGCATTCAACTCATCCTCAGTGGGAATGCATTCAACACATCCTGGGTGGGAATGCATTCAACACATCCTCGGTGAGAATGCATTCAACACATCCTCAGTGGGAATGCATTCAACACATCCTCAGTGGGAATGCATTCAACACATCTTCATTGAGAACACATTCATGAATGTGTTGATCAACACATCTTCAGTGGGATTGCATTCAACACATCCTCAGTGGGAACACATTCAACACATCCTCAGTGGGAACGCATTCAACACATCCTCAGTGGAAACGCATTAAACACATCCTTAGTGAAACACATTTAACACATCCTCAGTGGGAGCGCATTCAACACATCTTCAGTGATAACGCATTCAACACATCCTCAGTGGGAAGGCATTCAACACATCCTCAGTGGAAACGCATTAAACACATCCTCAGCGGGAACACATTCAACATATCTTCAGTGGGAACGCATTCAACACATCCTCAGTGGGAACACATTCAACACATCCTCAGTAGGAACACATTCAACACATTCTCAGTGGGAATGCATTCAACACATCCTCTAGGAATGCATTCAACACATCCTCAGTGAGAACGCATTTAACACATCCTCAGTGGGAATACATTCAACGCATCCTCCACATCCTCAGTGGGAATGCGTTCAACACATCCTCAGTGGGAACGCATTCCACACATCCTCAGTGGGATCGAATTTAACACATCTTTATTAGGAACGCATACATTATATGTGTTCAGGTTGAGAGTGTAGTACTAGATTGCTTTCATCTGTATAGTTATATCATTGCAGCTGCCTTATTCATGTGGACCTCACTAATCTAAATTGTTCGCTTATTCAAACCGCTCAAGTCAAAATCATACATAGTTCTCATGAAGCGCTTTTCTATGCTCAATGTGTACTCAAATGCTTTACAATGGAAACTCTTTTCTATGCTCAATGTGTACTCAAATGCTTTACAATGGAAACTCTTTTCTATGCTCATTGTGTACTCAAATGCTTTACAATGGAAACTCTTTTCTATGTTCAATGTGTACTCAAATGCTTTACAATGGAAACTCTTTTCTATGTTCAATGTGTACTCAAATGCTTTACAATGGAAACGTTGGAGGCTCAAAGTTGCAGCAGTGCACAAGCCTGTACTATAGTCTAGTACTGTATTTGACTACTCAGATTGTTTTAGCTGTAGAAATGAATCTGTGCAACTTATTGAATGTTGTCTCTTGTTTGTTGTAGAATGGTAAACTGGACAAAGCTGAATTTGATGTTTGCTGCAAAGAATGGCTGGACAAGGTAATGAAGATCATAATTTACTATTCTATTGGCATGTAATCAGTGGCCTAGCTAGAGTTCGGAGCCCATGGGGAATTTAGTGCTTGGGCCCCATAACAATCATATCACAGTATCGTTGCTCAGTGCGACTTAAATTATGATTTTTGATTGGCCCGTAGGGTTTCCCACCCTATTGTTGCGTCACAGCTTGTAATGCCATGTCTGTAATATCCATTGTCCTTTAAATGAAGCATGGTGATTGGATGTTGGAATCTGTGGCAATGCCATCCATCTCTTTATAATCACATAGTCACATTTGACTATTCACGGTTGGAACCTACAATCCTGGACAAAATTAGTTGTCGCATTTTTAAGCCCCTTCTACCCCGCCTCAATGTTGGAGTTGAAGAGGACCATCCGGGGACGTTTTCGTTTCAAGCGACATTGAAATGGGGCACAGGGGAAAAAGTGTGACAACTATTTTGTCCAAGATTGTAGCTTTGTAATGGTCAGGGGATTGTAAACGTTTAGAATCATGCATAGTCTGTTGGTTTGTTTGTCAAAGAAGATGTTTTTGAAAGCAATTACCCGTCAACTTGGTTTATCTGGTGTGTTGCACTTGTTGGCATGTGTGTTTGTATGATGCATGCTGGGATATGTGTGTTTGTATTATGTATGCTGGGATTATTCTAAAGGACCTCCTTCAGCATTTCTGAGCAGAAACAATATGAAGATTTTTTTTTTTTTTTTCCCTATACTAGTGTCAGTAATTAAGCAGGTCATTCTGGTATACGTGCATTGGATTTAAAATGCATAATGAAATCTGGAAGATTAACTTACATTTTATTTTTTTAAAAGAAGAGAATTTGTGCTCACAAGCTGTTGCAACCTTTAACCAATTCTTAAGGTTTGTCCCGAAATCTTATATGAATAATAACCCTTCCTTTCCATCAGGCTGCCACTTTCTACCATGGCATTTTAAAGTTTTATTATTTCATGTTTGAAATTATATTTTTAAATCATAACATGTTGGTGTGATTGTTAGATTAGGTGACAATATGATAATGATATATTTTACTTTTCAGATCCTCTAGTTTCCTTCCAAAGAGGAGAATAACTCATTTGTTGTTATACCTTACAGTCCACCATCCATTTGAAATAAGGAAGAAACACGCTACATAACCAAACAGTGCAGGATTACCAAGTAAAAAAAAAAAGTATTTGGTGGCTTTTTTGATAAGCAGTTTTAAAGGATAAACGCTTAACTCTCTGCAGGATCTATATTTGCCTTGCGTTAGTTATTTGCTTTGTGAAATGTCTTTGTTTGCACTAATCATATTAGCTGAAAGAATTAAGTGTTAGATATCATGTATGATGTCGGTAATGATCATATCAGCTGAAAGAATTAAGTGTTAGATATCATGTATGGTGTCGGTAATGATCATATCAGCTGAAAGAATTAAGTGTTAGATATCATGTATGGTGTCTGTAATGATCATATTAGCTGAAAGAATTAAGTGTTAGATATCATGTATAATGGTGTAGCTGAAAGAATTAAAGATGTCATGTATGGTGTCGGTAAGATGTTGGTGTAATGATCATATTAGCTGAAAGAATTAAGTGTTAGATATCATGTATGGTGTCGGTAATGATCATATTAGCTGAAAGAATTAAGTGTTAGATGTCATGTATGGTGTTGGTAATGATCATATTAGCTGAAAGAATTAAGTGTTAGATATCATGATGGTGTCGGTAATGATCATATTAGCTGAAAGAATTAAGTGTTAGATATCATGTATGGTGTCGGTAATGATCATATTAGCTGAAAGAATTAAGTGTTAGATATCATGTATGGTGTCGGTAATGATCATATTAGCTGAAAGAATTAGGTGTTAGATATCATGTATGGTGTCGGTAATGATCATATTAGCTGAAAGAATTAGGTGTTAGATATCATGTATGGTGTCGGTAATGATCATATTAGCTGAAAGAATTAAGTGTTAGATATCATGTATGGTGTCGGTAATGATCATATTAGCTGAAAGAATTAAGTGTTAGATATCATGTATGGTGTCGGTAATGATCATATTAGCTGAAAGAATTAAGTGTTAGATATCATGTATGGTGTCGGTAATGATCATATTAGCTGAAAGAATTAAGTGTTAGATATCATGTATGGTGTCGGTAATGATCATATTAGCTGAAAGAATTAAGTGTTAGATATCATGTATGGTGTCGGTAATGATCATATTAGCTGAAAGAATTAAGTGTTAGATGTCATGTATGGTGTCGGTAATGATCATATTAGCTGAAAGAATTAAGTGTTAGATATCATGTATGGTGTCGGTAATGATCATATTAGCTGAAAGAATTAAGTGTTAGATATCATGTATGGTGTCGGTAATGATCATATTAGCTGAAAGAATTAAGTGTTAGATATCATGTATGGTGTCGGTAATGATCATATTAGCTGAAAGAATTAAGTGTTAGATGTCATGTATGGTGTCGGTAATGATCATATTAGCTGAAAGAATTAAGTGTTAGATATCATGTATGGTGTCGGTAATGATCATATTAGCTGAAAGAATTAAGTGTTAGATATCATGTATGGTGTCGGTAATGATCATATTAGCTGAAAGAATTAAGTGTTAGATATCATGTATGGTGTCGGTAATGATCATATTAGCTGAAAGAATTAAGTGTTAGATATCATGTATGGTGTCGGTAATGATCATATCAGCTGAAAGAATTAAGTGTTAGATGTCATGTATGGTGTCGGTAATGATGATATCAGCTGAAAGAATTAAGTGTTAGATATCATGTATGGTGTCGGTAATGATCATATTAGCTGAAAGAATTAAGTGTTAGATATCATGTATGGTGTTGGTAATGATCATATTAGCTGAAAGAATTAAGTGTTAGATATCATGTATGGTGTCGGTAATGATCATATTAGCTGAAAGAATTAAGTGTTAGATATCATGTATGGTGTCGGTAATGATCATATTAGCTGAAAGAATTAAGTGTTAGATATCATGTATGGTGTCGGTAATGATCATATTAGCTGAAAGAATTAGGTGTTAGATATCATGTATGGTGTCGGTAATGATCATATTAGCTGAAAGAATTAAGTGTTAGATATCATGTATGGTGTCGGTAATGATCATATTAGCTGAAAGAATTAGGTGTTAGATATCATGTATGGTGTCGGTAATGATCATATTAGCTGAAAGAATTAAGTGTTAGATATCATGTATGGTGTCGGTAATGATCATATTAGCTGAAAGAATTAAGTGTTAGATATCATGTATGGTGTCGGTAATGATCATATTAGCTGAAAGAATTAAGTGTTAGATATCATGTATGGTGTCGGTAATGATCATATTAGCTGAAAGAATTAAGTGTTAGATATCATGTATGGTGTCGGTAATGATCATATTAGCTGAAAGAATTAAGTGTTAGATGTCATGTATGGTGTCGGTAATGATCATATCAGCTGAAAGAATTAAGTGTTAGATATCATGTATGGTGTCGGTAATGATCATATTAGCTGAAAGAATTAAGTGTTAGATGTCATGTATGGTGTCGGTAATGATCATATTAGCTGAAAGAATTAAGTGTTAGATATCATGTATGGTGTGGTAATGATCATATTAGCTGAAAGAATTAAGTGTTAGATATCATGTATGGTGTCGGTAATGATCATATCAGCTGAAAGAATTAAGTGTTAGATATCATGTATGGTGTCGGTAATGATCATATTAGCTAAAAGAATTAAGTGTTAGATATCATGTATGGTGTCGGTAATGATCATATCAGCTGAAAGAATTAAGTGTTAGATGTCATGTATGGTGTCGGTAATGATCATATCAGCTGAAAGAATTAAGTGTTAGATATCATGTATGGTGTCGGTAATGATCATATTAGCTGAAAGAATTAAGTGTTAGATGTCATGTATGGTGTCGGTAATGATCATATTAGCTGAAAGAATTAAGTGTTAGATATCATGTATGGTGTCGGTAATGATCATATTAGCTGAAAGAATTAAGTGTTAGATATCATGTATGGTGTCGGTAATGATCATATCAGCTGAAAAAATTAAGTGTTAGATATCATGTATGGTGTCGGTAATGATCATATTAGCTGAAAGAATTAAGTGTTAGATGTCATGTATGGTGTCGGTAATGATCATATTAGCTGAAAGAATTAAGTGTTAGATATCATGTATGGTGTCGGTAATGATCATATTAGCTGAAAGAATTAAGTGTTAGATATCATGTATGGTGTCGGCACTAATCATATTAGCTGAAAGAATTAAGTGTTAGATATCATGTATGGTGTCGGTAATGATCATATTAGCTGAAAGAATTAAGTGTTAGATGTCATGTATGGTGTCAGTAATGATGATATCAGCTGAAAGAATTAAGTGTTAGATATCATGTATGGTGTCGGTACTGATCATATTAGCTGAAAGAATTAAGTGTTAGATGTCACGTATGGTGTCGGTAATGATCATATTAGCTGAAAGAATTAAGTGTTAGATATCATGTATGATGTCGGTAATGATCATATCAGCTGAAAGAATTAAGTGTTAGATATCATGTATGGTGTCGGTAATGATCATATCAGCTGAAAGAATTAAGTGTTAGATATCATGTATGGTGTCTGTAATGATCATATTAGCTGAAAGAATTAAGTGTTAGATATCATGTATGGTGTCGGTAATGATCATATTAGCTGAAAGAATTAAGTGTTAGATATCATGTATGGTGTCGGTAATGATCATATTAGCTGAAAGAATTAAGTGTTAGATGTCATGTATGGTGTTGGTAATGATCATATTAGCTGAAAGAATTAAGTGTTAGATGTCGCGTATGGTGTCGGTAATGATCATATTAGCTGAAAGAATTAAGTGTTAGATATCATGTATGGTGTCGGTAATGATCATATTAGCTGAAAGAATTAAGTGTTAGATATCATGTATGGTGTCGGTAATGATCATATTAGCTGAAAGAATTAAGTGTTAGATATCATGTATGGTGTCGGTAATGATCATATTAGCTGAAAGAATTAGGTGTTAGATATCATGTATGGTGTCGGTAATGATCATATTAGCTGAAAGAATTAGGTGTTAGATATCATGTATGGTGTCGGTAATGATCATATTAGCTGAAAGAATTAAGTGTTAGATATCATGTATGGTGTCGGTAATGATCATATTAGCTGAAAGAATTAAGTGTTAGATGTCATGTATGGTGTCGGTAATGATCATATTAGCTGAAAGAATTAAGTGTTAGATATCATGTATGGTGTCGGTAATGATCATATTAGCTGAAAGAATTAAGTGTTAGATATCATGTATGGTGTCGGTAATGATCATATTAGCTGAAAGAATTAAGTGTTAGATGTCATGTATGGTGTCGGTAATGATCATATTAGCTGAAAGAATTAAGTGTTAGATATCATGTATGGTGTCGGTAATGATCATATTAGCTGAAAGAATTAAGTGTTAGATATCATGTATGGTGTCGGTAATGATCATATTAGCTGAAAGAATTAAGTGTTAGATGTCATGTATGGTGTCGGTAATGATCATATTAGCTGAAAGAATTAAGTGTTAGATGTCATGTATGGTGTCGGTAATGATCATATTAGCTGAAAGAATTAAGTGTTAGATATCATGTATGGTGTCGGTAATGATCATATTAGCTGAAAGAATTAAGTGTTAGATATCATGTATGGTGTCGGTAATGATCATATTAGCTGAAAGAATTAAGTGTTAGATATCATGTATGGTGTCGGTAATGATCATATTAGCTAAAAGAATTAAGTGTTAGATATCATGTATGGTGTCGGTAATGATCATATTAGCTGAAAGAATTAAGTGTTAGATGTCATGTATGGTGTCGGTAATGATCATATCAGCTGAAAGAATTAAGTGTTAGATATCATGTATGGTGTCGGTAATGATCATATTAGCTGAAAGAATTAAGTGTTAGATGTCATGTATGGTGTCGGTAATGATCATATTAGCTGAAAGAATTAAGTGTTAGATATCATGTATGGTGTCGGTAATGATCATATTAGCTGAAAGAATTAAGTGTTAGATGTCATGTATGGTGTTGGTAATGATCATATTAGCTGAAAGAATTAAGTGTTAGATATCATGTATGGTGTCGGTAATGATCATATTAGCTGAAAGAATTAAGTGTTAGATATCATGTATGGTGTCGGTAATGATCATATTAGCTGAAAGAATTAAGTGTTAGATATCATGTATGGTGTCGGTAATGATCATATTAGCTGAAAGAATTAGGTGTTAGATATCATGTATGGTGTCGGTAATGATCATATTAGCTGAAAGAATTAGGTGTTAGATATCATGTATGGTGTCGGTAATGATCATATTAGCTGAAAGAATTAGGTGTTAGATATCATGTATGGTGTCGGTAATGATCATATTAGCTGAAAGAATTAAGTGTTAGATATCATGTATGGTGTCGGTAATGATCATATTAGCTGAAAGAATTAAGTGTTAGATGTCATGTATGGTGTCGGTAATGATCATATTAGCTGAAAGAATTAAGTGTTAGATATCATGTATGGTGTCGGTAATGATCATATTAGCTGAAAGAATTAAGTGTTAGATATCATGTATGGTGTCGGTAATGATCATATTAGCTGAAAGAATTAAGTGTTAGATTCATGTATGGTGTCGGTAATGATCATATCAGCTGAAAGAATTAAGTGTTAGATGTCATGTATGGTGTCGGTAATGATCATATTAGCTGAAAGAATTAAGTGTTAGATGTCATGTATGGTGTCGGTAATGATCATATTAGCTGAAAGAATTAAGTGTTAGATATCATGTATGGTGTCGGTAATGATCATATTAGCTGAAAGAATTAAGTGTTAGATATCATGTATGGTGTCGGTAATGATCATATTAGCTGAAAGAATTAAGTGTTAGATATCATGTATGGTGTCGGTAATGATCATATTAGCTAAAAGAATTAAGTGTTAGATATCATGTATGGTGTCGGTAATGATCATATTAGCTGAAAGAATTAAGTGTTAGATGTCATGTATGGTGTCGGTAATGATCATATTAGCTGAAAGAATTAAGTGTTAGATATCATGTATGGTGTCGGTAATGATCATATTAGCTGAAAGAATTAAGTGTTAGATATCATGTATGGTGTCGGTAATGATCATATTAGCTGAAAGAATTAAGTGTTAGATATCATGTATGGTGTCGGTAATGATCATATTAGCTGAAAGAATTAAGTGTTAGATATCATGTATGGTGTCGGTAATGATCATATCAGCTGAAAAAATTAAGTGTTAGATATCATGTATGGTGTCGGTAATGATCATATTAGCTGAAAGAATTAAGTGTTAGATGTCATGTATGGTGTCGGTAATGATCATATTAGCTGAAAGAATTAAGTGTTAGATATCATGTATGGTGTCGGTAATGATCATATTAGCTGAAAGAATTAAGTGTTAGATATCATGTATGGTGTCGGCAATAATCATATTAGCTGAAAGAATTAAGTGTTAGATATCATGTATGGTGTCGGTAATGATCATATTAGCTGAAAGAATTAAGTGTTAGATGTCATGTATGGTGTCAGTAATGATGATATCAGCTGAAAGAATTAAGTGTTAGATATCATGTATGGTGTCGGTAATGATCATATTAGCTGAAAGAATTAAGTGTTAGATGTCATGTATGGTGTCGGTAATGATCATATTAGCTGAAAGAATTAGGTGTTAGATATCATGTATGGTGTGGTAATGATCATATTAGCTGAAAGAATTAAGTGTTAGATATCATGTATGGTGTCGGTAATGATCATATTAGCTGAAAGAATTAAGTGTTAGATATCATGTATGGTGTCGGTAATGATCATATTAGCTGAAAGAATTAAGTGTTAGATATCATGTATGGTGTCGGTAATGATCATATTAGCTGAAAGAATTAAGTGTTAGATATCATGTATGGTGTCTGCAATGATCATATTATCTGAAAGAATTAAGTGTTAGATATCATGTATGGTGTCGGTAATGATCATATTAGCTGAAAGAATTAAGTGTTAGATGTCATGTATGGTGTCGGTAATGATCATATTAGCTGAAAGAATTAAGTGTTAGATATCATGTATGGTGTCGGTAATGATCATATCATCTGAAAGAATTAAGTGTTAGATATCATGTATGGTGTCGGTAATGATCATATCAGCTGAAAGAATTAAGTGTTAGATATCATGTATGGTGTTGGTAATGATCATATTAGCTGAAAGAATTAAGTGTTAGATATCATGTATGGTGTCGGTAATGATCATATTAGCTGAAAGAATTAAGTGTTAGATATCATGTATGGTGTCAGTAATGATCATATCAGCTGAAAGAATTAAGTGTTAGATGTCATGTTCGGTGTCGGTAATGATCATATTAGCTGAAAGAATTAAGTGTTAGATGTCACGTATGGTGTCGGTAATGATTATATTAGCTGAAAGAATTAAGTGTTAGATATCATGTATGGTGTTGGTAATGATCATATCAGCTGAAAGAATTAAGTGTTAGATGTCATGTATGGTGTCGGTAATGATCATATCAGCTGAAAGAATTAAGTGTTAGATATCATGTATGGTGTCGGTAAATGATCATATTAGCTGAAAGAATTAAGTGTTAGATATCATGTATGGTGTCTGCACTGATCATATCATCTGAAAGAATTAAGTGTTAGATGTCATGTTCGGTGTCGGTAATGATCATATTAGCTGAAAGAATTAAGTGTTAGATGTCACGTATGGTGTCGGTAATGATCATATTAGCTGAAAGAATTAAGTGTTAGATATCATGTATGGTGTCGGTAATGATTATATTAGCTGAAAGAATTAAGTGTTAGATATCATGTATGGTGTTGGTAATGATCATATCAGCTGAAAGAATTAAGTGTTAGATGTCATGTATGGTGTCGGTAATGATCATATCAGCTGAAAGAATTAAGTGTTAGATATCATGTATGGTGTTTGCACTAATCATATTAGCTGAAAGAATTAAGTGTTAGATATCATGTATGGTGTCTGCACTGATCATATCATCTGAAAGAATTAAGTGTTAGATGTCATGTTCGGTGTCGGTAATGATCATATTAGCTGAAAGAATTAAGTGTTAGATGTCACGTATGGTGTCGGTAATGATCATATTAGCTGAAAGAATTAAGTGTTAGATATCATGTATGGTGTCGGTACTGATCATATTAGCTGAAAGAATTAAGTGTTAGATATCATGTATGGTGTCGGTAATGATCATATTAGCTGAAAGAATTAAGTGTTAGATATCATGTATGGTGTCGGTAATGATCATATTAGCTGAAAGAATTAAGTGTTAGATATCATGTATGGTGTCGGTAATGATCATATTAGCTGAAAGAATTAAGTGTTAGATATCATGTATGGTGTCTGAAAGGTAATGATCATATTAGCTGAAAGAATTAAGTGTTAGATATCATGTATGGTGTCGGTAATGATCATATTAGCTGAAAGAATTAAGTGTTAGATATCATGTATGGTGTCGGTAATGATCATATTAGCTGAAAGAATTAAGTGTTAGATGTCATGTATGGTGTCGGTAATGATCATATTAGCTGAAAGAATTAAGTGTTAGATATCATGTATGGTGTCGGTAATGATCATATTAGCTGAAAGAATTAAGTGTTAGATATCATGTATGGTGTCGGTAATGATCATATTAGCTGAAAGAATTAAGTGTTAGATATCATGTATGGTGTCGGTAATGATCATATTAGCTGAAAGAATTAAGTGTTAGATATCATGTATGGTGTCGGTAATGATCATATTAGCTGAAAGAATTAAGTGTTAGATATCATGTATGGTGTCTGCACTGATCATATCATCTGAAAGAATTAAGTGTTAGATATCATGTATGGTGTCGGTAATGATCATATTAGCTGAAAGAATTAAGTGTTAGATGTCATGTATGGTGTCGGTAATGATCATATTAGCTGAAAGAATTAAGTGTTAGATATCATGTATGGTGTCTAATGATCATATCATCTGAAAGAATTAAGTGTTAGATATCATGTATGGTGTCGGTAATGATCATATCAGCTGAAAGAATTAAGTGTTAGATATCATGTATGGTGTTTGCACTAATCATATTAGCTGAAAGAATTAAGTGTTAGATATCATGTATGGTGTCTGCACTGATCATATCATCTGAAAGAATTAAGTGTTAGATGTCATGTTCGGTGTCGGTAATGATCATATTAGCTGAAAGAATTAAGTGTTAGATATCATGTATGGTGTCGGTAATGATCATATTAGCTGAAAGAATTAAGTGTTAGATATCATGTATGGTGTCGGTAATGATCATATTAGCTGAAAGAATTAAGTGTTAGATATCATGTATGGTGTCGGTAATGATCATATTAGCTGAAAGAATTAAGTGTTAGATATCATGTATGGTGTCGGTAATGATCATATTAGCTGAAAGAATTAAGTGTTAGATATCATGTATGGTGTCGGTAATGATCATATTAGCTGAAAGAATTAAGTGTTAGATATCATGTATGGTGTCGGTAATGATCATATTAGCTGAAAGAATTAAGTGTTAGATATCATGTATGGTGTCGGTAATGATCATATTAGCTGAAAGAATTAAGTGTTAGATATCATGTATGGTGTCGGTAATGATCATATTAGCTGAAAGAATTAAGTGTTAGATATCATGTATGGTGTCGGTAATGATCATATTAGCTGAAAGAATTAAGTGTTAGATGTCGCGTATGGTGTCGGTAATGATCATATTAGCTGAAAGAATTAAGTGTTTGATATCATGTATGGTGTCGGTAATGATCATATTAGCTGAAAGAATTAAGTGTTAGATATCATGTATGGTGTCGGTAATGATCATATTAGCTGAAAGAATTAAGTGTTAGATATCATGTATGGTGTCGGTAATGATCATATTAGCTGAAAGAATTAAGTGTTAGATATCATGTATGGTGTCGGTAATGATCATATTAGCTGAAAGAATTAAGTGTTAGATATCATGTATGGTGTCGGTAATGATCATATTAGCTGAAAGAATTAAGTGTTAGATATCATGTATGGTGTCGGTAATGATCATATTAGCTGAAAGAATTAAGTGTTAGATATCATGTATGGTGTCGGTAATGATCATATTAGCTGAAAGAATTAAGTGTTAGATATCATGTATGGTGTCGGTAATGATCATATTAGCTGAAAGAATTAAGTGTTAGATATCATGTATGGTGTCGGTAATGATCATATTAGCTGAAAGAATTAAGTGTTAGATATCATGTATGGTGTCGTGTAATGATCATATCAGCTGAAAGAATTAAGTGTTAGATATCATGTATGGTGTTGGTAATGATCATATCAGCTGAAAGAATTAAGTGTTAGATATCATGTATGGTGTCGGTAATGATCATATTAGCTGAAAGAATTAAGTGTTAGATGTCATGTATGGTGTCGGTAATGATCATATTAGCTGAAAGAATTAAGTGTTAGATATCATGTATGGTGTCGGTAATGATCATATTAGCTGAAAGAATTAAGTGTTAGATATCATGTATGGTGTCGGTAATGATCATATTAGCTGAAAGAATTAAGTGTTAGATATCATGTATGGTGTCGGTAATGATCATATTAGCTGAAAGAATTAAGTGTTAGATATCATGTATGGTGTCGGTAATGATCATATTAGCTGAAAGAATTAAGTGTTAGATGTCATGTATGGTGTCGGTAATGATCATATCAGCTGAAAGAATTCAGTGTTAGATATCATGTATGGTGTTGGTAATGATCATATTAGCTGAAAGAATTAAGTGTTAGATGTCATGTATGGTGTTGGTAATGATCATATTAGCTGAAAGAATTAAGTGTTAGATATCATGTATGGTGTCGGTAATGATCATATTAGCTGAAAGAATTAAGTGTTAGATGTCATGTATGGTGTCGGTAATGATCATATTAGCTGAAAGAATTAAGTGTTAGATATCATGTATGGTGTCGGTAATGATCATATTAGCTGAAAGAATTAAGTGTTAGATATCATGTATGGTGTCGGTAATGATCATATTAGCTGAAAGAATTAAGTGTTAGATATCATGTATGGTGTGGTAATGATCATATCAGCTGAAAGAATTAAGTGTTAGATATCATGTATGGTGTCGGTAATGATCATATTAGCTGAAAGAATTAAGTGTTAGATATCATGTATGGTGTCGGTAATGATCATATTAGCTGAAAGAATTAAGTGTTAGATATCATGTATGGTGTCGGTAATGATCATATTAGCTGAAAGAATTAAGTGTTAGATATCATGTATGGTGTCGGTAATGATCATATTAGCTGAAAGAATTAAGTGTTAGATGTCATGTATGGTGTCGGTAATGATCATATCAGCTGAAAGAATTAAGTGTTAGATATCATGTATGGTGTCTGCACTGATCATATCAGCTGAAAGAATTAAGTGTTAGATATCATGTATGGTGTCGGTAATGATCATATCAGCTGAAAGAATTAAGTGTTAGATATCATGTATGGTGTCGGTAATGATCATATTAGCTGAAAGAATTAAGTGTTAGATATCATGTATGGTGTCGGTAATGATCATATTAGCTGAAAGAATTAAGTGTTAGATATCATGTATGGTGTCGGTAATGATCATATTAGCTGAAAGAATTAAGTGTTAGATATCATGTATGGTGTCGGTAATGATCATATTAGCTGAAAGAATTAAGTGTTAGATATCATGTATGGTGTCGGTAATGATCATATTAGCTGAAAGAATTAAGTGTTAGATATCATGTATGGTGTCGGTAATGATCATATTAGCTGAAAGAATTAAGTGTTAGATATCATGTATGGTGTCGGTAATGATCATATTAGCTGAAAGAATTAAGTGTTAGATGTCATGTATGGTGTCGGTAATGATCATATCAGCTGAAAGAATTAAGTGTTAGATATCATGTATGGTGTCTGTAATGATCATATCAGCTGAAAGAATTAAGTGTTAGATATCATGTATGGTGTCGGTAATGATCATATTAGCTGAAAGAATTAAGTGTTAGATATCATGTATGGTGTCGGTAATGATCATATTAGCTGAAAGAATTAAGTGTTAGATATCATGTATGGTGTCGGTAATGATCATATCAGCTGAAAGAATTAAGTGTTAGATATCATGTATGGTGTCGGTAATGATCATATTAGCTGAAAGAATTAAGTGTTAGATGTCATGTATGGTGTTGGTAATGATCATATCAGCTGAAAGAATTAAGTGTTAGATATCATGTATGGTGTTGGTAATGATCATATCAGCTGAAAGAATTAAGTGTTAGATATCATGTATGGTGTCGGTAATGATCATATTAGCTGAAAGAATTAAGTGTTAGATATCATGTATGGTGTCGGTAATGATCATATTAGCTGAAAGAATTAAGTGTTAGATATCATGTATGGTGTCGGTAATGATCATATTAGCTGAAAGAATTAAGTGTTAGATATCATGTATGGTGTCGGTAATGATCATATTAGCTGAAAGAATTAAGTGTTAGATATCATGTATGGTGTCGGTAATGATCATATTAGCTGAAAGAATTAAGTGTTAGATATCATGTATGGTGTCGGTAATGATCATATTAGCTGAAAGAATTAAGTGTTAGATATCATATATGGTGTCGGTAATGATCATATTAGCTGAAAGAATTAAGTGTTAGATATCATGTATGGTGTCGGTAATGATCATATTAGCTGAAAGAATTAAGTGTTAGATATCATATATGGTGTCGGTGTCAAGGTTACAAAATTGCTCTTTTTTACCATTTTGTTCATAATATTGTATAATGCATAATGTGTGGTGTGCTGAACTAACTATCATCAAATGCTTTGAACTAAGAGGTCTTGGGCATTAACTTATTGGTTCAGTCGTCAAGCAGGATAATCAAAAGGAAGAAAAAGTGTTTGAATTTTTATTTAATCAAGGAGATAACTAAGAACAAAATTGTGTACTAGATTTGTAAGAAAGTGACTGAAAGCAGACTATATGTGACATCAGATCCTGACATTTATAAAAAGTGTCTTTTTACCCTAGTTTCAGTTTTATCTGAGATTTTATGACTCATTACCATTGGACATATCAGGAGATGGCTGGCACATGGTTAGTAAAGTAACTTTAATTTACTACCTGAAGACATTTTGACAAAAAGACAAGACAAAACGTTTAAGCAATTAGTGAATTAATCATCAATAACATATATACACTATTAAGGCTGTGATGTTGCTCATCTGCTGTAGACTCTTATGTGCCAGTCATTAAGGCGTAATTGGCAAGTGTGAATGTCTCAGGAGGTTTTTCAGGCTGTTCGGAAAAATAAGAAGTTATGGTGTTGTTATAAATACAGTGGGTGTCCTGCAGAGCTTGCTAGGTATAAGGATCATAAAAAGTTCACAAAGGGTTTGGTAAGAGATGCTAAAGTGCTTTTTGAAAAACGTTTGTCCAAAGAGGTTAAGAAGTCATTTCACTCTTATGTCGCTCAAAGCAAAAAACTAAGGAGGTTGTTGGTCCCCTTCAGGCTAATGATGGTGTTACTATCAATAGTGGTAAGGATATAGCTGAGGTTTTGAATGACTACTTTGTGTCTGCTTTTACTAAGGAGTCCCTTGCT
Organism: Chiridota heheva; assembly: GCA_020152595.1. Lineage (NCBI taxonomy): Eukaryota > Metazoa > Echinodermata > Holothuroidea > Apodida > Chiridotidae > Chiridota > Chiridota heheva. Next base: position 983,851 of record JAIGNY010001856.1, read on the forward strand.
GATGATGTTGTGGATTATCTTAGTGTGCACTCTCCAGTATCCATTAAGGAGGTTGATTTTTCAGTTGATGTTGTGTCTAAGAAGTTGAAGGGTTTGAATTCAAATAAAGCACCCGGTCCAGATGGTATACATCCTGCTGTCTTACGTGAGTGTTCTGATGTTCTTTCTGTTCCCCTGAGTATTATCTTGGTGTGGAGGGAAAGTGTGCCAGTTAGATCAATTATTGGTTAGTTGACAGGTCACAAAGAGTTGTTGTTAATGGTAAAGTATCTCCATGGAAGAAGTGGTGTACCTCAGGGTTCTGTGTTGGGTCCCCTTCTTTTCTTAATCTTCATTAATGATATTGATGTTTCCCTTGGCTCCAGGATTTGTAAATTTGCTGATGACACTAAGCTGTACAGGATTGTCGATAATGCTAGGGATTCTTCACTGTTGCAAACTGATCTGGATAAGTTAGTTTCTTGGTTCCAAACATGGCAGATGTCATTCAATGTTGATAAAAGCAAAGTTATTCATTTTGGTCAGAACAATTTGGCTTTTGATTACTGCATGAATGGTTCAAATCTTGGTTGTGTTGATCAAGAAAGAGATCTAGGTGTTGTCATTACTAGCAATCTGAAGCCTTCTAAACAGTGTGCTTTAGCAGCTGCAAGGGCAAATAGGATGCTTGGTTTGATTGGGAGAATTTTTTAATTTCTTGGTAGAGAAGTTGTTCTTAATTTGTATAAGCACTTAGTCAGACTTCACCTTGAATATGCTATTTAGGCGTGGAGTTTCATTTAAGAAAAGTATAAGTTCATTTTGAAGCAGGTTCAGCGAACAGCCACTAGACTTATTTGCGAAGTAAGGAATCTCTCTTATGAATCTAAGTTGCGAATTCTTGGTTTAACCACGCTTGAGTTGAGAAGAGTATGTAGTGATATGATTCAGGTTTTTAAGTTCCTATCTGGTAATGATGCTTTGACTTCCTGTTATTTCGGCTAATCCTCATGCGACATGTGGTAACAGTTTGAAGTTGACCAAAGATTTCTCATGGATAGATATTCGGCATTTTACTTTTTCGCAAAGAGTTGTTAATGAGTCAAATGGTTTGCCTGAGTGGGTAGTTAGCTCCAATTCTCTTCACAATTTCAATGTCAACATTGATAAGTTTTTTACTAACTCTGGGCGTCTTTGATTTTTTTTTTTTTGATGGTGGTGGTGGAGGTGTTAGTTTGGGCTTTTTATGGGGTGACTAACCCTTCTTAGCCTGTAATCTTATTATGTTATATTATTTCATTCAAACTCGTGACTTTTGAATATTCTGAACAGACTTCAATTGTTTTTGTTCTCTATCATACTTGATGACCCTGCTTGACCGCCTAAACTAATTGTTTAAACTATGCTTAAATAACATGGATTTGAATTTCTCAGAAAACTTTGGTTGTGTACATAATATTATTATCTCATCACCCAGATAAACATAAATATATGTGGGGATGAGATATTGTAGTCACTTTGCTGTATAGGCAAATAATTGCCTATACCTCCTACACTTCATGGCCACCCCCTTAATATTAGGGCGCTGGTGGGGCCCTGGTGGGTCTCATATGATGACCTCATATTAGGGGTCACAAGTTTTGGAACGGGACAAAATTTGCTGATTTTTGCATCTGTCCGTGTGTGTGTGTGTGCATGTGTGCGCACATGCAACAATTAATTTTGTGTCACTTATAACTCAAAAACTGTAATACACACTTGAACCAAAATTGGTTGACGATACCATTCTAACAAATTTTAAAAATAATTGTAGGTCATGGGTCAAAGGTCAAATAAGTGCTTTTTATTTTATGCAAAATTTTAAACTAAAAAAGTGCAAGACCGATACCAACCCTATGTTAGACCATGATACCTTGGTACATAAATTTGTGTCCCATAAACTCTGGGGTCAACTATTGACCACTTTTCACCTTTTTTCCCCTATAATTATGGAATGGTACGTTTGATGTGAGCATGAATGGTGTCATACTAGTAGAATACGATATATGTGAAAGATGTCAGAAGTTGTTTCAGTGATTAGGGTCAGGGTCAGAGGTCAAGTATGTGATTTTCGGGGTAGTTATGTAATAATTTGTACATTTTTGTACCAAAAGTCACAAAGCTATAGTGACCCTATTAGTTATTTCCCCCGCTATGCTGTATGCTTATGGTGATGAGATCAGCAACTCCGTGGATTGCTTCTTGTTATTATTGTGATGATCTGTCTTGTAATATTTTTTTCAGCATATTATTGTTTCTTGATCAGGTCACATGTACATCACATGACCTTTGTAATGGGGTTAAATGTGTGTCATGTGACTCTAATTGCTAGTTCAGAGGATAGTCACATAATCGTCTTATTAATTAGATCACATGTTCATAACATGACCTTTGTAATGGGGTTAAATGTACGTCATGTGACTCTAATTGCTAGTTCAGAGGATAGTCATGTAATCGTCTTATTAATTAGATCACATGTATGTCACATGCCCTTTGTAATAGGGTTAAATGTACGTCACGTGACTCTAATTGCTAGTGCAGAGGGTAGTCACATAATCGTCTTATTGATTGGATCACATGTACATCACATGACCTTTGTAATGGGGTTAAATGTATGTCATGTGACTCTAATTGCTAGTGCAGAGGATAGTCACGTAATCATCTTATTGATTAGATCACATGTACATCACATGACCTTTGTAATGGGGTCAAATGTACGTCATGTGACTCTAATTGCTAGTACAGAGGATAGTCACATAATCATTTTATTGATTAGATCACATGTACATCACATGACCTTTGTAATGGGGTTAAATGTACGTCATGTGACTCTAATTGCTAGTACAGAGGATAGTCACATAATCGTCTTATTGATTAGATCACATGTACACTACATGACCTTTGTAATGGGGTTAAATGTACGTCATGTGACTCTAATTGCTAGTACAGAGGATAGTCATGTATTTTTCACTGACCTCATATTTTTGGAACATTTGTGAATGTTATTTCAATTATTTGTGGCATTTATGCAGTTTTCTTAACTTACATCCCATCACCCCTCCTGCGGCATAGGCTGACAATAAAAGCTCTCCATTTCCCTTTTTTTGCCTGACCATATGCTCAATCTGGTTCCATGTGTGTCCTGACTTCTGGATAGCCCTAGGAGATCCCATATCTTTGAGTCCCTGGTATTACACTAAAAAAGAACCTTGTTTTTGTTGGCATAAATTTAATGTTTTCTCGTGGATGAATAACAATAACAAAGATTTTTAGAACCCTACCGATATTGTCATGGAAGTCCCACCGATATTGTCATGGCTTACCTAAATGTTTTGGAATCTTATTAGCAAGTGGGACTGAGCAGTTCTGTGCCCCATGACAAAACATTGTTCTGACTTTTGGGTAGCTGCCAGGAGGTCCATGGTCCTGACTTTAGGGTAGCTGCCAGGAGGTCCATGGTCCTGACTTTAGGGTAGCTGCCAGGAGGTACATGGTCCTGACTTTAGGGTAGCTGCCAGGAGGTCCATGGTCCTGACTTTAGGGTAGCTGCCAGGAGGTCCATGGTCCTGACTTTAAGGTAGCTGCCAGGAGGCCCATGGTCCTGACTTTAGGGTAGCTGTCAGGAGGTCCATGGTCCTGACTTTTTCTCCTGGATGAGAAAGATGTTTGAAAGCCCCTCAGATTTTTGGTGCATCATGGGCCTCTACATTTCAGGGATTTTATATTTTAACCGTTGGGCTTGGACAGTCGTGTACCCATGTCAAAACATCCTTGGCTAGAGGGTTAGGTGCTTAGAAGTGAATTGTGGCTAATATTTTCAAGTTGTTGAATGAAACTATCATATAATTTTGCATCTAATTTTAAGAAAAGCTAGTAATCTGAAATAAACTTGAGATTTCCTCTCTGATTGATTGACAGGTGTTGAATCCAAAGACAGCTTTCTTGATTGTTGATGTCCAGAATGACTTTATCACTGGGTCTCTACAGGTGAATAATGGTGCAGCAGTCGTTCCTGTCATCAACAGGTGAGAGCATATTGGGGGTACAAATTGTACCCCCTCACCACTATTTTCCATATTTTTATCTCTTTTTGTATTTTAGTGTGAATTCATGCATTTCCCCCTACTTTCTGTTGGCAACTCCAAACCCCCTTCCCCTCCTACCACCACACCTCGGTGGGTAAGAGGATTAAAGCTTGTAGGTACCATTCATTATAGTTGATGCGATATTTTGCTTTGAAGATTGATCTACATAATGAGTCAGTGGTTTGAGAAATTTACCCAAACTTTGACTTCCTTTGTGGTGCTTTTACGACCCGTTCCTAGCTTTATTGTGATGATCCTATGGCCCATTCCTAGCTTCATTGTGATGGTTCTACGGCTCGTTTCTAAAGCTTTATTGTGGCAATTCTATGGCCCGTTCCTAGCTTCATTGTGGTGGTTCTACTGCCCTAAAAGCTTGTCCTAACTAAGATCAAGGGCTGTCTCTCCAATCCTGAATGAATGAAAAAGAATAATGAATTTGGAGCCCTGCTAAAAAAAAAAAAAAACCACTCTGAATGAATCACCACAATTGCTGGATGAAGAATGCCTGATTCGGATAAAAAAAAAGTTCCAAAATCTAACAGAAGAAGGGTATTATCTTCAGAACGAAATGGAGGAAAAAATAGAATTGTGTAAGAATTTTAAGCTTTCTTTTCATATATCACAAATTTGACAAATATCAAGAAACCTCAAACTTTGTGGAAGGCTAAAGCTGTTACTTGAAATAACTTCTATTGTTTAACCTATAAATGCTATGGATTTAATCTTTGACACTTTGATTGGAATAAATTGATTATCTGTTCAAGCTTTATATTTACATATTTATTTTGCTTTGAAAAGTTTCTGTTGTGCGACCATTGTGTAAAGTTTGGCTGTGCTTTCTCCATGCAGAAGATGATTATAATCCAGACTTGTTTTTTCTTTTCCAGACTGTTAGACACTGTGAAGTTTGATGCTATTGTGTACACTCAAGACTGGCATCCTAGTGACCACATATCATTCCATTGTAATGTGCCCATGCGAGAAATCCATTGTTGTAGTCCAGTAAGAATTTTACAGTTATATTTTATTAAAGTGGGATGTTTGTGAGTATTTGCTTCAAGGTTGCTCAGCAGGTAGAGTGCATGACTCAGATGATGAAGATTCAAGAATGCTCAGCAGGTAGAGTGCATGACTCAGATGATGAAGATTCAAGGTTGCTCAGCAGGTAGAGCGCATGACTCAGATGATGAAGATTCAAGGTTGCTCAGCAGGTAGAGTGCATCACTCAGATAATGAAGATTCAAGGTTGCTCAGCAGGTACAGTGCATGACTCAGATGATGAAGATTCAAGGTTGCTCAGCAGGTAGAGTGCATGACTCAGATGATGAAGATTCAAGAATGCTCAGCAGGTAGAGTGCATGACTCAGATGATGGAGATTCAAGGTTGCTCAGCAGGTAGAGTGCATGACTCAGATGATGGAGATTCAAGGTTGCTCAGCAGGTACAGTGCATGACTCAGATGATGAAGATTCAAGGTTGCTCAGCAGGTACAGTGCATGACTCAGATGATGAAGATTCAAGGTTGCTCAGCAGGTAGAGTGCATGACTCAGATGATGAAGATTCAAGGTTGCTCAGCAGGTAGAGTGCATGACTCAGATGATGGATAGTCAAGGCTGCTCAGCAGGTAGAGTGCATGACTCAGATGATGGATAGTCAAGGCTGCTCAGCAGGTAGAGTGCATGACTCAGATGATGGATAGTCAAGGCTGCTCAGCAGGTAGAGTGCATGACTCAGATGATGGATAGTCAAGGCTGCTCAGCAGGTAGAGTGCATGACTCAGATGATGGAGATTCAAGTTTGCTCAGCAGGTAGAGTGCATGACTCAGATGATGAAGATTCAAGAATGCTCAGCAGGTAGAGTGCATGACTCAGATGATGAAGATTCAAGGTTGCTCAGCAGGTAGAGCGCATGACTCAGATGATGAAGATTCAAGGTTGCTCAGCAGGTAGAGTGCATGACTCAGATGATGAACATTCAAGAATGCTCAGCAGGTAGAGTGCATGACTCAGATGATGAAGATTGAAGGTTGCTCAGCAGGTAGAGTGCATGACTCAGATGATGGAGATTCAAGGTTGCTCAGCAGGTAGAGTGCATGACTCAGATGATGAAGATTCAAGGTTGCTCAGCAGGTAGAGTGCATGACTCAGATGATGAAGATTCAAGGTTGCTCAGCAGGTAGAGTGCATGACTCAGATGATGAAGATTCAAGGTTGCTCAGCAGGTACAGTGCATGACTCAGATGATGAAGATTCAAGGTTGCTCAGCAGGTAGAGTGCATGACTCAGATGATGAAGATTCAAGGTTGCTCAGCAGGTAGAGTGCATGACTCAGATGATGAAGATTCAAGGTTGCTCAGCAGGTACAGTGCATGACTCAGATGATGAAGATTCAAGGTTGCTCAGCAGGTAGAGTGCATGACTCAGATGATGAAGATTCAAGGTTGCTCAGCAGGTAGAGTGCATGACTCAGATGATGAAGATTCAAGGTTGCTCAGCAGGTAGAGTGCATGACTCAGATGATGAAGATTCAAGGTTGCTTAGCAGGTAGAGTGCATGACTCAGATGATGGAGATTCAAGGTTGCTCAGCAGGTACAGTGCATGACTCAGATGATGAAGATTCAAGGTTGCTCAGCAGGTAGAGTGCATGACTCAGATGATGGATAGTCAAGGCTGCTCAGCAGGTAGAGTGCATGACTCAGATGATGAAGATTCAAGGTTGCTCAGCAGGTACAGTGCATGACTCAGATGATGAAGATTCAAGGTTGCTCAGCAGGTAGAGTGCATGACTCAGATGATGGATAGTCAAGGCTGCTCAGCAGGTAGAGTGCATGACTCAGATGATGGAGATTCAAGGTTGCTCAGCAGGTAGAGTGCATGACTCAGATGATGGAGATTCAAGGTTGCTCAGCAGGTAGAGTGCATGACTCAGATGATGGGATTCAAGGTTGCTCAGCAGGTAGAGTGCATGACTCAGATGATGGAGAATAAAGGTTGCTCAGCAGGTAGAGTGCATGATTGATATGATTAAGATTAAAGGTCGCTCAGCAGGTATAGTGCATGATTGATAAGATTAAGATTGAAGGTTGCTCAGCAGGTAGAGTGCATGATTGATATGATTAAGGTTGAAGGTTGCTCAGCAGGTAAAGTGCATGATTGATATGATTAAGATTGAAGGTTGCTCAGCAGGTAGAGTGCATGACTCAGATGATGGAGAATAAAGGTTGCTCAGCAGGTAGAGTGCATGACTCAGATGATTAAGATTGAAGGTTGCTCAGCAGGTAGAGTGCATGATTGATATGATTAAGATTGAAGGTTGCTCAGCAGGTAGAGTGCATTATTGATATGATTAAGATTGAAGGTTGCTCAGCAGGTAGAGTGCATGATTGATATGATTAAGATTGAAGGTTGCTCAGCAGGTAGAGTGCATTATTGATATGATTAAGATTGAAGGTTGCTCAGCAGGTAGAGTGCATGACTCAGATGATTAAGATTGAAGGTTGCTCAGCAGGTAGAGTGCATGATTGATATGATTAAGATTGAAGGTTGCTCAGCAGGTAGAGTGCATTATTGATATGATTAAGATTGAAGGTTGCTCAGCAGGTAGAGTGCATGATTGATATGATTAAGATTGAAGGTTGCTCAGCAGGTAGAGTGCATGATTGATATGATTAAGATTGAAGGTTGCTCAGCAGGTAGAGTGCATGATTGATAAGATTAAGATTGAAGGTTGCTCAGTGCATGACTCAGATGATGGAGAATAACGGTTGCTCAGCAGGTAGAGTGCATGACTCAGATGATGAAGATTGAAGGTTGCTCAGCAGGTAGAGTGCATGATTGATATGATTAAGATTGAAGGTTGCTCAGCAGGTAGAGTGCATGATTGATATGATTAAGATTGAAGGTTGCTCAGCAGGTAGAGTGCATGATTCAGATGATGGAGAATAAAGGTTGCTCAGCAGGTAGAGTGCATGATTGATGATGATTAAGTTTGAAGAGTGCATGACTCAGATGATGGAGAATAAAGGTTGCTCAGCAGGTAGAGTGCATGATTGATATGATTAAGATTGAAGGTTGCTCAGCAGGTAGAGTGCATGATTGATATGATTAAGATTGAAGGTTGCTCAGCAGGTAGAGTGCATGACTCAGATGATGGATGTCAAGGCTTAAGATTGAAGATGATTGCAAGGTTGCAGCAGGTAGAGTGCATGACTCAGATGATGGAGAATAAAGGTTGCTCAGCAGGTAGAGTGCATGATTGATGGATGAGGTTTAGGTAGAGTTGACTCAGATGATGGAGAATAAGGTTGCTCAGCAGGTAGAGTGCATGCAGATGATGATTGATATGATTAGATGATTGGAGAATAGGTTGCTCAGCAGGTAGAGTGCATGATTGATATGATTAAGATTGAGGTTGCTCAGCAGGTAGAGTGCATGATTGATATGATTAAGATTGAAGGTTGCTCAGCAGGTAGAGTGCATGACTCAGATGATGGATAGTCAAGGTTGCTCAGCAGGTAGAGTGCATGACTCAGATGATGGATAGTCAAGGTTGCTTAGCAGGTAGAGTGCATGACTCAGATGATGGATAGTCAAGGCTGCTCAGCAGGTAGAGTGCATGACTCAGATGATGGAGAATAAAGGTTGCTCAGTAGGTAGAGTGCATGACTCAGATGATGGATAGTCAAGGTTGCTCAGCAGGTAGAGTGCATGACTCAGATGATGGATAATCAAGGTTGCTCAGCAGGTAGAGTGCATGACTCAGATGATGGATAGTCAAGGTTGCTTAGCAGGTAGAGTGCATGACTCAGATAATGGATAGTCAAGGCCGCTCAGCAGGTAGAGTGCATGACTCAGATGCTGGAGATTCAAGGCCACTAGCAGGTAGAGTGCATGACTCAGATGCTGGAGATTCAAGGCCGCTCAGCAGGTAGAGTGCATGACTCAGATGCTGGAGATTTAAGGTAGAGTGCATGATTGAGATGCTGGAGATTTAAGGTTCAAATAAGATATTTTTTCTTTCTGTAATGTAGATAGTTATGCCAGAGCATAAAACTATGACTATAACCTACTCCTCACCTAGCCGTTGATTGAAGTGAACAATGATTGATTGACACTCATTGTCCATCAGATGAGGACATTAAATGACACTCCTGGTGGCATGACAATCACCTCTGCTTGGTTCTTTAAAATTTTATTCCAAAACGAAATCTATAAAGTTGGTATTCATTCGTTTCAGTTACATTGCAGTCTGTTACATCCATGGCACTGATTTTGACCTCTTTTAGGAGAATTACACTGCAGAGAAAAAAACCCTTTTTTTTGTGTTAGCTGCATGATGTAAAAACTGACCTCATTTAAACTTTTCTTCTTGTTTTTGACACAGAACAAAGCAGAAAATGTACAGCCATTCCAAGATGTGATTTTTGCAAGAAGTCCATCAGTACCACAAACACTATGGCCTGCTCATTGTATCCAACATTCAGAGGGAGCCAAGTTTCATCCAGACCTAAAGGTAAGGTGTTTGCAGTGCTTCTGGTATATGTCTATGTCGCATAGCTCTAAAGGTAAGGTGTTTACAGTGCTTCTGGTATGTCTATGTTGCATAGCTCTAAAGGTAAGGTGTTTACAGTGCTTCTGGTATATGTCTATGTCTCATAGCTCTAAAGGTAAGGTGTTTACAGTGCTTCTGGTATATGTCTGTCTCATAGCTCTAAAGGTAAGGTGTTTACAGTGCTTCTGGTATGTCTATGTCGCATAGCTCTAAAGGTAAGGTATTTACAGTGCTTCTGGTATATGTCTATGTCGCATAGCTCTAAAGGTAAGGTGTTCACAGTGCTTCTGGTATATGTCTATGTTGCATAGCTCTAAAGGTAAGGTGTTCACAGTGCTTCTGGTATGTCTATGTCGCATAGCTCTGAAGGTAAGGTGTTTACAGTGCTTCTGGTATATGTCTATGTCGCATAGCTCTAAAGGTAAGGTGTTCACAGTGCTTCTGGTATATGTCTATGTCTCATAGCTCTAAAGGTAAGGTGTTTACAGTGCTTCTGGTGTATGTCTATGTCACATAGCTGTAAAGGTAAGGTGTTTACAGTGCTTCTGGTATATGTCTATGTCACATAGCTCTAAAGGTAAGGTGTTTACAGTGCTTCTGGTATATGTCTATGTCTCATAGCTCTAAAGGTAAGGTGTTCACAGTGCTTCTGGTATATGTCTATGTTGCATAGCTCTAAAGGTAAGGTGTTCACAGTGCTTCTGGTATATGTCTATGTCACATAGCTCTAAAGGTAAGGTGTTTACAGTGCTTCTGGTATATGTCTATGTCGCATAGCTCTGAAGGTAAGGTGTTTACAGTGCTTCTGGTATATGTCTATGTCGCATAGCTCTAAAGGTAAGGTGTTTACAGTGCTTCTGGTATGTCTATGTCTCAGCTCTAAAGGTAAGGTGTTTACAGTGCTTCTGGTATATGTCTATGTCGCATAGCTCTAAAGGTAAGGTGTTTACAGTGCTTCTGGTATGTCTATGTCTCATAGCTCTAAAGGTAAGGTGTTTGCAGTGCTTCTGGTATATGTCTATGTCGCATAGCTCTAAAGGTAAGGTGTTTACAGTGCTTCTGGTATATGTCTATGTCGCATAGCTCTCCATAGATCAAAAGAGTTTTAAAATGTGAATTAGTTAGTTGTTGAAAATAGCACTTATAATTTTCGTTATAGTTTCACTTTATACTAAATTGTGATGTGTGACTGGACAGACAGCTTAATTTTTTTGAATGTAATTCGTTAAAATTCTGTCCGAAATTTCAGTTACAGAAAATGATGACGAAGTCTATTCCTGCTAGAATTTGATTTTGGATATGGTAAAGACCGAAAAACATTCGTCAAAATTGGATGAAATCTCTCATTGAAAGACAAAGATTTACATAAGAAACTACAAATGCCACCCTGTACACATGTTGGATAGAAACTACAATACCACCCTGTACCCATGTTGCATAGAAACTACAAATGCCACCCTGTAACACATGTTGCATAGAAACTACAAATGCCACCCTGCAAGACATGCTGCATAGCAACTACAAATGCCACCCAGTAACACATGTTGCATAGCAACTACAAATGCCACCTTGTAAAACATGTTGCATAGAAACTACAAATGCCACCCAGTAACACATGCTGCATAGAAACTACAAATGCCACCCTGTAACACATGTTGCATAGAAACTACAAATGCCACCCTGTCACACATGTTGCATAACAACTACAAATGCCACCCTGTAAGACATGTTGCATAGAAACTACAAATGCCACCCAGTAACACATGCTGCATAGAAACTATAAGTGCCACCCTGTAACACATATTGCATAGAAACTATAAGTGCCACCCTGTAACCCATGTTGCATAGAAACTACAAATGCCACCCTGTAACACATGTTGAATAGAAACTACAAATGCCACCCTGTAACTCATGTTGCATAGAAACTACATATGCCACCCTGTAACACATGTTGCATAGAAACTACTAATGCCACCTGTAACACATGCTGCATAGAAACTACAAATGCCACCCTGTAACACATGCTGCATAGAAAGTACAAATGCCACCCTGTAACACATGCTGCATAGAAAGTACAAATGCCACCTTGTAATACATGCTGCATAGAAACTACAAATGCCACCCTGTAACACATGCTGCATATAAACTACAAATGCCACCCTGTAACACATGCTGCATAGAAACTACAAATGCCACCCTGTAACACATGCTGCATAGAAACTACAAATGCCACCCTGTAACACATGCTGCATGGAAACTACAAATGCCACCCTGTAACACATGTTGCATAGAAACTACAAATGCCACCCTGTAACACATGTTGCATAGAAAGTACAAATGCCACCCTGTAACACATGCTGCATAGAAAGTACAAATGCCACCCTGTAACACATGCTGCATAGAAAGTACAAATGCCACCTTGTAATACATGCTGCATAGAAACTACAAATGCCACCCTGTAACACATGCTGCATATAAACTACAAATGCCACCCTGTAACACATGCTGCATAGAAACTACAAATGCCACCCTGTAACACATGCTGCATAGAAACTACAAATTCCACCCCGTAACACATGTTGCATAGAAACTACAAATGCCACCCTGTAACACATGTTGCATAGAAACTACAAATGCCACCCTGTAAGACATGTTGCATAGAAACTACAAATGCCACCCTGTAACACATGTTGCATAGAAACTACAAATGCCACCGTGTAACACATGTTGCATAGAAACTACAAATGCCACCTTGTAACACATGTTGCATAGAAACTACAAATGCCACCCTGTAACACATCTTGCATAGAAACTACAAATGCCACCTTGTAACACATGTTGCATAGAAACTACAAATGCCACCCTGTAACACATGTTGCATATAAACTACAAATGCCACCGTGTAACACATGTTGCATAGAAACTGCAAATGCCACCCTGTAACACATGTTGCATAGAAACTACAAATGCCACCCTGTAACACATGTTGCATAGAAACTACAAATGCCACCCTGTAACACATGTTGCATAGAAACTACAAATGCCACCCTGTAACACATGTTGCATAGAAACTACAAATGCCACCGTGTAACACATGTTGCATAGAAACTACAAATGCCACCCTGTAACACATGTTGCATAGAAACTACAAATGCCACCATGTAACACATGTTGCATAGAAACTACAAATGCCACCGTGTAACACATGTTGCATAGAAACTACAAATGCCACCCTGTAACACATGTTGCATAGCAACTACAACTGCCACCCTGTAACACATGCTGCATAGAAACTACAAATGCCACCCTGTAACACATGCTGCATAGAAACTACAAATGCCACCCTGTAACACATCTTGCATAGAAACTACAAATGCCACCCTGTAACACATGTTGCATAGAAACTACAAAAGCCACCTTGTAACACATGTTGCATAGCAACTATAAATGCCACCCTGTAGCACATGTTGCATATAAACTACAAATGCCACCGTGTAACACATGTTGCATAGAGACTGCAAATGCCACCCTGTAACACATGTAGCATAGAAACTACAAATGCCACCCTGTAACACATGTTGCATAGAAACTTCAAATGCCACCTTGTAACACATGTTGCATAGAAACTACAAATGCCACCCTGTAACACATGTTGCATAGAAACTACAAATGCCACCCTGTAACACATGTTGCATAGAAACTACAAATGCCACCGTGTAACACTTGTTGCATAGAAACTACAAATGCCACCGTGTAACACTTGTTGCGTATTCTGTGAGCTAATGTTTTCTCTAGAAATCAAAGAAACAACTCATAGACTTTCCCACCAAAAATGGTCAACTTTTGACATCAAATAAAATTCATTTGAAGAAACTTGTTCTTCTTTACACATGTTGTCTTACTTTCCCAGGTTCAAACCATATCTAGTAAGTTTTTACCACATCTCACCATTTATTCAGCCCTTTCCTCTCTCACTTGATTGGTTTACATTATTGGTGTTTGTCAGATATTGCCCCTCTCACTTGATTGGTTTATGCCATTGGTGTTTGTCAGATATTGCCCCTCTCACTTGATTGGTTTGCACCATTGGTGTTTGTCAGATATTGCCCCTCTCACATCATTGGTTTGCACCATTGGTGTTTGTCAGATATTGCCCCTCTCACTTGATTGGTTTGCACCATTGGTGTTTGTCAGATATTGCCCGTCTCACTTGATTGGTTTGCACCATTGGTGTTTGTCAGATATTGCCCCTCTCACTTGATTGGTTTGCACCATTGGTGTTTGTCAGATATTGCCCCTCTCACTTGATTGGTTTGACTGGTGTTTGGTTTACACCATTGGTGTTTGTCAGATATTGCCCCTCTCACTTGATTGGTTTGCACCATTGGTGTTTGTCAGATATTTCCCCTCTCACTTGATTGGTTTGCACCATTGGTGTTTGTCAGATATTGCCCCTCTCACATCATTGGTTTGCACCATTGGTGTTTGTCAGATATTCCCCCTCTCACATCATTGGTTTGCACCATTGGTGTTTGTCAGATATTGCCCCTCTCACTTGATTGGTTTGCACCATTGGTGTTTGTCAGATATTGCCCCTCTCACTTGATTGGTTTGCACCATTGGTGTTTGTCAGATTTTGCCCCTCTCACTTGATTGGTTTGCACCATTGGTGTTTGTTAGATTTTGCCCCTCTCACTTGATTGGTTTGCACCATTGGTGTTTGTTAGATATAACCTTTCTGACATTATTGACCTAAGACATTTGATGTATCACATAACTACACGATCCTGAGGAGCAGAAAAACGAGTAGACTACAAGATTCCTGATGCTTTGGTACACAAGGACATAACTGGTGTTGCGGTGGTAATCCACTTCTATAAAAGTGTTTCATTTATAAAAACCATGTAAGTTTAAAATTTGTATTCCAAGTTTGTCCTTCTTTTTTGTTGTAGGTGGTGGATAAAGCGCTGATAATTCACAAAGGCTCTAACCCCAATGTTGACAGTTACTCCACATTCTTTGACAATGAGGAGGGGCATGAAACAAAATTAAGGACAGAATTACAAAATCTGGGCATTACAGATGTGATTCTTGCTGGTCTGGCATTTGATATATGTGTTAAGTTCAGTGCTCTGGATGCAAGGAAAGTGGGTTTTGGTTGTATGGTGATTACGGATGCATCTGGGACCGTCAGAGAAGATGGGCAGGCCGAAGCAGAGAGAGAACTCTCAAGAGAAGAACTGCTTTATTGCTAAAGCTAATGAGGTGAGCTTGCATTTTTAACCTTTATCTGACCACACTCAGAAAGAGGGCCTGCCCTTCTCTAAATTTCAGTCCAAGAAGGGTTTACAAGCTTATTAAATTAGAAAATGTAATTAAATTCAGAAATTGAGTTTTGTAGGGATGGGAACGGTTGGTAAGCTTGAGTACAAGGTGGTGTCGTAGGGGTACACACTTGGGATGGAAAGTGTAGCTGGGTGTAGAGAGCAGGTTAATGCAGTCTATGATCAGGAAGGATGGATAAAGATAAGCACACTGATGGTAGGAAGTGTTAGGGATGGTAGGTGGATGGGGGTTGATAGGGTTGAATTTCTCAATTGAATTTTTGTTTGTTTGTTCCGAGAACAGTGCTTTTTACGCAGGAACACTATATTTTCAACCATGAATGTGGCATCAATGATCGTATGACTTGATTTCTTTGAAATAAGTACATGTTGTGAAACAGGATTATCATAAAAAGAATTTCTTCCAGAAAGAAAAAGCTTTCCCCACCTTGCCTGCAATTGTTAGCACAATTGATAACTATAATTTTAGCACTCTGTGGAGTGCATACCTCAACCCAATTGATCATACCAATATGCCTATCTACCTATTGCCTAAAATTTAATAAAGTTTACCCCCATACCCAATACAAACTATCTCAGAAATCCTAGACCCACTAAATTTTATCCCCAAATCTGTTCCTCATTTTAAAGCAGCATTTGCTATTTGCATCCTATACACTTCAGGGTTTTCTACCAGTCATTGTTTTCAGTTTCATTTAGGCTGAGCATTTATTGTTTGAGTGCTTTTTAGGAAGATTCACATTCCATGCTTTTCCATTCCTGCCACAAAAAAATAAATAAACTTCGCTGGCAGAGGTAATGGTAGGTTGGCGTTCATGTCCTCTTGAAGGATTTTGCCGACTTAACCGATTTAAATACACTGATGTGCAGCACACTGGCATGCAGCACACTGGCATGCAGCACACTGGCATGCAGCACACTGGCATGCAGCACACTGGCATGCAGCACACTGGCATGCAGCACACTGGCATGCAGCACACTGGCATGCAGTACACTGGCATGCAGTACACCGGCATGCAGTACACCGGCATGCAGTACACCGGCATGCAGTACACCGGCATGCAGTACACCGGCATGCAGTACACCGGCATGCAGTACACTGGCATGCAGCACACTGGCATGCAGCACACTGGCATGCAGCACACTGGCATGCAGCACACTGGCATGCAGCACACTGGCATGCAGCACACTGGCATGCAGCACACTGGCATGCAGCACACTGGCATGCAGCACACTGGCATGCAGCACACTGGCATGCAGCACACTGGCATGCAGCACACTGGCATGCAGCACACTGGCATGCAGCACACTGGCATGCAGCACACTGGCATGCAGCACACTGGCATGCAGCACACTGGCATGCAGCACACTGGCATGCAGCACACTGGCATGCAGCACACTGGCATGCAGCACACTGGCATGCAGCACACTGGCATGCAGCACACTGGCATGCAGCACACTGGCATGCAGCACACTGGCATGCTGCACACTGGCATGCAGCACACTGGCATGCAGTATGCGAGACTGCACTTGTGAAATTAATGAATGACATCTTATGGAATATAGAGAACCAAAAGGTGACGCTTTTACTAGCTATCGACCTTAGCGCGGCCTGATACCGTGGACCATGCCATTTTTATTGAAGGTCCTGTTTGCAAAGTATGGTCCAAGGGGCAAGGCGTTATACTGCTTCGAGAACTATTTAAGACCTAGGGACTGTATTATCAATGTTGGCGTAAAGTATTCAAGTCGGCATATGCTTAAAATCTCAGTCCCACAAGGGAGCTCTACTGGACCAGTTTTGTACTCGAGTTGCGCTAGTACACTGCAAGACGTAATTTCTGATGGAGTTGATTTACATGCTTTCGTAGATGATCATACCTTTAAGTTGGCCTACGATCCTAATACTACATTAGGAAAGAGTGACTCCATCCATATCCTTGAAAATCTGTGTACAGATATTAAACAATGGATGGACGCAAACAGGCTGAAAATGAATAATCTAAAACAGAGTTTGTTCAATTGGGGTCCAGAAGGCAAATATCAAAATAAAAAATTGATGTAATCAGTATTAATGGGGAATGCGTTAGAAAATCAAATCAAATGAAATACCTTGGAATGTGGGCGGATGGTCAGATGTCTTTAAGAGACACATTGCAGAAAAATGTAAAATTGCAATGTGGGGCATATACAAAATCAAACAAATTTGCCAGAACCTTACGCAGGATGCTTGCGCCACACTCATGTTTGGGGTTAGTGCTGTCACACATAGACTATGTAAATGCAATCTTTATAGGACTTCTGGAGTGTGAATTGAACAAACTTCAGAGGGTACAAAATATTGTGGCCAAAGCAGTTCTGGACAAACAAAAATATCATAGCAGTAAGGAATGCCTTAAAATCTTACACTGGCTTCCAGTCAAATTGAGAATCAGCATAAGGTTTACCTTAGTGTACAAGTGTGTAAATAACCAGGCACCAAATTACTTGAAAGATCAATTAATCGATATACCTAATAGACGGAATACCAGGTCTACTACCTCATATAAAAAGTTATTTGACCATTTACCAAACTTAACACATTTGCTGGTCATTCTTTTAGTGTAGTGGGACTGACATGGTGGAATGACCTACCAGATTATATTAAACTTGCTCAGTCAGTAAATGTTTTAAACATCATTTAAAGACTTACCTTTTCAATCAATTTTAATGGTATCTCCTGTTTTGTTTGTTTTGTATGTGTTGGTCCCATTGCACTGCATTCTTGTTTAGTCATTGTGTTGATGTTTTATTTGTAAAGTGCCACTAAAGATTGCCAGATTGAAGTGTGCGTTATATGAATTGATGGATTAGGATAAGAATTATGTATTGTTCCATGGAACAGTGGCAAAAAATGTAAATTACGACTTAGTTGAAGGTGAATGGTAAGTGAATGCTGGATGTTAGGTGAACAGGGTATGGTGCAATAGGTAAATGGAGAATGATAGGTTGATGATGTAAGGCTGTGTAGGGTGAATGGGTTGGACTAAGCCTGCCTGGTAGAGAAGGACTTGGGAATGATAGATTTAGGGGAGACGATGATGATGGGGCATGATGAGTGGAAGATCAAGTGGAAATTGAATGCTAGAAAGAGAAAATTAATCTATCTAAATTATTTTAAATACTCTTTGTTTAATTATTGAGGTGGGGTATAACATGCAGGCCATTTGTTCATGTATTTGATATTCTTTACAGTGAAACAAATATTTTCCTTGAAATGCATAATGAAATCTTTTGAAAGTTCAAGTATTACATCATGATTACTTTTTAACACATCGATGAAAACTTTGAAATAAACGAAATAAGATATCAACATGTTGTTTCTCTGATAGTCCTCTACCATGTAATGCAAAACTAACAAATACAGAAAGTTTCCTTTTTATCAATATCTAATTGTTGTGCTTCAGCAGGACAGCAAGGGGCATGCATTTTGTATGACTTCCCACCCAATCCGAAGAATGGTGAAGCTTTCAAAAGCCTAAAGTTGGTTGAAAAATTAAGCATTCAAAAGTAGCTGTAATATAATTTTGTAACACATAATACCGACGTTACCGCTTTGAATGCTTAACTACTCAGAAGCAGTGCAATACTATTATAGTGTTGGTGAAAATTGCAGACACTTGTAGGCTTTTTCCATGGCTAATCATTTGTATTTTTGGAGAGGAAACTTTTGAAAATGGCCTATATGAAATGCAAACAAAAAAGGTGCCTTTGTTTAATAGGGTGTATTCCATAAATTGGTTTGTAGGCAGGGCGAACTTATTAGTTGTGTTACCCCCTTTTCTGCATAAATGCTAAACTGCCTTTAATTTTCCGTCTCTTGCTGCTCAAGTCCGATATGCCAAGTCCGTAATTCAATTGAAAGTATATTGTAACTTAGTTGTCAGTCAGAGTGAACGGGACGTTTGTATGCGGCCAAATTTTGTGACATCCAATCCCAATCGAAACGACAGAAAAGTACTAAAACAATGTCAGACCATATCTGTAAAACTTGGTTAAACATGCATAGAATTAAACCTTTTTAATTGTGGGACCGGCTTTTGGTCCCACAACTTCAAAAATTAGTCCCACCTTTATTGGTGTGTATTCATCAGTTGGTCCAACAATTGTTGTGAAGGTGAGTACAAACACACGGACAGACGCAATTATCACATTTTGTTCTGTTCCAAAAACTTGTGACCCCTAACCCTTAAAATGAGGTCAACATATTAGACCCTCTGGTGGGCCCACCATACCCCATAATATCAACGGGGTGGCCATGTAGTGTAGGAGATACGGGCAGTTCTTTGCCAAACAGCAAAGTGACTACAATATCTCATCCCCACATATATGTACATGTGGGTAATGAGATACAAGAAAGCAATCCATGGAGTTGCTGATCTCATCACCTTAAGCATACAGCATAGTGGGAGAAATAGCTAACAAGAAAGCAATCCATGGGGTTGCTGATCTCATCACCTTAAGCATACAGCATAGTGGGAGAAATAGCTAACAAGAAAGCAATCCATGGAGTTGCTGATCTCATCACCTTAAGCATACAGCATAGTGGGGAAATAGCTAACAGGAAAACAATCCATGGAGTTGCTGATCCCATCACCTTAAGCATACAGCATAGTGGGAGAAATAGCTAACAAGAAAGCAATCCATGGAGTTACTGATTTCATCACCTTAAGCATACAGCATAGTGGGAGAAATAGCTAACAGGTCACCATAGCTCTGTGACTTTTGATGGATTGCACTGCCCATGCAAGCTGAGTAAAAGCAGATGTTGAGACAGGCTTGACCATCTTTCTGGGACATCTGACCTCTGATATTGACCTTTTTTTATCATTTTCCTTATAGTGATGGAATGGTAAGTGTGACATGAGCATGTTTCATACAGTAGGGTATAATAAACGTGAACAATTTCAGAGTTATTTCAGTGATTAGGGTCAAGGGTCAGATGTTACCTTGGTACATGAATGTGTCCCGTAGACTATGGGGTCAAAAGGTCAAAGAGCTATTGACTTTTTTCACCATTTCCCCCTATAGTTATGGAATAGTGAGGGTGACGTGAGCATGATTGGTGTCATACAGTAGGATATGATAAATGTGAAAAAGGTCAGAAGTTATTTCAGTGATCATTGTCAAATATGTGATTTTAGGGGTATAATTTTGTGCTAATTTGTACAATTTGTGTACCACTTTAAATCCGAAAGTGCAAGACCTATACCAAACCCTATGTTGTACCATGATATCTTGGTACATGAATTTGTGTCCCCGTAGACTCTGGGATCAAAAGGTCGAAGGTCTGTTTGTACTCCCATGGGCAGTACAATCCATGAACATGCCTAAAGAAAGATAGCTATTTCCCCCACTATGCTGTACACTTAAGGTGATGAGATCAGCAACTCCATGGATTGCTTTCTTGTTAGTTATTTCCCCCACTATGCTGTACACTAAGGGTAATGTGATTAGCAACTCCATGGATTGCTTTCTTGTTAGGTATTTCCCCTGTATGCTGTACACTTAAGATTATGAGATCAGCAACTCCATGGATTGCTTTCCTGTTAGCTATTTCCCCCACTATGCTGTATGCTTAAGGTAATAAGATCAGTAACTCAATGGATTGCTTTCTTGTTAGCTATTTCCCCCACTATGCTGTATGCTTAAGGTAATGAGATCAGCAACTCCATGGATTGCTTTCTTATTTTATATTTTTCTTTATCATGTTACAGGTGAAAGCAGTAGTTGAAAGGAAGGTCCGCTATCCCTTTTTTGCATTCTCTGACTTCTCCTAAGGAACCAGGATGAAGATGCTGGGCTGCTGAATGTGACCAAGTGTGTGTGTGATGAAGACAGCTTTAATTTATATCTCAGTTTCCAATTTTAGTAAAATCTTGAATTGATAGGTTCGAAAAATAATTGTTTGGGATTGATATTTTTTTTCTATTTGACAGTTTACCTGCTTATAGATTTCACAAAAGATTTCTAATTTCCTCTTGGCACATTTGACTCATGACTGTCGCAGTGCCATTGAACCTCAACAAAAAAACACAACAGATAATTGAGTAAAAGGCAGTGAATTTAAATTTGATGGCATTATTAATTCATTATCAGGATTGAACTTTTGGGATAACATGAAGAAATGCTTGGTTTATATGCCAAAGCCAGAAAAAAATGAAGTTATAATTTTGTTAAGGTCCCTTTTGAAAGATAAAAATATCATTTTTTTGTAATTTTACAAATGGTAATAAAATTATAAGTAAAGTTTGTACTTTCTGACAGTTGGTGGGCAATTAACTAACATTATGTTATAAGGAGCGAACTTAATACAAAGAGAAGGAATGTTAATGTTTGTGTATATATTTTCATTTTATGGAAGAATACTTCTATATATGCAGCTTATGTCGTAGTTTGTTTAATATTCATCAATTTAGATTTTAAGAATTCATTTGAGCGAAAATGTTACAATTTAGTCCACTTTGTTCATAGGATTATACAATTTTTGTGTGTGTATTGTGTCGTATTCAAGATATAGGCACTTGTAGAGATATCTCTTATTAATATATAACGTAAAGATTGTAATATGCAATTGAAAATTTCTCCATATCATGCAAGATTGTGGAAATTTGTTTGACTCGCAAGAATCTATTATTGAATTGTTTAGCTGTAGAAAAAATGTACAAAAAATTTGAGGAAAGTAACAATATCGATTGAAGTGTTAAACACTTAGTAATAATTCATCAGTCTGGTTGCAAACACTTTGTTAATATATTAGCTGCAGATATGGAGGAAGAAGTGTAAGCAAGAGTGCTTGGGCGGATTACATTAATCTGTGTAACGTACGTATAACAGTGTAAACAGGCATGTCAGACTTCAGCTATTTAGCTGATTTCAGCTACTTAGCTATTTTGATGAGAAAATTTATCAACTTCAGCATGTGAGACATCAGCTATTTAGCTGATTTCAGCTATTTTCCAAGCTAATTTCACCTATTTTCTGCATAATTGACAATACTTAGATATTTTGATGAGAAAATTGATCAATTTTAGCATATGAGATTTCAGCTATTTAGCTTCCTTCAGCTATTTTTCAAGCTAATTTCACCTATTTTTTGCATAATTGACAATACTTGGCTATTTTGATAAGAAAATTGATCAATTTCAGCATGTGAGACCAGCTATTTAGCTGATTTCAGCTATTTAGCTGATTTCAGCATGTGAGATTATACCTATTTAGCTGATTTCAGCTATTTTCTACCTAATTGACAATACTTAGCTATATTGATAAGAAAATTGATCAATTTCAGCATGTGAGACCAGCTATTTAGCCGACTTCAGCTATTTAGCTGATTTCAGCTAATCAACAAGCTAATTTCACCTATTTTCTGCATAATTGACAATATTTATCTATTATGAGAAAATTGATCAATTTTAGCTACTTTTATAAATCATCACTCACATGTCTGATAAAGCATTCAAAAGCATTTTTTGCTTCGTCCTGTTTTTGAATTGTGCATATGGCCAAGAATCCCCCAGTAAATGATTGGTCCATTATGGACGTGTAATTCAGACATGTGACATCTAAAGTAGTTTTCCATAAATTGGCGATACACTGATTTGAAAAAGCTTATCTTTTGTAGGTCACATTTAGAAGAGAAAGTAAAATAATTTGTCAAAGGTAATCACAAGTTACTTCTTTCAGTGTTCAACATTTTTTTGGTTTCAACCAGAAACATGAAATAGCCAATCAAATCTCTTCATTCTTCAAGTGAGTCTGAAGGAACCTACATGGGAGCTTTTTGGTTGTTGAATATGTTGAAAAATACTTCATTTTACATTTGTGGATAATTTAACATCATCATCATCGAGTACTTACAGAAATGATTGAGGAATGATTGAAGGTCATATGAAAAGATGCAATTGGTTGTATCTTGAAGTTTATTTTTGAGATATGAATATATCTTTAATATTGTAAACTACCACATATAAAGGATAGTGAGATAGACACAATTATGTATGTATTGCTTTGAGGTATCAAGGTTTAAATGTTTCAATCACTAGATTATTTGGGAATTTCCTGGTATAGAAAGTACTGAATATTATCAAAGTTGTCAGTGGCATACACGGCCTACAATTGGGTCCAACTAGAACTCAATGGTAACATACCAAAAAGAGGAACCTTGGGAAAAGTGGAGGAGTGGGTTTTGATGTGCAATACGTCATATGAAGATTGTCCTTTTATTTCCTCTCAAATAATCAAGGGCTACTGATACAGGACTACAAAGGATGGAAAAACT
The DNA here is from genome assembly GCA_020152595.1 of Chiridota heheva. Classification (NCBI taxonomy): domain Eukaryota; kingdom Metazoa; phylum Echinodermata; class Holothuroidea; order Apodida; family Chiridotidae; genus Chiridota; species Chiridota heheva. The sequence goes on from JAIGNY010001856.1 coordinate 1,007,172, forward strand.
CAACTTTGACCTCGTCTCTTTATCTTGTCTTGTAATGTAAATATAAAGGAGAACTCGGCCAAAATGTGTGGCGTATTATTCTGGAGACCAGAATATTTGAAAACCTTTGTTACAAGTATTCCAATCAACCCTTCTTATTTTTTAAGTGGTTTTTCAGCGACATGAGTATCAAATATGCGACTTATTCAACATTCCAATGTCTTGGCAAATAAAAAAAAAACTCTCGCTTTGGCTAAACGCTCCTTTAACATGGCTCTATGATATCAACAGTCTTTAAGGCTTGATTGAATCACTACAGGTGAAACTTGCACATTTCTGACAAAAAACCCCTATAAGTTTGTACAGTAATTAGTTTTCAGTATAATGACTGTTTCCAGTATAATCATTCCATTCAAAATACTGTTAATTTTAGAGTGCATGCAGTTCCCACATAGATGAGTAGAATAGGCACTTGTATATATTGTCAAAATACTTTGCTTCATTGTGTGGGTTTTATGAGCATTTGTGCACACAAGCAGGTTGTCCTCAGCACTACATGTCAACTGTACTTTGTTCAGTACTGTGCTCTGAATCTGGCAGGGGGATCTTCCGTAATTCTGTCCGTTAGAATTGTCACCTGCCTGGCAGACTAGCAGTACAAAACACATGTTGCTTATTGTCTTTAGAACCTTCTCTCGGAAGAAATGAAGCTTGCCCAGGTGTTTGAAAAAGTCAATTATTATCGGAAATAAATCAAAGATTTCTACTATGAATTGTAAATATTAATATGGAAGTAGTTCGCTTCTCATTAATTGTAGCTCTAATGCTTATTTCAAATTTTGTAAATTACACTTTATTTTTCAAAAATGTAGCTGTAGTTTAGAAAATTTCAGGTCTAGTGTATTGCAAACCATTAAGGTCTTGCAAACCATTAAGGTCAATTGATCCTGAAGTTCTATTAAATTTAGCTCCAGTATTACCACCATTGTTGTCTGTTTTTCAAGTGTCCACTAAATTGATTCTTTTAACTTAGTTTGAAGTATTTTAACTTCTGGCACAATTGGTCTTTACTGTCGATGTGCCGACAACCAATCAATCACTTAGGGCTGATCCTACTGGGCTTATACCATATTTATTATATGGAGCAATACTTGCTTTAGCCATAGCCCTGTTTTAAATTATTATGGAAAACTCTTTTGAGGTTTTGTAAAGCCAAAGATAAGATCAAAAATAAATACTTTCTCTTCTTTATATATCATAGCTTTATGTCATAAGGGTGCTATCAGTGTTGCTGTGGTTTGTTGTGTTGTACCGTTCTTATTGTATGTAATATGTAAATTAGAAATTATATTTCAATTACAGCTTTCATAGCATGACAGTATTATATTTTATTCTTAGTATTTTAGCTGAAGCTAACATGGCGTCCCCTTCCATCACGAGGTAAATGCTTAACAGTGGTAAACATAGAGAAATTTGCGCCTTTGGAAGAATTTGATCCTTGGGTAAAATTTGAGCCTCCTTAGAATACTTTTGCCTGTCTTTTATGGTTGCACTCAACGTCTTTAAGTTAATTCCATACTCGAGCCATGAAGGCCCATCAGGCTGGTGCTTATCCCTGGTTTCCTTGGTGTGGGCAGATGGGAGCACAGGACATCCCCTGGACAGGTGCCAGTCCATTGTAGGTTAACTCCCCAGCAATGCTGGTCCTCATTTTACAGTTGAGTAGAATGGAGCAAGTAGGGTAAAGTGTCTTGCTCAAGGTCACAATGTAGGGTGCCCCTAATGCTCGACTCCCTGCCAGCGTTGGATTGCCAGTACACCTCTGCAGCAAAGTTCAGTTGGGTTGGATGAGAAGCTGATCTCGTTTAGATTTTAGCAGTTTTTTTTGTAAATATAAAGTATGCAAGTCTTTCACTTTATAGTGCAAATAAGCTTTAGTTTATTTCTTATTTAAATTTATTGGAATAAATAGTAAATTTGTTTGTGTAGGATTGACTTGTTCAATGTAATGAAGGAAGAAGGTGTGGCATAAAACATGTGTGGCACATTCCTTCAAAATACTGACCATGGCAATTTTCATTTACAGGATGTAAAATTGATATTGATAATTGCTACTTTAATGGTTATTATCTTTTCAGCCTTTTCTTTGAGTAAAGCCTAAAAAAATCCCTTTATTGCGATTTCATCTCCTAATTTGCAGGATTGTTCTAATAAAGCTATGATAAATATGACAAACATTTTGCAGATATGTTCGCATTCTTTTTTTAGCTGACTATTCAAAGAATAGTGAGAGCTATTCTACTATCCCTGGTTTTGGTGTCAGCGTCCGGTTAAAGTTTCTTTGTTTGGTTACAGTTTTTGATTAAAGTTTTTGGTGAAGTTTGTTTGTTATAAAAATGACATTCCTCACATCAATAGCAATTAAAATATTTGTGTCTGGCATGAAAGAAAAGTCAACGAATAGGATCCCTCGCCTCAACAGAAGTTGAAAAATTAGGTGTCTTGGGCATAAAAACCAATACAAACAATTAATAAATGCTAACTCAAATAGAGGAAACGAAGACATATGGTAATCTTTAAATGAATCTGCTATAAGACACTCATTTTGAAAGAATTTGAAATCGAGTGTCTTGGGCATAAATAGAAATATAAAGAAGTGCTGGCTTGAATATAGAGAGAAAGCATAAAAGACTGGCCCTATCCGATTTATACGGAAAAATATCATCAACTTAATTGTGGCGGGGCGACAGGTGGCAGGCGACATGTGGCGGGGCGACAGGGATTAATTGTATGTGGGACATGTGGCGGGGTGTCATCTGGACTTCAGTTGTGGTGGAATGGCAGATCTGGATTTCATGTGTGATTGCATGTAGTACATAGGGTGTGGGATGGCATGTTGGACAAAGGTGTATTATCAGTAACGAGGAGATTTGTATCGTTTGCAGTCTAGGTAAAGGTATATGGGACAGGTAGCGATTTTGCCATAAATATTTTCGTTTTAATATTCTGAACTTTTCATTAACAAATATCTATCAGAAATTTCCACTCGTTTCTGAGATATTCAAGAGAAAATGAAATATTAAGCCCCAAGAAACAAACAGCTGGACTTCCACTATTAAAAAAAGGTGTGTGACGTAAGAATAAGGACACAGGCCTACAATGCATAACTTCCACAGTGACTGTGTCACACTCACCTAGGCTATTTTAAAAGATTGTCTCATTGAATCAGAATATTGCTTACTTAGGGATATGCTACCTATTTTAGGACATTTTCTCCTGGATAAAGAGGAAATATCGACTCAAGTTTGGACCCATTATTCTTTTATGATTGGCGAACTCCACTTGTTACATTAGGCTGTAAGTATTACTGTATGGTACATTGCAACTTTTACATAATGTTAGTGTTGTACTGTCCTATCCTTACATCACAACAAACCCAATACATAATGAGCATACATTTGGAGACCTAAAACTATGCCAGATTTTTCATATTTTGAGTGTTTATAAGGGCATTTGTAGAAATGTATGCAAAGTGGTTGCTACTTGTCCATATACCTTTAATCATACATTAAGCAATATTGTTTGGCATAATTTTGCTTACACTCACATTTTTCATGCTGCTTGATACGTTTTTTTAATGAATTGGAAGCTAGATTACAATCCAGGATGTAGGCTTGGGAATGTGTGGGGGTTGCGGTGGGTTCCGGCTGGGGAGGGGGTAAAGGCTGAATGATATAATGAAAACTAACAGACATTTTGCACTTTCAATGACTGAAAAATATCGCATCATGCTACAAAGATGCCTGATATTTTAACCTTTTATTGACAGGAAAGTCTGGACCTTTGTTTGTGGTTCAAAGCACAGAACTGAGAGGCATTTTATTGATAAAGCTCTCATGCTGAAAGAGGCATTTTATTAACATGAACAAATTCCTCTCTATAGGAGAATTGGTCAAAATTGCCTGAAGCATCCAGACTGTCAATTTTACACTATACTGCACAAGCCACCAGCTTGCCTGACCAGTATGCAATCCAATCCCCTGCTCATCATCTGCACTCATGTAACTTGTGCATGGGTGCACTTTCAGCATGCAATCCAATCCTCGGTTCATTGTCCTCACTTCTGCTTGGGTGCACTTTCAATATGTGGCCACACAACACTGTGACTGTCTATGGTTTTCATCACTGGAAATTACATAATGGTAACAGAGAGTTTCTTTGTTATGAGTGTAAACAAGCTGGTCATAACATAACATAACAAGATGACGGGCTAAGAAGGGTGAATTACCCCATAAAAAGCCCAAACCAACATCACCATCACAAAAAAAAAAATCATAGATGCCCAGGGTTGGTAAAGAACTTATCAATGGTTGACTTAAAAATTGTGAACAGAATTGGAGCTAACTACCCACTCAGGCAAACTATTCCACTCATTTAACAACTCTTTGCGAAAAGCTAAAACGCCGAATATCTATCCGTGAGAACACTTTGGTCAACTTCAAACTGTTACCACGTGCTACATGAGGATTAGCTAAAACATGCAAGAAATTACAGGAAGTCAAAGCATCACTACCAGATAGGAATTTAAAAACCTGAATCATATCGCCACGTACTCTTCTCAACTCGAGCGTGGTCAAACCAAGAATTCGCAACCTAGATTTATGAGAGATTCCTTACTTCGGAAATAAGTCTAGTGGCTCTTTACTGAACCTGCTCCAAAATGAACTTATCCTTCTCATAAAAGGAACTCCAAGCCTGAATAGCATACTCAAGGTGAAGCCTGACTAACTGCTTATACAAATTAAGAAGAACCTCTCTACCAAAAAAAAAAAAAATTCTTCTATTCAAACCAAGCATCCTATTTGCCCTTGCAACTGCTAAAGCACACTGTTTAGAATGCTTCAGATGACAACACCTAGATCCTTTTCTTGATCAACACCAAGTTTTGAACCATTCATGCAGTAATCAAAAGCCAAATTGCTGACCAAAATGAATAACTTGGCATTTATCAACATTGAATGACATCTGCCACGTTTGGGACCAAGAAACTAACTTATCCAGATCAGTTTGCAACAGTGAAGAATCCATAGCATCATCGACAATCCTGTACAGCTTAGTGTCATCAGCAAATTGACAAATCCTGGAGTCAAGGGAAACATCAATATCATTAATGAAGTTTAAGAAATGAAGCGGACCTAATACAGAACCCTGAGGACCACTTGTAATCTTCTTCCATGGAGATACTTCACCATTAATAACAACTCTTTGTGACCTGTCAATTAACCAAGAATTTATCCAACTGGCACTCTTTCCCTCCACACCAAGTGCTCTTGTTTTCAACACGAGCCTGCCTAACAGAACCTTATCAAATGCTTTTTGGAAGTCTACATAGATAACATCCACATTATGACCAGAATCAACTATACCGTAAGGCGGGTTGAGGTATCATTATACCGGACTTTTTACATAAAAAGTCTGGTGTCGGGTACGGTATAGAAAAACGTTTCAGCATGATAAAGGTCAGGGTGGCTTCATTGTTTTCTGAGTTCCTGCATGGGTATACAAGTAACCTTGTTTGTAATGAACCACTCCATCAAGATAATTTGAGGCTTGTAGTAAGCGCATCCTTGAAAGTGCATCCTTGAAAGCTCAGGTAATTTTAGATATTTTCCTTGCTAACCCCATTACTGCATGTACTCCCCTCGATAAAACCCAGTCTCCATATAATCTTAGAAAAGTTTGAGCATGCGGTCGTTCCTACAGCTCTCATAAAGTAGGCTTTAACCCCCTCCCTGAGTCTCTCTCAGTAACTTTCTTTCATGATGCGTCACATTCTTTCTTGGTTTCGATATACCTTGTTATAAATTGATCTTTCATACAAAATACGTTCTCATTTTCAATTTCCTGGCTGCATATTACACACAGTAATATCATCTCCAGAGGATTGATCACTTTCCAAATTATCACAAAACCTGGGAAATGGAGAGGGGGTCGTTTGCTTGTGCAAATCCCTCTTTATTGGCTGCGAGGTATGATGCATGGAAATGATTTTCATATCGATGTGTTCAATGTTCTTGGTTGTCTTATAACTGCTTAATGAATACGTGTTTGGTTATTGGCATCTCATGAATGAATGGACAAAGAACAACCCACACATATTACAGTATATATTAAATGATAAGTTCCGATGTACCCGGAGATTTCGTCCCTTAGAAAATATGACGTCACTCCCTGGAGTGTCCTCAAAATGGTCACTCCCTGGAGTGTCCTCAAAATGGTCACTCCCTGGAGTGTCCTCAAAATGGTCACTCCCTGGAGTGTCCTTAAAATGGTTCTACCTCAGGTGTCATCATTTCTACTGGCATACCATCAGGGTTTCATGCATCCAAGTAGCAGACCACTCACAGCATTCGTTACTCAATGGGGACTCTATGAGTGGGTCCGCATACCATTTGGCCTCAAAAATGCACCTATTGTATTTCAGGGATGTATGGAAAACACACTGGAAGGTTTGAACCACAACATTTGCATCACCTACTTAGACGATGTACTGGTGTACAGCTCTACTTTCGAGGAACAGGTTGAAAGATTACGAACAGTACTCCACAGGATGAGACAATATGGAATGAAACTCCGTCCCAGCAAATGTAAATTGTTCCAAAAAGAAGTGAAATATCTTGGAAGAATTGTTTCAGCTGAAGTGTACAGAGCAGATTCCAGCGATGTTGAAGCTCTAAAAGACAGAACACCGAAAACAGTTGGCGAAGTGCGACAAATTCTGGGACTTATCGGCTCACACCGTCATTACATTCCAAATTTTTCAAAGATAGTCAAACCTTTGTATGAGCTGTTGAGGAAACCTGATCCCAAAGTTGCAACAATACCTGAAAGACAATTCAAGAAAAAGTCAAGATTAACAGAAAGAAACGTAACAACCAAACACCATCCAGATCGCCCGTAATGTGGACTGAATGGCACAGGCAAATATTGGGTAAGCTGATTGATTACATGATTACACCACCAATCATGGGCTTCCCAGACTTCTCCCTGCCATTTGTGTTATATACGGATGCGTCAAACGAAGGCCTCGGAGCTATTTTGTACCAGAAGCAAGGAAACGATATGAAGGTGATTGGATATGGCTCCAGAACACTATCCACTGCAGAAAAGAATTATCATCTTCACTCCAGAAAGCTGGATATGTTGGCTTTTAAATGGGCCGTTACAGAACAGTTTCAGAACTTTTTGTACTATGCACCATTCTTCACAGCTCTCATGGATAACAACCTTCTTACCTATGTCATGACCTCAGCATGGCTCAATGCAACTGGCCAAAGGTGGGTTGCCCAGCCATCAGATTACAATTTCAGTTCGTTACTTTCCAGGGAAAGTCAATAAAGAAGCAGATGCTTTTTCTAGACTCCCAAGAAATATTGATGACTTCTCAGACCAATACACAAAAGAAGTTTCTCCTGCAGAGATGTCGGCAGTGATAGAAGCAGTAATGGCCCAGAGAGATGGAGAGGTTGCTTGGATTGAGGCAGTCACAGTGAATCCAGGCATCCCAGAATTAGCTGGTGCTCCACCTATTGAATCCTTCACTGCAAGGATATTTTGGAAGCTCAACACAATGACCCAGTCATTCGACCAGTATTGGGATTCAAGAATGTGGACAAAAGACCCATCTCCAAGGAATATTAGACAACTCCCAAAAAGTGTATCAAATTTGTTGCGTGAATAGAAGGAGCTGGTGTTGGACGACAATGGTATCCTTTACAGGCAGACAACAGTGCGAAAACAATTAGTGCTCCCCAAATGCTTCCGCCATTTGGTGTATAAGGAATTTCACCAGGAAATAAGACATGTGGGATCTGAGAGAGTGACGGCTCTGGGAAGAGACAGATTTTTCTTGCCGAAAATGCAAATAGAAATTAGGCATTTCACTATGAAAGTTTGCCCATTTGTGATGCAGAAGAAACCAAATAGACGAAACAAAGCTCTTTTATCACCAATTACGACAAGCCAACCATTTGAACTGATCAACATTGATTTCCTGCACTTAAAGAGAAGAGGTGGTGGTTTTGAATACATACTCGTGATTATCAACCACTTTACCAAGTTTAGCCAAGCATACCCCACTCGTAGCAAGTCAGCCAAGACAGCGGCAGACAAAATTTTCAATAACTTTATTCTGCGGTTTAGATTCCCACAGCGGATTAACCATGACCAAAGTGGGGAATTCAGAATAGACTCTTCAAGAAATTACACGAATACTCAAAGATTTTGTCATCACGCACAACCCCTTAACATCCAGAGGGGAACGGACAGGCCGCACGCAACAACCGAACACTTCAGTCCATGTTGCATACCCTACCAGTCACAAAAGTCAAACTGTAAGGACTCCCTGAACAAAATTGTACATGCCTACAACTGTACGCGCCACAACATTCGAGGGTTTCCCCATTCTTCCTCTTATTTAAAAAATCATTACGACTACCAGCTGATCTCATGTTTAGACTATCTTTGAACGAGCCCACAGCCAAGAACCCCACGGAACTTGCTGAAAGATGGAGGAACCAAATGAAAGAAGCCTTCGCCCTTGCGAGCAAGAGAACCAAACAATCAGGAGTCAAAAACAAAACTTATTACGACAAGAAAACAAACTGGTCTTCAGGTAGGCGATAGGGTCTTTGTGCGTAACTTTTTGCCAATTTGGGAGGTTCAAGCAAGTTAAAGTCCTTTTGGGAAGATGTGGTACATGTGGTTGTGAAACAGATGAATCCAGACTCGCCCGTTTACGAAGTGCAACCCAAAAAGGGAAATTGAAGGCTTCTAGTGGTTCATCGTAATTTCCTTCTCCCGTGTGACTTCACTCAGCTGAAATCTCTTCCTCCGTTTAAGAATAACCCAGTAGAGGCTCAACAGGTGATTAATACTAAACCCACGATAACCAAGGCAGCAGCAGCAGAAAGTTGTAGTGCAGTGGACAGTGAATCGGAGATCCCTTCCCCCCTTACATCGCCGAGCACCAAAATTTCAGGAGACCCAAGAAGGAAGTGCATTTGACTCTTCACCAGATCAGCATAAAGAACCACCCTCAGAGTCTAACACCATGGGTACTAGTGATACTGACAATCAACCAACTAGCAACACCCTACTGCCACCAGAGAAAGAAGTTCTTACAGTACTTCGACACCAGAACTAGAACGACCTATCCTGGCAAATAAAGAATCCTATGGAAACACACACCCCACGAGGAACCGGCGTCCTGTAACAAGGTTGCAATATGACTGACCAGGTATTCAGCAGTACCACAACCCACAGATTGATGCTCTCTACGATACTAGAAGCAGTCTGTTCCCAGGATCATCCCAACAATGGTATGGACCACTGCACCTACCCACCGTGGGATATGAAATGAACTTACTCCAGTGGCTGCTGCACAGCCAGCAGTACCAACAACAACCACATCTATTAGAGTGATGTTGAGAACGTGACCCTTAGAGTGAGAATATCAAGTATGAAGGTAACTGATGCGAGTGAAATGGGTTGACAGCTTGTTTGTGTGATAATTGTGTGATACCCATTTAAGCACTGGTGTGATAAAATATTTTGTTTGTTGAGTATTCATTGGTGAAGATACAGAGTATCTAGAGTATCAATTTCTGTGGAATTGCGCAATTCCTTGTTGAAACTGATCTCGAACAGTCACAATTATGGGAAGAAACTGTAATGACTCGTCTAAGGATTATTCCTAATCAATGAATTATCATACTCGTATTTTCCCTACACCGGTTCCTATCACTAACGTTACCAGGATAACCATACGTCAACAGTATTTTCTGTAATTTATCAAAACAAACCTTTAAGGGACAACGGAAGATATGATCGGACTTTTGTAAATAATTGTACAAAATTTGATAGACTAGGTTAGATAGAAGAAAATGACCTATACATGACCCTCCAGTAATGCAACATTTTCAAATGATGCCAATTACCTTAAAATTGGGCACTCATTTTCTTGCAGGGGAGTGTGTGAAGGGTCTCAAATAAATTGGGGTATAATTTTCAAAAATCCCTTTGCAAAATGGAATGATCCGCTTGGTAGCTGAAACAGCCAAGGAGCCTGCTGGCACACCTGTTTCAAGAAATACAAAGTCAGCAGTATATTATACAAGTGGATTTTCTTTTCTTCTATCTGAGAGGTATGTAGCTTCCATTTACTTTTGCTTTTAGATGTGTATAACCAGGTAACTTCCTAGATGCTTATGATGTAGTTTTAATTGTTCAACTTGCTGTTCATCACTCGTATTTCAAGAGATTCACCAACTAGACCTACAGCAAGCATCATTCTCTGAAACAGCAGCAGTACCACATGCATGTTATATACCAGAGGTTTATACTGGTTAAAGTAACAGCTCCCTGGTCACACAGGGGTAGCGTATTGGCACCATAGCAGACTCCTGAGGAGGCAATACTGTGGTGGTGAAATTTAATTAATGAAAGGATTGATCCATTATTCTGTAGAAACCTAGGATTTTCCTAAAATTAATGCGCACAGATAGTGATGCTTACTCATGATTGGTCAGCTCTCAGTAACCATGACTACCATCACAATAATGAGATTTCTAGGCTTGCAGAGTAGGAATATTATATTAAAGTTCATATTGCTAGTTTTAACTAAATCTTGGTGAACTGTTTACGTGAAGAAAGGTTGGAATAAGAGTTTTAGTGGTACGGCTGTGTGTGATCATTTTTGAGAGAAGTGTTAGTATGTTGGTTTGTGCGTGAGTGAGTCAGAATGTGAGTGTGTGTGTCGGAATAAGTATATGCGTGAAAGTCAGAAGCAAGTCAGTGATGTATGATCGAAGATGCTATGTAAGATGCCTTATCCATCGCGGTTGTGTAATGAACCATGTACATGTATAAAACACCTGATTCAAGAAATACAAAGTCAGCAGTATATTATACAAGTGGATTTTCTTTTCTTCTATCTGACAGAAGGGTTACATGCATACATAACAAAATAAATAAACATAACTGAAAAAGGAGGAAAAAAGAAGTATAATACTTATTAATCAATTCCTCCAAATCAATTCACATACAAAAATTCAAATCAATATTAGAATGGCTGGAAAGAAAAGGAAAAGGGGGAGAGAGAGAGGGGAAAAAAAAGAACAAAAATCAAACATCTACAGTAATATATTAATTTTAGGTTATGTTTGGCAATTTACTAAGTGAGATTTAATTAATTTTTCCTGATACTATTTTCTGAAAATATTAATGTTATTGCAGTTGGTAATGTTTTCATCACATGTGTCCCACACTTTAAACCTAGTGATAGAAATGCAGTGTTGCTTTTTGGTTGGTCGGACATATTTCTGTTTAAATTTATTCTTATATTTTGTATTATAACTGTAGTTAGTAGAGTTTAAAAAAAAAATATTAAAAAAATAAGAGATTACATGGCTGGCAATGGCAATGACACATGAAAAGCCTTATACATAAAATAGCGGTCTTCAGTTCAATAATCTGGAAGAGAGTCAATAATCTCATACTATAGAATAATTTAGAAGAAATTGGAAATTAGTAGTTTGATTTCAGTCATTTCTTTACTCACATCTCTCTGATTTGTAATTTTGTTTTCTAATTCTTTTGCTATTAGGTATAGGTAATTTTCAATTAATCTTTCTGCAATAATATTGACAACTTTCTTCTTAACATACAGTAACATAAAATAAAAAAAAGGGTTATAGTCACCCACAAAAAGCCCAAACTAACCATCACTACCGCCACAACAGAAAAATACAGACAAAAACAACCTTTAAAAAAGGGCTGTCATGGCATTTTTGTTTGTTTGGATTGATTGTAATAAAGCAGTAACGTGTCTCAGGGAGCTATTGGGGGCTTAGCCTCCCCCTCACCTCCCAAAATTCTGTGAAAGTCATAAATGTAATTAACTCAACTATTATGCCCCTCACCTCCCAAAATTCTGTGAAAGCCATAAATGTAATTAACTCAACTATTATATGAAGCATGTGTGGAATTTTTGCAATCATATTAAATGAGCTATCGTTAATTTTCGACCTTAACTCCTCCCATTTTCGACCAAACATCTTTAATTTTGGCACCAAAATCTCTAATATTGACCCAAAAATGTGCACTTTGGGATAAAAAGCGTTAGGCTTTTATCAAAAATTCAATTTCAATCTTGGGCCAAAATTTTAAAGGGCCACAATCTACAACCAAAAACCTTTGGATACGGAGGTGAAGTTCTTATTATCAGGGCCATGCGCGCATGGGAGCAATACTGCACCTCCTCTCTCAATCCCAGCTTTCTGGCATTTAGTTCTTGTGTTTCTCTCAATCTCCCCATTTTCTTTCCTTCCTACCTCTGGAATGACCTAACCTCTCAGGCACAATTTGACCGGGCCCTTGCTGTCGTGGTGCCGTTAAGCCCCCATCAAACAAACAAACATAATGAATTTTCAAAGCAATACAATTTTAAAATAAGCCTTTATCTTTTTGCCCATGCTACTTGAAAAAAACATGGGAAATTTTCGGGAATTCTCCTTGAATTTACAGGAATTTTTCTTTATTTTCAGAAAATTTTATTTTATTTTCAAGAAAATTTTCTTTAATTTCTTCGAAATTTTCATGAATTTTATTTAAAGTAATCTTCATCAATTTTCAGCAAATCTTCATTTTCCAAGAAATTTCCTGCAAGTTTGTGAAATTTTAAATTTCAGGAAAATTTCTTCAATTTTCAGAATTTTTTTTTTCACTTTCCAGAAAAACACTGTAAATTTTGAGAAATTTTCAGGAACTGTTGCCAAAATCGACAAAATTTCAATTTGATGTTAATAATTTCACAATTTGTCATCAAAATAAAGAATGCAAGCAGGAAACCCTTTTTGGGAAAGCCTCTAACTCATACGTGCCTCTGTCAGTCTGTCCTCCCTAATCTGAAACCTCTAACTCATACGTGCCTCTGTCAGTCTGTCCTCCCTAATCTGAAACCAGCCCTCTGTCAGTTCTCTTAAAATGAAAAGCAAAGAAAGATGTAGGTATGATTTATCATAAAATAGAATAGTAAAATAAATAAAGACGCCATAAATAATAGACTGGCCCCTGCTAAAAACAAGAAAGAACACCTGCTTCCTTATGCTATGTAAAATCAATAATAATCATCGCCATTGATAATGATAACCTAATCTTAAACGTAATAATCAATACAAGAAATAATCATATCTGTATTTCCACGTTTGCTAGTATGCTAAAACAATTGTAAATATTCCTTCTTTTCCCAACTGCTCAAACACTAAGGATTGAAATGCTTTACCGCCAGACATTTATATACATTCACCAAGTCTAAACTGTTTCAAAGCTAAACTTAGCCTACTAAACTTGTTAACTGTTCTTTTCTCATACTTGTTATGCTCGGTTGTCGTTCATATCCAGGAGGATTTTAACCTGTTAGTTTGCAAAGCACCATTGCATGTTCATACAGTAATGTGCGTCATACTATAAGTTTCCATTACACCTTAACCTATTCCACTTTAACCTATTCAGGTTGCAAGATTACTTCAGCAGATGGAAAGTAGCGTACGTAACCACGCTAACAATTTCTTAACTTAGCTGTTGAAGTTTCCGGTTAGACTAGCCTCGTTCATTTCAAAGATTATCATTCTCCTTCACTAATCTCTTTGTAACTCTTAAAAAAATATTTTGGTGTAATAAATATTTTCTATTATGTTTCTCAAACAGCAAAAATGTCTTAATATTCTTCATATGATGTTTTGGAGGTGGCTATTAAAATATCAGATTGGCACCGGAATTTTTCGTCTGCATTCCTCAACGTTGCCAATTTACATGATTTTTGCGAATAAAAAACGCCATGAATTTTTTAATTAGCATTGCTGATATTTATTGTAGCGTCGTAACCATTAAATTACAATCTTTATTAAATAGCACTTAATTCGAAGTCCATATTCTCTTCAATAAATTGAAATTTAAAAAATAATTCTCAATTAAAAGATAGTGGATTTTGAGCCTGGAGTTTTTTACATTTCTTTGCTTTATTACTTGTAACAAATACATCAATGACCTCTGTTCCCAATAGTTTAAATTGTGTTATAATTGATACAGGTTTTAAAGAAAGAAGAGGGGGGGGGGCGGGGGGGGGGCACCTACTGCACCTTCGTCACTGCTGCTTATCGTATGCCTTGGTGGGTTATATTCATATTATTTGAAGGTAATAATATCATTCTGTAGTGTATGAATATGTTAATAGATCTTGGGATTGATTAAAAGGAGTAATAATACATTTGAAATGGTTTGGAGTGTTCATCTTCCTCTTGTCATTGTATTCATCATTGATCTAAAAGCAAAATACCCAGAAATTCCTTAGTGACAGGACTTTTACATACAAATGATATTCATTTGCCAAAAGCCTCTCGACCTTCCTTCTAGCTCTTGATACTGGGCAGTGTGTATATTTCATTTTCCACTATGTTAGGATGAACAGAGTAGGCCCACTTAAGGGTTCCTGATGGGGCCAGGGGAAATGCATTGGTATGGCACAATTTCTTAGTAACAGGCTGGCAAACAACTCGGCCATCATTTTTTTTACCTAGTACAGAACTAATTAGGTATTACTCCACAGGATCAAAATGAAAATATCCAAAGAAAAATATTTCCGAGAAATGGGACCGGAAGCTGACAACTTCAGGAATGGTAGAGAAGGGATAGGTCTTGACTGCAAGCAAGTGCAAACTTGTTGATATCTAGTCCAGAGAAAGTTTCTGGTACAAAAATGACCCCCAAATTTGATAGGTTTTAATAAGGCAAATAATTTGTTCCTTGCTACCTTTAGCCAAAGCCAAAGCAATCTTGCATGGAACTAATATGGCAAAGCAAACTTGGCTACAAAACAAGCTCTTCAACCTCCTCTTCATGCCAAAGCAATCTTGCATGTAGCATGGAACTAATATGGCAAAGCAAACTTGGCTACAAAACAAGCTCTTCAACCTCCTCTTCATGCCAAAGCAATCTTGCATGTAGCATGGAACTAATATGGCAAAGCAAACTTGGCTACAAAACAAGCTCTTCAACCTCCTCTTCATGCCAAAGCAATCTTGCATGTAGCATGGAACTAATATGGCAAAGCAAACTTGGCTACAAAACAAGCTCTTCAACCTCCTCTTCATGCCAAAGCAATCTTGCATGTAGCATGGAACTAATATGGCAAAGCAAACTTGGCTACAAAACAAGCTCTTCAACCTCCTCTTCATGCCAAAAAGTTTCTCTTTAAGCCTACCCACACCCGTCACCTAAGTTTATCCTGAAAACTCGGCTATGACAATTACCAACCCAGCTTCCTGTTCAGTGTATTGTGTCTCCACTCAAACAAGGATTGTTTATCTGCCATTCCCATGCACACCACAGCAAATTAGCCTAAGACTATTTGTGTGTAAAATATTACAGAAATCTAGTGCTAAATACACAGGGGACGTTTGTGATTGAAATCACTTATCTGTGTTAGGTGTCTTAATTGAATATATTTGTTTTCAAACTAGTGATAAAATTAGCTGTGTATCATATGCCTGAGGTGATTTGTGAAGGAACTGTGAATAATTGAAGACCATTTCTTCCCAGGAAAGAAAGATATTGCTTTATGTTCCACAAAACACATTCCGACATCAAACCACTTAATGTTTGGCATGTCCATCACCGCTAGCATTCAATTGGGACGCCTACACAGATAACAAACTCTACAGCATCCAGCCAAACGTGGATCAAGCCTTCAATTCCCACCAACCTCACTACTCACAACCTCTCCGTCAATGCAATGTCTACGTCACACCCGCCTCATAGTAGGCAAAACCAACCCCATTCTTTCCCACCTTTTAAGGACTTTTTCCTGCCCCTTTTCAATAACTGCCACAAGCCCCATAACTGACACACTCATCCTCATTGACTGCCCACACTTCACCTCTCCACACACTTCACGTCCCACCCTCCCTCCTTCCTGAGTTTCCCTTATTTCATTCAATTCCATTCCCGAATTCTTCTGCAAAAACTCCCCAAAATATATAATTTGCTTCCTGCGCCATCCCTGCTGCCAGTTTAAACTTTGAAAACGTCCGGCAATATATAATGCCACCCCCCTCCCCTCCCTCCCAGCCCTCTCACAGTCATTTGATGGCATGGCTTTTAAAACATAACAGCCTGACTTAATCCTAATTGAAAGTGGTATAAGTCTTCAAAAGAAGCAAAAATCAAATATTGTTCTGTGAATATATATTTATATACTTATTATTCTCAACTTCTGCAATTTGTATTATTTACAAAACAATTAATAAATGTTTTCCCTCAAAGCTTTATTCTTACAGATATAACATAAAAATCATCCTTCGACCCCAATTTATAAGACACATATTGTAGTCCATGGGATGCTACATTTGATCAAAAATGTATATTCCATTTAGCTAACTTATAAAGTGTGAAGTGGTGGAGTAACATGATTTTAAGCAATTTCTGATACCAATATCATGCCAAAAAATGCTAAGAGTCCAGGGCTTCACCCCCTGCAATCTGGCAATTAGACTTTGACCCTGGATTTGACACAATTGTAAGTAACAATTTGCTACCAAAATCACCAAAAGTGCAATGTTTCGCTCTGGATTTTATCAAAATTACGAGAAACTCAGTACATCTTAGGGTTTTGCCCCTCAGGCACCTAACATGGTTTCAACTTTGGAGTTGATACAATATTAACCTATTTTTTGCTCTCAAAATTGCAATAAATGTATGGCTCCCAGCCTTCCAAGGGCTTCGACCCTAGATTTGACATAATTTTAGGCAATTTTCTATTGATATTAGATATTCACTATAATTCACTAGCAAAGAAACAATTTGGTGTAAAAATCAGGTTGTTATCTTTTTCCGCTTAGGAGTTATTGCATTTGGTTTCACCAGTGGTTTGAAAAGTCACCATTGGAGTGTGGTGTCACACTTGCAGATTCAGACAATTCTTATGTATTTCTATAAAACGACAAAAAAGATGTTCTTTTACTTGAAAGGTTCATGATCAAATGGGCATAGTACATTTTTATAAAGTGTACATGTTATAGCCATCTCAAGAAATAAACAAGAAATGCTTCAAGTAATTTAAGAAGATGCCATTAATTTTTAAAGAAATAAACAAAAATTGTTTTGGATTTGCCTTTATGACATCACATTGTTCACTGTGAGGTCACTTTTCCCCACATTTGCACTATCTTTGAAATCCAATAAGTCCTGAGCGCGAAAAGATATCAAAATGTTTTTTTGTACACCAAATTGTTTCTTTCATAGCCCTCTATCATATATAAGAACATCCACGGCACTATTCGTTTGGGCCCTAAATTCATTCTATAACTTCATCTCACTAAGTAGCACTACTTTCACCATCTTACGCTAAAAGTCGCCCTCATTCCACTATCAGTTACAACTACATAAAACTACACCATACTCCCTTTTAATTTTTGATATTTTCTCGCGCTATATCTGCCCCTGTCAAATAAGGTGATGACTACTGGGCTTGAAATACGAGTAGAAGTCCATCATACCCGTAACCGTAGCCTTTAAACAGTGTCTTGGCAACATACTTCCATTTTCCTTCCGATTCTAACATTTTGGCGGCGGCTTCAAGTTTCCCATCCTTGTGTTCGGACACTTCGTCCAGGTACTCAGGCCGTATAGTGGCTACTATAAACCCACCTGAAACAACATATTGATAAAGATGAGCAGTATGGGTGCAACAAAATGGCCTGAATTGTGCTTTGATGGTACGAGTGAAGCACAGGGCAAGAGCTGATGTAACAGGAGATTCTGTCCCCTCAAAGATTTTGTCCAGCCGGACAGAATCACCTAGGCCAGATAGAATCTCCCAGGGGATTGTGTGACACCCGCCATCTAGTACAAACCTGAAGCTAGGAATTTGAAAGGGGCTTCATATGAAAGGACACTTCAATATGGTATTTCAAAAATATAGAAGAATGTGCCAACGCATTACACTAGTCTGAGATTGTTTGGTCATTATATGGGTCCAATATTTAGAGGTCTCCTACGACCCTGTATGCACCCACGATGAAAGAATGGGAATCATAAAACTTACCAGGCTTCACTACCCGTGCCCACTCTGGGAAAACTGCAGATGTGAAATGGCCGGGACCAAGGCAACCGCAACATATTATTCCATCGTAGCTATCTACAATATGACAACATAAATGGTAACATCAGTAAAACATTTTCAACATTACCGTTTACACATATAAACATGCGAGAGATTGAAGAGTGCTGATCGGCACACACATGCTGTATAACAATCTTAACACTAATAGGGTATACGCAGATCCATCAGAAAGTTGTCATTTTATATGGTCCTCCCTGTGCAGGTATAGCTGTAGTGGATAGGGGGTAAAATAATGCACAATGCTGCTCACCGAATGTTTCCCCTTGTATATATAACATTAATTAATTATCATTTAAATAATTAATTAGCCCAAATAAAGTTTTCTAGCAATGTTTCAAGTTCACGTTTTTATCCTCATATTAATAAAAGAAAAAAACATTGCAACATTTTACGAAATACTGTTATTAGTTTTTTTCAGACGGTTATGTGGTGGCAGACTGCGGAGTGGCCCTAACAGATTCCCGGGAGACCCTGGGGGTCAGCTATGGTCATTCTTCAGTCAGTTACGTGTGCCACAGATTGCGGAGTGGCCCTAGCAGATTCCCGGGAGACCCTGGGGGTCAGCTATGGTCATTCTTCAGTCGGCTACGTGTGTGAGAGACTGGAGTGGCCCTAGCAGTTCCCCAGGAGTCCCCGTGAGTCAGCATTAGTTATTCTTCAGTCGATTACGTGTGCCACAGATTGCGGAGTGGCCCTAGCAGATTGCCAGGAGACCCTGGGGGTCAACTAGGGCCATCCCCACTGTCACCCAGTCGATTATTCATATGTGATAAAGGGTGTATGATCCTATAGGGGTCTGCTTTAGTGCCATTCTCCAGTTGCTATCTACGTGTGTTGGTTTGGTTAGAGGTTTAACGTCCCGACAAACTTCCTAAGTTGGAATATCAACGTCAAGATTCCCACGGCCATTTTATAAACCAGTTGTGGAGCACTTGTTCGTGTTAAAGTGGTCCTAGCATACCCCACCTAGCAGATCCCGGGATACCCTATAGGGGTCTGCTAGGGCCATTCTCCAGTCGGACTGCACGTGTTACATGGCCCTATAAGACACAACAATCAGGGCGTTAACTCCACCGGTATATGATGATACCTACTTGCAGCTATTTTGGGAATCTCTTTCATTATGTCACCACAGTATAATTGCTTATAAATTTCTTTCTTTTTGGCTCGTTCCAAACTTAAGGGAGAGAGATCCAGCCCATCTATATTTGTAAAGCCATTTTCTGCAAGCTAGAATAGAAGATATAAAAGCCTTTAAGAGGGCGTCACGACCGGGGGTGTGGAGGCATTCTGCAAGTTAGAGTAGAAGATATAAAAGCCTGTAAGAGGGCATCACGACCGGGGGTGTGGAGGCATTTCTGCAAGCTAGAATAGAAGATATAAAAGCCTGTAAGAGGGCATCACGACCGGGGGTGTGGAGGCATTTCTGCAAGCTAGAGTAGAAGATATAAAAGCCTGTAAGAGGGCGTCACGACCGAGGGTGTGGAGGCATTTCTGCAAGCTAGAGTAGAAGATATAAAAGCCTATAAGAGGGCGTCACGACCGGGGGTGTGGAGGCATTTCTGCAAGCTAGAATAGAAGATATAAAAGCCTGTAAGAGGGCGTCACGACCGGGGGTGTGGAGGCATTTCTGCAAGCTAGAATAGAAGATATAAAAGCCTGTAAGAGGGCGTCACGACCGGGGGTGTGGAGGCATTTCTGCAAGCTAGAGTAGAAGATATAAAAGCCTATAAGAGGGCGTCACCACCGGGGGTGTGGAGGCATTTCTGCAAGCTAGAGTAGAAGATATAAAAGCCTGTAAGAGGGCATCACGACCGGGGGTGTGGAGGCATTTCTGCAAGCTAGAATAGAAGATATAAAAGCCTATAAGAGGGCGTCACGACCGGGGGTGTGGAGGCATTTCTGCAAGCTAGAATAGAAGATATAAAAGCCTGTAAGAGGGCATCACGACCGGGGTGTGGAGGCATTTCTGCAAGCTAGAATAGAAGATATAAAAGCCTGTAAGAGGGCGCCACGACCGGGGTGTGGAGGCATTTCTGCAAGCTAGAATAGAAGATATAAAAGCCTGTAAGAGGGCGTCACAACCGGGGTGTGGTGGCATTTCTGCAAGCTAGAATAGAAGATATAAAAGCCTATAAGAGGCGTCACGACCGGGGTGTGGAGGCATTTCTGCAAGCTAGAATAGAAGATATAAAAGCCTGTAAGAGGGCGCCACGACCGGGGTTGTGAAGGCATTTCTGCAAGCTAGAATAGAAGATATTAAAGCCTATAAGAGGGCGTCACAACTGGGGGTGTGGAGGCATTTCTGCAAGCTAGAATAGAAGATATAAAAGCCTGTAAGAGGGCATCACGACCGGGGGTGTGAAGGCATTTCTGCAAGCTAGAATAGAAGATATAAAAGCCTGTAAGAGGGCGTCACGACCGGGGGTGTGGAGGCATTCCTGCAAGCTAGAATAGAAGATATAAAAACCTGTAAGAGGGCGTCACCACCGGGGGTGTGGAGGCATTTCTGCAAGCTAGAATAGAAGATATAAAAGCCTATAAGAGGGCGTCACGACCGGGGTGTGGAGGCATTTCTGCAAGCTAGAATAGAAGATATAAAAGCCTGTAAGAGGCGTCACGACCGGGATTGTGAAGGCATTTCTGCAAGCTAGAATAGAAGATATTAAAGCCTATAAGAGGGCGTCACAACTGGGGGTGTGGAGGCATTTCTGCAAGCTAGAATAGAAGATATAAAAGCCTGTATGAGGGCGTCACGACCGGGGGTGTGAAGGCATTTCTGCAAGCTAGAATAGAAGATATAAAAGCCTGTAAGAGGGCGTCACGACCGGGGGTGTGGAGGCATTCCTGCAAGCTAGAATAGAAGATATAAAAGCCTGTAAGAGGGCGTCACCACCGGGGGTGTGGAGGCATTTCTGCAAGCTAGAGTAGAAGATATAAAAGCCTGTAAGAGGGCATCACGACCGGGGGTGTGGAGGCATTTCTGCAAGCTAGAATAGAAGATATAAAAGCCTATAGGAGGGCGTCACGACCGGGGGTGTGGAGGCATTTCTGCAAGCTAGAATAGAAGATATAAAAGCCTGTAAGAGGCGCCACGACCGGGGTGTGGAGGCATTTCTGCAAGCTAGAATAGAAGATATAAAAGCCTGTAAGAGGGCGCCACGACCGGGGTTGTGAAGGCATTTCTGCAAGCTAGAATAGAAGATATTAAAGCCTATAAGAGGGCGTCACAACTGGGGGTGTGGAGGCATTTCTGCAAGCTAGAATAGAAGATATAAAAGCCTGTATGAGGGCGTCACGACCAGGGGTGTGAAGGCATTTCTGCAAGCTAGAATAGAAGATATAAAAGCCTGTAAGAGGGCGTCACGACCGGGGGTGTGGAGGCATTCCTGCAAGCTAGAATAGAAGATATAAAAGCCTGTAAGAGGGCGTCACCACCGGGGTGTGGAGGCATTTCTGCAAGCTAGAGTAGAAGATATAAAAGCCTGTAAGAGGGCATCACGACCGGGGGTGTGGAGGCATTTCTGCAAGCTAGAATAGAAGATATAAAAGCCTGAAAGAGGGCTCCACGACCGGGGGTGTGGAGGCATTTCTGCAAGCTAGAATAGAAGATATAAAAGCCTGTAAGAGGGCGTCACGACCGGGGGTGTGGAGGCATTTCTGCAAGCTAGACTAGAAGATATAAAAGCCTGTAAGAGGGCGTCACGATCGGGGGTGTGGAGGCATTTCTGCAAGCTAGAATAGAAGATATAAAAACCTGTAAGAGGGCGTCACGACCGGGGGTGTGGAGGCATTTCTGCAAGCTAGAATAGAAGATATAAAAGCCTGTAAGAGGGCATCACAACCGGGGGTGTGGTGGCATTTCTGCAAGCTAGAATAGAAGATATAAAAGCCTGTAAGAGGGCGTCACGACCGGGGGTGTGGAGGCATTTCTGCAAGCTAGAATAGAAGATATAAAAGCCTGTAAGAGGGCGTCACCACCGGGGGTGTGGAGGCATTCTGCAAGCTAGAGTAGAAGATATAAAAGCCTATAAGAGGGCGCCACGACCGGGGTGTGGAGGCATTTCTGCAAGCTAGAATAGAAGATATAAAAGCCTGTAAGCGGGCGTCACCACCGGGTGTGGAGGCATTCTGCAAGCTAGAGTAGAAGATATAAAAGCCTGTAAGAGGGCGTCACCACCGGGGTGTGGAGGCATTTCTGCAAGCTAGAATAGAAGATATAAAAGCCTGTAAGAGGGCATCACAACCGGGGGTGTGGTGGCATTTCTGCAAGCTAGAATAGAAGATATAAAAGCCTGTAAGAGGGCGTCACGACCGGGGTGTGGAGGCATTTCTGCAAGCTAGAATAGAAGATATAAAAGCCTGTAAGAGGGCGTCACCACCGGGGTGTGGAGGCATTTCTGCAAGCTAGAATAGAAGATATAAAAGCCTGTAAGAGGGCGTCACCACCGGGGGTGTGGAGGCATTTCTGCAAGCTAGAATAGAAGATATAAAAGCCTGTAAGAGGGCGTCACGACCGGGGGTGTGGAGGCATTTCTGCAAGCTAGAATAGAAGATATAAAAGCCTGTAAGAGGGCGTCACAACCGGGGGTGTGGTGGCATTTCTGCAAGCTACAATAGAAGATATAAAAGCCTATAAGAGGGCGTCACGACCGGGGGTGTGGAGGCATTTCTGCAAGCTAGAATAGAAGATATAAAAGCCTGTAAGAGGGCGCCACGACCGGGGTTGTGAAGGCATTTCTGCAAGCTAGAATAGAAGATATTAAAGCCTATAAGAGGGCGTCACAACTGGGGGTGTGGAGGCATTTCTGCAAGCTAGAATAGAAGATATAAAAGCCTGTAAGAGGGCATCACGACCGGGGTGTGAAGGCATTTCTGCAAGCTAGAATAGAAGATATAAAAGCCTGTAAGAGGCGTCACGACCGGGGTGTGGAGGCATTCCTGCAAGCTAGAATAGAAGATATAAAAACCTGTAAGAGGGCGTCACCACCGGGGTGTGGAGGCATTTCTGCAAGCTAGAATAGAAGATATAAAAGCCTATAAGAGGGCGTCACGACCGGGGGTGTGGAGGCATTTCTGCAAGCTAGAATAGAAGATATAAAAGCCTGTAAGAGGGCGTCACCACCGGGGGTGTGGAGGCATTTCTGCAAGCTAGAATAGAAGATATAAAAGCCTATAAGAGGGCGTCACGACCGGGGGTGTGGAGGCATTTCTGCAAGCTAGAATAGAAGATATAAAAGCCTGTAAGAGGCGCCACGACCGGGGTTGTGAAGGCATTTCTGCAAGCTAGAATAGAAGATATTAAAGCCTATAAGAGGGCGTCACAACTGGGGTGTGGAGGCATTTCTGCAAGCTAGAATAGAAGATATAAAAGCCTGTATGAGGCGTCACAACCGGGGTGTGGAGGCATTTCTGCAAGCTAGAATAGAAGATATAAAAGCCTGTAAGAGGGCGTCACGACCAGGGTGTGGAGGCATTCCTGCAAGCTAGAATAGAAGATATAAAAGCCTGTAAGAGGCGTCACAACCGGGGTGTGGTGGCATTTCTGCAAGCTAGAATAGAAGATATTAAAGCCTATAAGAGGGCGTCACCACCGGGGTGTGGAGGCATTTCTGCAAGCTAGAATAGAAGATATAAAAGCCTGTAAGAGGGCATCACAACCGGGGTGTGGTGGCATTTCTGCAAGCTAGAATAGAAGATATAAAGCCTGTAAGAGGGCGTCACGACCGGGGTGTGGAGGCATTTCTGCAAGCTAGAATAGAAGATATAAAAGCCTGTAAGAGGCGTCACGACCGGGGTGTGGAGGCATTTCTGCAAGCTAGAATAGAAGATATAAAAGCCTGTAAGAGGGCGTCACCACCGGGGTGTGGAGGCATTTCTGCAAGCTAGAATAGAAGATATAAAAGCCTGTAAGAGGCGTCACGACCGGGTGTGGAGGCATTTCTGCAAGCTAGAATAGAAGATATAAAAGCCTGTAAGAGGGCGTCACAACCGGGGGTGTGGTGGCATTTCTGCAAGCTACAATAGAAGATATAAAAGCCTATAAGAGGGCGTCACGACCGGGGGTGTGGAGGCATTTCTGCAAGCTAGAATAGAAGATATAAAAGCCTGTAAGAGGGCGACACGACCGGGGTTGTGAAGGCATTTCTGCAAGCTAGAATAGAAGATATTAAAGCCTATAAGAGGGCGTCACAACTGGGGTGTGGAGGCATTTCTGCAAGCTAGAATAGAAGATATAAAAGCCTGTAAGAGGGCATCACGACCGGGGGTGTGAAGGCATTTCTGCAAGCTAGAATAGAAGATATAAAAGCCTGTAAGAGGGCGTCACGACCGGGGGTGTGGAGGCATTCCTGCAAGCTAGAATAGAAGATATAAAAACCTGTAAGAGGGCGTCACCACCGGGGGTGTGGAGGCATTTCTGCAAGCTAGAATAGAAGATATAAAAGCCTATAAGAGGGCGTCACGACCGGGGGTGTGGAGGCATTTCTGCAAGCTAGAATAGAAGATATAAAAGCCTGTAAGAGGGCGTCACCACCGGGGGTGTGGAGGCATTTCTGCAAGCTAGAATAGAAGATATAAAAGCCTATAAGAGGGCGTCACGACCGGGGGTGTGGAGGCATTTCTGCAAGCTAGAATAGAAGATATAAAAGCCTGTAAGAGGGCGCCACGACCGGGGTTGTGAAGGCATTTCTGCAAGCTAGAATAGAAGATATTAAAGCCTATAAGAGGGCGTCACAACTGGGGGTGTGGAGGCATTTCTGCAAGCTAGAATAGAAGATATAAAAGCCTGTATGAGGGCGTCACAACCGGGGGTGTGGAGGCATTTCTGCAAGCTAGAATAGAAGATATAAAAGCCTGTAAGAGGGCGTCACGACCGGGGTGTGGAGGCATTCCTGCAAGCTAGAATAGAAGATATAAAAGCCTGTAAGAGGGCGTCACAACCGGGGGTGTGGTGGCATTTCTGCAAGCTAGAATAGAAGATATTAAAGCCTATAAGAGGGCGTCACCACCGGGGGTGTGGAGGCATTTCTGCAAGCTAGAATAGAAGATATAAAAGCCTGTAAGAGGGCGTCACAACCGGGGGTGTGGAGGCATTTCTGCAAGCTAGAATAGAAGATATAAAAGCCTGTAAGAGGGCGTCACGACCGGGGTGTGGAGGCATTTCTGCAAGCTAGAATAGAAGATATAAAAGCCTGTAAGAGGGCGTCACGACCGGGGTGTGGAGGCATTCCTGCAAGCTAGAGTAGAAGATATAAAAGCCTATAAGAGGGCGTCACGACCGGGGTGTGGAGGCATTTCTGCAAGCTAGAATAGAAGATATAAAAGCCTGTAAAGAGGGCATCACGACCGGGGTGTGGAGGCATTTCTGCAAGCTAGAATAGAAGATATAAAAGCCTATAAGAGGCGTCACGACCGGGGTGTGGAGGCATTTCTGCAAGCTAGAATAGAAGATATAAAAGCCTATAAGAGGGCGTCACAACTGGGGGTGTGGAGGCATTTCTGCAAGCTAGAATAGAAGATATAAAAGCCTGTAAGAGGGCGTCACCACCGGGGGTGTGGAGGCATTTCTGCAAGCTAGAGTAGAAGATATAAAAGCCTTTAAGAGGGCGTCACGACCGGGGGTGTGGAGGCATTCTGCAAGCTAGAATAGAAGATATAAAAGCCTGTAAGAGGGCATCACGACCGGGGTTGTGAAGGCATTTCTGCAAGCTAGAATAGAAGATATAAAAGCCTGTAAGAGGGCGTCACCACCGGGGGTGTGGAGGCATTTCTGCAAGCTAGAATAGAAGATATAAAAGCCTGTAAGAGGGCGCCACGACCGGGGTTGTGAAGGCATTTCTGCAAGCTACAATAGAAGATATAAAAGCCTGTAAGAGGGCGTCACCACCGGGGGTGTGGTGGCATTTCTGCAAGCTAGAATAGAAGATATAAAAGCCTGTAAGAGGGCGTCACCACCGGGGGTGTGGAGGCATTTCTGCAAGCTAGAATAGAAGATATAAAAGCCTGTAAGAGGGCGTCACCACCGGGGGTGTGGAGGCATTTCTGCAAGCTAGAATAGAAGATATAAAAGCCTGTAAGAGGGCGTCACCACCGGGGGTGTGGAGGCATTTCTGCAAGCTAGAATAGAAGATATAAAAGCCTGTAAGAGGGCATCACCATCGGGGGTGTGGAGGCATTTCTGCAAGCTAGAATAGAAGATATAAAAGCCTGTAAGAGGGCGTCACGACCGGGGGTGTGGAGGCATTTCTGCAAGCTAGAATAGAAGATATTAAAGCCTGTAAGAGGGCATCACGACCGGGGTGTGGAGGCATTTCTGCAAGCTAGAGTAGAAGATATAAAAGCCTGTAAGAGGCGCCACGACCGGGGTGTGGAGGCATTTCTGCAAGCTAGAATAGAAGATATAAAAGCCTGTAAGAGGGCGCCACGACCGGGGGTGTGGAGGCATTTCTGCAAGCTAGAATAGAAGATATTAAAGCCTATAAGAGGGCGTCACAACTGGGGGTGTGGAGGCATTTCTGCAAGCTAGAATAGAAGATATAAAAGCCTGTAAGAGGGCGTCACGACCGGGGGTGTGGAGGCATTTCTGCAAGCTAGAATAGAAGATATTAAAGCCTATAAGAGGGCGTCACAACTGGGGTGTGGAGGCATTTCTGCAAGCTAGAATAGAAGATATTAAAGCCTATAAGAGGGCGTCACAACTGGGGTGTGGAGGCATTTCTGCAAGCTAGAATAGAAGATATTAAAGCCTATAAGAGGCGCCACGACCGGGGGTGTGGAGGCATTTCTGCAAGCTAGAGTAGAAGATATAAAAACCTGTATGAGGGCATCACGACCGGGGGTGTGAAGACATTTCTGCAAGCTAGAATAGAAGATATAAAAGCCTGTAAGAGGCGTCACGACCGGGGGTGTGGAGGCATTCCTGCAAGCTAGAATAGAAGATATAAAAGCCTGTAAGAGGGCGTCACCACCGGGGTGTGGAGGCATTTCTGCAAGCTAGAATAGAAGATATAAAAGCCTATAAGAGGGCGTCACAACCGGGGTGTGGAGGCATTTCTGCAAGCTAGAATAGAAGATATAAAAGCCTGTAAGAGGCGTCACGACCGGGGTGTGGAGGCATTTCTGCAAGCTAGAATAGAAGATATAAAAGCCTGTAAGAGGGCGTCACGACCGGGGTGTGGAGGCATTTCTGCAAGCTAGAATAGAAGATATAAAAGCCTGTAAGAGGGCGTCACCACCGGGGTGTGGAGGCATTTCTGCAAGCTAGAATAGAAGATATAAAAGCCTGTAAGAGGGCGTCACGACCGGGGGTGTGGAGGCATTTCTGCAAGCTAGAATAGAAGATATAAAAGCCTGTAAGAGGGCATCACGACCGGGGGTGTGGAGGCATTTCTGCAAGCTAGAATAGAAGATATAAAAGCCTGTAAGAGGGTGTCACGACCGGGGGTGTGAAGGCATTCCTGCAAGCTAGAATAGAAGATATAAAAGCCTGTATGAGGGCGTCACGACCGGGGGTGTGGAGGCATTTCTGCAAGCTAGAATAGAAGATATAAAAGCCTGTAAGAGGGCATCACGACCGGGGGTGTGGAGGCATTTCTGCAAGCTAGAATAGAAGATATAAAAGCCTGTAAGAGGGCGTCACCACCGGGGTGTGGAGGCATTTCTGCAAGCTAGAATAGAAGATATAAAAGCCTGTAAGAGGACGTCACCACCGGGGGTGTGGAGGCATTTCTGCAAGCTAGAATAGAAGATATAAAAGCCTATAAGAGGGCGTCACAACTGGGGGTGTGGAGGCATTTCTGCAAGCTAGAATAGAAGATATAAAAGCCTGTAAGAGGGCATCACGACCGGGGGTGTGGAGGCATTTCTGCAAGCTAGAATAGAAGATATAAAAGCCTGTAAGAGGGTGTCACGACCGGGGGTGTGGAGGCATTTCTGCAAGCTAGAATAGAAGATATAAAAGCCTGTAAGAGGGTGTCACGACCAGGGGTGTGGAGGCACCTCCTTCCCCCCCCCCCTCCTCAATATTTGAGAATAAAGAAAACATTTGGGAAAATGGTCAAAAAATTCATGCAAAACGTGTGGAATCTTGAAAGAGCTGTTCCGAAAACTGTTATCAAACTTCTCGAATAATGTTCTTAAATTTCCCTTTTTCCAAAACATGATCTTAGTTTCGGCTCTTTCCAAACCAGATGATAAAAATTCTCAATTTGTTTCAAGTCATGATGTCAAACTTTCAATATTTCGAATCAATTTCGATATCAATATTTTGAAAATGTTGTTGATTAAGCTTCCACATTTTTCAGAATTATGATCTTAAATCCATTTTTCGGATGTTTCCAAATAATTGTATGAATTTTAAGATTCCCAAAAATGATAGGCCTCTTACTTTTCCCATTTATTTGAACCGTTATCTTCAACATGTTAAACTTCCTAACTTTATTCCACAGAATAATATTAAATTTCCTAATTTTTCCAAAACATGACATATTTCGATTAAGGGAGTTTGGAAGTCTATTTATTAGATGAAATGAGAAAAGGCTATGCCACATGAATGAATACATTGTAATGTTGTAAATAGGATTTTATCTATGAAATTATAGCAAAAACACTAATGACATTGTAAGGCTGCTTGTACCTAAAGAAAATGCCAAGTCTTAGTTTGTTTGTTTGTTTGATGAGGTCTTAACGGCACCACGACAACGAAGGTCAAATTGTGCCTGAGAGGTCAGATCATTTTAGAGGTAGTAAGGAAAGAGACCAGGGGAAGAATGAGAGAAATTCAAGAACAAAAGCCAGAAAGCTGTGATCGAGAGAGGAGGTGCATGGGTAAAACAAAAACAAAGTAGAGAGGGGGTGGAAGAGGAGAATTAAATATGGTTGTAGAGGGATGCATGCTGAAGAAAGGAGACTATTTTATCTGGAGGATTTTTGGAAGAACTCAGCAATTGAGTTGTGGGAGCGAGGGAAGCTCTGGGAAGGTTGTACAGGGGCAAGCAAGGAGAACGTGTTGGATTGTGAGGATGCAGTGGCAATTGTTACAGAGGGGTTGGGGGAACCAATAAGGAGGTGGGAGTGAGTGAGGTGGGTGTGACCAATTCTAAGACGGGTAATATGAGCGTTTGTCGATACAAGAAAGGTTGTTGATGGTGGATATAATCGGGATTGTGGGCTGGATAACATGGAGTTTGTTATCAATTTGGAAGTTCCATAAGGTTTGCCAGCAGTCACGAACAAGAGAAGCGATAAGCAGTTTGATGTCAGAGAGGGTTTTGGGAAAGGGGGAAGGGAGGAGGTTAAGGGGCAAGCTTAGCGGCTGTATCAGCCCTGTCATTGCCAGGGATGCCAACATGGCTGGGTATCCAGAAGAAAAGAACACTTTTCCTGCAGAGGGTGGGAGAAAAGAGTTTCGGAGGAGGAGGTGGCAGGTGAGGTTATCCCATTTAAGATTGAGTAATGAAGTAAGAACAGCCTTTGAGTCAGAGAAAATGGCAAAGTGACTAAGAGGAGAGTACTCAATAAAGTTGAGGGCGAGGAGAATGGCCTTAGCCTCGGCTGAAAAGATGGATGAGTGGTCAGGAAGTCTGCTACTGAGGGTGATGTCTTGGATGATGGCAGCAGCAGCTGTCTTGTTGCCTTCCTTGGAGCCATCAGTATAGATGGAGGTGTAATTTGAGAGTTGGTCTTTGATTTGGTTGTGAGATTGATGAAGAGAGTAGGGTGAGTTTGAGTTTTGTTATAAGTGGAGAGGTCTAGGTGGACAGAAGGAAGGGGGTGGCCCAAAGGCGGAAAAAGTGGGCCAGGAGTAGGTGCGAGAGTGGCGGGGTTGATGCCAAGTTGAAAGAGGTCTGATTTAATGCGTAAGCTGAAGGGAGGCGATAGGGTTTTAGTCCTATCAAAGAGGGAGGAGAAATTGGGGTACCTAATGAGGTTGTAAACAGGGTTCTGGGTGTTGGTGAGGACTCTAAAAGCATAGGAGAGGCTAAGCTTTTTACATCTAAGTAGAAAGGGGGTTTGTTGGCTTCAACATGAAGGCTAGTGATTGGGGAGGTCCTGTAGGCTCTAGACAAAGCCTGAGGGCTTCATTTTGGATGGTGTTAATGTGGTTGAGGTATGAGTTGTGAGCGACACAGTAAACAATATTGCCATAGTCAAGCTTGGCACGAATGGTGAGCCTGAAATTTTTGAGGAGAGCATAGCGGTTCGCTCCCAAGTAGTGTTGGAGAGCAGTCGGAGGAGGTTGAGAGAGCTATTGCATTTTAGTTTCAGGTTGGTGATGTGTGGCTTGTAGGTGAGCTAGGGGTCTAGAGTTAGACCAAGGAACTTTGTGTTTTCAACTTTAGGGATGCGATTCCCATTGAGCACAAAGTTGGGTTGGGGTGGAGGTTGTTGAAATGACAAAAGTGCATGCAGACTGTCTTGTCTTTGGTAAATTTAAACGGTTATTGTTGCTCCAGACTTGCAGCTGATTGAGGCTGGTTTGGAGCCTATTTTCAACAATAGGAAAGCTAGGGAGGAGTAGAAGATGGTGAAGTCATCCACGTAGAGGGTACGTTTGATGCTGGGGCCAAGGTTATTCCCGATGTCATTAATGCTCAGGTTGAAGAGAGTGGGGAGAGGATGCTGCCTTGGGGACGCCCTCTTCTTGGGGTACGGCTTGGAGAGGGTGTGGCCAATACGAACTTGGAACTGCCTGGGTGAGAGGAAGTTTTGAATAAAGATGGGGAGGTGGCCTCTGAGGCCAATGGTGTGAAGTTTCCGGGTAATGCCGTATTTCTAAGTAGTGTCGAAAGCTTTCTCGAGGTCAAAAAATATGGCAATGAGGTGTTCCTTTTTGCAAAGGATTCCCGGATAGCGGTGTCAAGCGTAATTAACTGGTCTAGGGTATTGCGCGTTTTGGAAGCGCTTTGGTGAGGAGAGGATTCTGTTGGTCTCGAGGAACCAGTTTAGTCTCTGATTAATGATCTTTTCCATAATTTTACAGAGACAGCAAGTAAGGGCGATGGGTCGGTGGCTGGTGGGGTCGGTGCTATCCTTCCCGGTTTAAGGACGGGGATGACAATAGCTGTCCTCCAGATAGGGGAAAGGAGTGTGAGGACCAAATGTGGTTGAAGATGGTGAGTAGGGTAGTGGTGGCCTTGATGGGGAGGTGTTTCAGAAACTGATAGGGGATGTTATCTGGGCCCTTGGAGGTGCAGCCAGCGTCGTTGATGGCTTGGTTTAATTCAGAAAGGGTGAGAGGGTGTTGTAGCTTTCGGAGTTGTCAGAGGGAAAAGTGATTCTCGGGCTTCATCGCAAGCTTTTTTGATTTTGAAAGCATTGGAGTAGTTGGTCGAGGACGAGATGTTGCTGAAAGAGGTGGCGAGGTGGTCAACGATGTCCTTTTTGCGGTGAGAAGGTCTCCATTCCAAGAGAGATGGGAGATGGAAGATTTGCCCACTCTGCCGTGGAAGCTGTTAACCATTCTCCAAATCTTCTTAGTGGGGGTGTTGGTGGTGAGAGAAGAGATAAAGTTGTTCCAAGTGTTGGTTTAACTGTCCTTGATAGTGCGTCTGGCCTTGCACGGCTGATCTGAAAAGAGGTTAAGGTTATGGGTGGTCGGGTTAGTTTTAAAGTTCCTGAGGGCTCTTTTCCTGTTCTTGATGGCGGTTTTGCAGTCATCCGAGAACCAGGGGTTGGGGATGATTTGGGGGTTTGGAGGTTTTGGGAATTGAGCAGGTGGCGATGTTGATAAGGATATTACTGAAGTTAGACATGGGATCCTCATCCTCGAGAAGATGGGGGGAGGTGTGAGTCACAGAGGGTTTCAAAAATGGACCAGTCAGCCTTGTCGAGGTTCCAATTGGGGTGTGCTCAGTGGGGATTTGAAGATTGGAGTGTATAAGAAGAGGGTAATGATCACTACCACAGAGGTCAGCAGTGACTCTCCAACTAAAATCAGGGAGGAGGTTAGGGAACAGATAGACAGGTCAATACAGGTGAGAGAGCCTGTGGCAGGATGAAGGTAGGTCGGGGAGTTAGTGTTCAGTAAGGACAGGCTGTGCTGACGGAGAGCATTTTCGATGAACTTGCCTCTAGGGGTGGTGGTATTAGAGCCCCACAGAGGTTGTGAGCATTGAAGTCACCAAGAAGGATGAAGGGGTGGGAAGCTGAGAGATGAGGTTGTCAAGGCTGGTTGGTTGAATGTTGGTGTTGGGAGGAGATAGATATTGCAGAGAGTGAAAGTTTTGTGGAGGGAGATAGAAATACAGATGGCCTGAAGGTCGGTGTGCACACGAACAGGGCTGTGTGGGATATCGTGTCTAACGAGAATGGAGACGCCACCACAGGCCCTGTCAGCATCCACTTGATGTTTGTGATAGCAAGCAAAGTTGTTAAGGGAGTAATGGTCGGTGGTTTTCAAGAAAGTTTCTTGTAGGCAGAAGACGACCGGGTTGAAGGTGGAGGCCAGAAGGTCAATTTCTTCAGAATTGGCCTTTAGGCTCCTAATGTTCCATTGTATGATGTTGTGGGTGTTATTGAAATTGTTTGTGGTGTATGCCATAAAGGAGGCAGGGGGTTATCTGGAGGAAGATCTGCAGGGTCTGAGTTGGCTTGTTTTTTCTTTGGATCTGTTTCTTTGGGAGCGATTGTTTTTGAAAATTGGACGAGAAGTATGATCGGTGTGTTCGGTAATCGAACAATCCATACTCTCTTCAGTGTGGGTTTGGGATGTGGGTTGTTTGTTGATTGGTTGTTTGTTGATTGGTTGTTTGTTGATTGGTTGTTTTTTGGTTGGTTGTTTGTTGGTTGATTTGTTGGTTTGTTGATTGTTTGCTTGGCTGGTTTTAGCTTGATGTATGAAGGTATTAGTGGTGTTGGTGTAGGGGGCGGTAGGGGCTTTAGAGTAGGAAGGGAGGTTGAGGAGAGAAGTGGTGGTGGAGGTGGTGTGGGTATTGGGTGTGATTGGGTTGTTGGAAATGGTGATGGGCTTAGGACTAGGTAAGAAGAGCCAGGTAAGGTCGGTTTGGGCATGGGAGTTAGTTTTTGTTGTGTTAGTTGTGTTTGGGAGGGGCGGAATTAGAGTTAGAGGAGACTACGTTTGAGTAGGAAGGCTTGGAGTTAAGAGAAGCGAGGAATTGTTTCCTGGCCTTAGGGTAGGTTATGTTGGGGTTAAGGGTTTTAAGTTTTGTTATTTGTTTTTCCTGAAGCCAGATGGGACAGTCTTTCGAGAAGGAGGGATGGTTTGCTGGGTGTTTACCGTCACAATTTGTGCAGAGTGGGGTTGGTGCAGGAGGTGTTGTCATGGTCCGGGGCTCCGAGTTACCACAGCGCTTGGCTGTGGCAGGAGTTTTTCCCGTGGCCATACCTCTGACAATTATAGCAACGTAAAGGGTTAGGAATGTAAGGGCGACCTGGATTCTCAGGTAGCCGGCAATGATGTGGGAGGGGAGAGTTGGTGTTGCGAAGGTAAGAAATATGATGTTGGTGGGAGTTTCGGCTCCGTCTCTCTTTGTAAGGCCCCAAAATAACCTAGAAAATGAGGATCTTCCATGGCTTCGCCCCTTCGCCCACCACCTGGGCTTTCCCCATGGACCCCACCAGGGGCCCTGGACCCCACACGTGAAACTTCACTACACACTTGGATTTGCACTAATGCGCAAATAATATAATCACCCAAAAATTACTCATCTTTATCAACCATTTCCCCCCCAACCCCATCCTTTGTTTAAAGTAGCACTTCCTATGCCTATGTGCAGATTTGGCATTGGGTGGAGGTAAGGTTGGGGTGGAGGTGAGGTCGGGGTGGAGGTAAGGTCGGATGAACAAAGTATTACTTTCCCTATTGTAAATTCATTTTTCTTTCCACATAAAATCAAACATTTTACCTATTCATTTTTGGGTGAAGGTGTGGTAGTGGTTGAATGATAAACATTTTTTTTACCAGTATATATGATGATAAATCCCCTTATTCCTTAAAGATCATTCTCTTCACCAATGTGAGTAAAAAGATTCACATAAATATACATATTTCTTTTGCCTAAACTTCTTTCTCTATCTGGGCAACACAACCCTTTATTCACAGTAGGCACTTTTATCTAGGTTTCATACATTATATCCATCCCAATATGCAACAAATATGTCACATCATTCAATTTTCTGTTGACTTCTTCATAAACCAACCTCAATAAGCTTCTCCACTAGGCAAGAAAAATGACTGACTATCAGTTTAAAATTCCCTGCACAAAGATTTGCTCTTTAACTAAGCATTTGTGATAATTGTTATGGTTGAGGTGTGAATCTAAACTTTTTCTGCCGTGGCCCTCAGGATGCGACAGGTCTAGTATTGTAAACTCCATGCTCAAAATCTGCCATCTTTTAATTGAGAATTATTTTTAAAATTTCATTTCATGAAGAGAATATGGACTTCAAATTAAGTGCTATTTATTAAAGATTATATTTTAATGGTTACGACGCTACAATCAATTTCAGCAATGATGATTCAAAAATTTATAGCAGTGTTTTTATTCACAAATATCATGTAAATTGGCAATGTTGAGAAATGCAGACAAAACGTTTCGGTGCCAGTCTGATGTTTTAATAGCCACCTTCAAAATGTGATATGATAAATGGTATCATTTAGATATTCTTACTGTTTTATAAACACAACAGAAAATATTTATTACACCAAAGTGTTTTTTGAACAGTCACAAAGAGATAGTGAAGAAGAATGATATTATTTAAAATTTGAAATGAACGAGGCTAGTCTAACCGGAAACTTCAACAGCTAAGTTAAGAAATTGTTAGTGTGGGTACGTACACCACTTCTGAAGTAATCTTGCAACCAGAATCTGAATAGGTTAAGGTACAGCAAAGAGCTTCCACACATCGCACATTACTATATGAACATTCAATAGCGCTTTGCAAACTTACAGCTTAAGTCAGCAAAAATCCTTCCTGGACATGAACGACAACCAAGTGTAACAAGTATGAGGAACAGCTGTTGTAGGCCAAGTTTAGTTTTGAAACAATTTAGACTAAAACATTTCAATCTTTTAGTGCTTGAGCAGTTAGGAAAAGGAGTATATACATTCGTTTTAGCATGGGGAATGTATTAGATATCATGACTATTTCTTGTATTGATTATTACATTTGGGATTAGGTTATCATTGTCAATGGGGATGATTGCTATTGATTTTACATAGCATATGGATCGAAGCGGATGTTCTTTTCTTCTTGTTTTTAGCAGTGGCTAATCTAATTTGTGACGTCTTTATTTATTGTATCTATTTTTTGATAAATTAATTACTACCTACATCGCCTTATTATCTTTCTTTGCTCTTTGTTTTTGAGGAAACTAACAGATGGCTGGCTTAGATTAGGGAGGACAGACTGACAGAGGCATGTAGGACATTGAAAAAGGGTTTCCAGGTTGCATGCATGCTTTATTTTGATGACAAATTGTGAAAGTAACATAAACTTGAAATTTTGTTCGATTTTGGCAAGTTCCTGAAAATTTCTCGAAATTGATAGTGCTTTCCTGGAAAGTGGAAACTTTTCCTGGAAATTGAAAAAAAAATCCCTGAAAATGAAGATTAATTCACAAACATGCAGGAAATTTTTGAAAATGAGGGAGAATTCCCTTAAATTGACAGAGCTTTCATTAAAATTCATTGAAAATTTTACAGAAATTAAAGAAAATTTTCGGAAAATAAAGAAAATTTTCTGAAAATGAAGAAAAATTCCTGTCCTGAAAATTTTCCATGATTTTCCCAATTAGCATGGGCAAAAGACAAAGGCCTATTTTGAAATTATATTGCTTTGAAAATTCATTATTGCCCCCATGGCATGTGTGCATGGCCCTGATATTATAAGAACTTCACCTCCATATCCATAGGTTTTTGGTTCTATATTGTAGATTGTGGCCCTTGAAACTTTTTGTCCAAAATTGAAATGTTTGATAAAAGCCTGAAGATTTTTATCCAAAAGTGCAGATTTTTTGGTCAATATTGAAGATTTTGGGGCCAAAATGAAAGATGTTTGGTTGAAAATGGGAGGATTTTGGTGCAAACTGTAGAAGGTTTGGTCCAAAATTAACAATAACTCAGTCGATACAATTGCAAAAAATGCCACACATGGTTCATTTGATATTTTGGTAATTATATTTATGGCTTCGACATAATTTCTTCTGGAGGGGGGGGGGGGGGGTGAGGGGGAGGCTAACCCACAACAGCCCCCTTAGACACATCACTGCTTTCTTTATTACTATCCATACACAAAAATTAAATACCCTGACAGCCCTTTTTTAAAGGGTGTTCTTGTATATTAGATTGTTGTGAATGCAGATAAAACTATTTCAATCTGACCAATATTGCATTTTGAAACAATCATGGACAGAAGAAAGGGTATATGAAGATGGCAGTCCAAGGAGTTGCTGACCACATTGACCTCAACTGAGGTGTAGGAAGCATTTGAAAAGTGGTGATACGACCAAATAGGGGGCACGACCCAAATCATGTCCATCCGTCTGTATAGATAACAAAGGTATAGATAATAAAGTAAAGTAAAAGGGTCGCTTCATTTTTAGAAAGGGGCACTTTTCCAATGGGAACACAGTATAAATTAAGGGGCATTTCATTTTCAAAGAGGAACATTGTTAAATTTTGTTCAAAGTATGCACACAGTCTACCACAGTTCTTGCCCCTTTGACAGTTGAGAGACATTTTTAATTATTAAAATCAATTAAGAACACTGGGTATCCCTTTGACCTTTAAGGTACAGTACCATCAAGCAAAAGGTACAACTTTACAACCCTGCCAAATATCACCTTTTTAGATTATATTTAAGTCATGCAGTCCACACTCCTAATCGGATGATTTCCCGATCGGGAGATCTGCTGATCGGGAGATCAAGACATGCACAGTGACCATAATTTCTATTGTTGCTAATAAGTTCAGCTGTTATTTAAATTTTGTTTGCTTGTCAAATTCTGTAATTCTAAAGTTGTATACCTTGGAAATGTTATTAATTAATTCATTTGGAAATTAATTGATATATCTGTATGATTTGAGCTTTTGCTGGTGATTGAAATGTTAAAATCTGCTTATCAAAAAGTATTGAAATTCATTTTTAGATTACGTTAAAGGAATATTACCATGGATTTTCATTTTTTCATATACAGTATGGTAGAGAAATTTTTAGAAACAAAGTGGTGAAAAAACTATGTTAGTATCTTATTCTATTCAGAAGTTATAACATTTTAAAGTATTTTTGAATTTGGATAAAAGTGACTGATTGGCAACATCTGTGATGTCATAGAGACAATTTCAACAAAACATCTTTTGTATTTCCTTAAAAATGATATGGACCTCTATAATGAACCAAAAATGCTGTTCGATAATGTAAAAAAAGTGTGATTAAATCTATAAGAAATACATAAGAACTGTGCTAAAATTGCCTTGATGACATCACCAAGCTGAAGGACTTATACTTATGACAGCAATTCTTAATAGGCGGCCCGCGGGCCAAATCTGGCCCGCCAGACAATCCAATCTGGCCCGCAAACAATAGTCATAGTGGAAAAATACATATAGTACATCCCGATTAATCCGAATGAGATCGATAGAAATTGCAACATCTTGTTTATTTAAGGGTTTTCCAAAATGCTAAATTCATTCAGATTGCATCGAGCAGTCGAGAGAAAACCAATTTTTTGGAGTCATTTTTTGTGAGATTTAGAATGCAAAATTCATTAAAACTACGTACCAATACAAAGTGTTCTTACATCCACATATCGATCTATGTAATGCAAACACAACACACTCAGCAAGATGTTGAAGAAATGCTTAGAATATGACAAACGCTGCAACAATAAGTCGTATTAGAACCAAAATCTGGATTTTGTGCTAGCATAAGCTTAAGCTCAAAATCCCTTAACCCTTTCTACCAGCACTTTTTTGAAAATGTGCACTGGAGGCGGGGTCAAAGATGGGGCACCCAAAACAGTGATAATATTGCCGCCGCGTGGTCCTCTGTCTTCCAAGCAGCAATCGGGCTAGCTCTGCTTCAGTGACCCAGTGGGCCGCCCACTGGAATCATGCCGCATATATTTTTTAATTTGCACACTTGTCGCGGGTTGATTAACCCTTACTCCACCAGCACTTTTTGAAAACGTGCTTGGGAGGCAGGGTCAAAGATGCGGCAACTAAAACGGTAATAATATCGCCTTGTGATAGAGTAAGGGTTAAGTACATGCTGATTATTGAAGGGTCCTCTGTCTTCTGAGCAGAAGAGTCAGGCTCGTTCCGCTTCAGTGACCCAGTGGGCTGCCCACCGGGACCATGCTGCATAAATTTTGGAGTTGGCACACTTGTCGCGGATTGATCAACCCTTACTCTACCAGCACTTTTTGAAAATAATATTGCTGCGTGGTAGAGTAAGGATTAAAGGGATGTTGAGCTAAAAAGTGTAAGTGCTATTGTGACTATTAGGCAAACAGTTTCTACCTGTCCACATACTTTAAAAGGCAAATCTGGACCTGTCCATTTATCATTTTTAGAAGCAAAATTAAGAAAAATCTGTTTTAAAGAAAATTGATCTTCATCTTAAAACTAAGATTAGCTCAGTGGTCAATCAAGTTCATCATAATGAAAGAGGAATTTAAACTGTTGAAAGAAACAAACCAATAATTTGGGGGTTCGTAATTGTCTGTTATCCCAAAATATGTGTATCTTTCAGAGTATATATATATATACATACATACACACATACATACACACACACATACATACATATATATGAATAAGGGGAGCTCAAATACCTACCGCCTGACCAGCTAGTCCTGTTCCTGACCCACAGTCCAAAATTCTGGCGTCTTTGCTCATAATCTTGGTTGAAAGAAATTCTGCCGCAAACTTAATGCCAGGAAGAGAGTCGACCAAAACCATATCCTAAATTTATAATGTAAGCAAAGCAAATCGTGTTAGTAAGAACCGACTCAACGTGATGCCCGACATACCCACCCACCCACCTCTCCTCCCCCCCCCTTAGGGAAATTTCATTCATTTTTGGCCATTTTTGGGAAATTTCGATCATTTCTATGCAATTCTTTTTAATTTTGAGGACAATTTTGTCAATTTTTGGGAAATTTGTAGACAAATTTTACCAAAATCTTAATAATTTTAACATATTTTGCTTGTGTAAATTTTATTTGAATAATTTCCCAATTTTACCTCCCACCCGGGAAAACCTGGAAAGTGGAACCCTCTCAGGCCCTCTGCCCGTCTCCACCTTCCTTTCCATAATTTTACAGAGACAGCAGGTGAGGGCGATAGGGCGGTAGCTGGAGGGGTCGGTACCATCCTTCCCCGGTTTAAGGATGGGGATGACAATAGCTGTCCTCCAGATAGGGGGAAAAGAGTGCGAGGACCAAATGTTGTTGAAGATGGTGAGTAGGGTATTGGTGGCCTTGATGGGGAGGTGTTGTAGGAACTGGTAGGGGATATTATCTGGGCCCTTGGAGGTGCAGCCAGCGTCATGGATGGCTTGGTTTAATTCAGAAAGGGTGAGAGGGGTGTTGTAGCTTTCGGAGCTGTCGGAAGAAAAAGTGATTCTCCGGGCTTCATTGCAAGCGTTTTTGGTTATAAAGGCATTGCATAGTTGGCCGAGGATGAGATGTTGCTGAAAGTGGCGGCGAGGTGGTTAATGATGTCCTTTTTCGTGGTGAGAACGTCACCATTCCAAAAGAGATGGGAGATGGGAGATTTGCCCACCCTGCCGTGGAAGCTGTAAACCATTCTCCAAATCTTTTTGTGGGGGTGTTGGTGGTAAGAAAAGAGATAAGGTTGTTCCAAGTGTTGGTTTTGCTGTCTTTGATAGTGCGCCTGGCCTTGGCATGGCTGATGCGAAAGAAGTTGAGGCTATGGGTGGTCGAGTTAGTTTTGAAGTTCCTGAGGGCTCTTTTCCTATTATTGATGGCAGTTTTGCAGTCATCAGAGAACCAGGGGTTGGGGGATGATTTGGGGGTTTTGGGAATTAAGCAGGTGGCGATGTTGATAAGGATATTACTGAAGTTTGACATGGGATCCTCATTCTTGAGGAGATGGGGGGAGAGGTGTGAGTCGCAGAGGGTAATGATCACTACCACATAGGTCAGCAGTGACTCTCCAGCTAAAATCAGGGAGGAGGTTAGAAGAACAGATAGACAAGTCAATACAGGTAAGGGAGCCTGTGGCAGGGTGAAGGTAGGTCGGGGAATTAGTGCTGAGCAAGGAGAGGCTGTGCTGACGAAAAGCGTTTTCGATGAGCTTGCCTTTGGGGGTGGTAGTAATAGAGCCCCACAGAGGGTTGTGAGCGTTAAAGTCCCCAAGAAGGATGAAGGGGGAGGGGAGCTGAGAGATGAGGTTGTTAAGGCTGGTTAGCTGAATGTTGGTGTTGGGGGGAGATAGATATTGCAAAAAGTGAAAGTTTTGTGGAGGGAGATAGATATACAGATGGCCTGAAGGTCGGTGTGCACATGAACAGGGCTGTGTGGGATATCGTGTCTAACGAAATGGAAAGGCCCCCACAGGCCCTGTCGGCGTCCACTTGATGTTTGTGATAGCAAGC
Organism: Chiridota heheva; assembly: GCA_020152595.1. Taxonomy (NCBI): domain Eukaryota; kingdom Metazoa; phylum Echinodermata; class Holothuroidea; order Apodida; family Chiridotidae; genus Chiridota; species Chiridota heheva. The sequence continues at coordinate 1,047,973 of JAIGNY010001856.1, forward strand.
GAATTTGTTGAGGGAGTAATGGTCGGTGGTTTTCAAGAAAGTTTCTTGTAGGCAGAAGACGACCGGGTTGAAGGTGGTGGTCAGAAAGTCAATTTCTTTAGAATTGGCCTTAAGGCTCCTTATGTTCCATTGTATGATGTTGTGAATGTTATTGTTATTGTTTATGTTGCACGCCATTAGGAGGCAGGGGGTTATCTTGAGGAGGATCTGTTGGGCTGAGTTGGTTTAATTTTTCTTTGGATTTGTCCGTTTCTTTGGGAACGGTTGTTTTTAAAAGTTGGACGAGATGTTCGATAACCGAACAATCCATGTTCTCTTCCGTGTCATTTGTGTGGATTTGGATGGTGGATTGTTTGTTTTTTGGTTGTTTCTTGGTTTGTTGCTTGTTGATTGGATGATTGTTAGCCAGGTTGGCTTGAGTTTGATGTTTGTTGGCATTAGAGGTGTTGGCATAGGGGATGGCGGGAGTCTTAGAGGAGGAAGGAAGGTTAGGGGGAGAAGTGGTGGTGGTGGAGGTCGTTTGGGTAGTAGGTGTGGTTTCTTTGTTGTCAATGGTGATGGGCTTAGGACTGGGTAAAAAGAGCCAGGTTTAGGTCTGTTTGGGTATGTGAGTCAGTTTTAGTTGTGTTAGGGGGGGCATTATTGGTGTTGGAGGAGACTACGCTCGAGTAGGATGGCTTAGTGTGCAGTGAAGCGAGAAATTGCTTCCTGGCCTCTGGGTATGTGATGTTGGGATTAAGGAATTTTAGTTTGATAATTTGTTTTTCTTGGAGCCAGGTGGGGCAGTCACAGAAGCCCGTCGTCTCGTCCTCAAGAGAGATGGTGCGGAAACACCCACAAACATCATTTTCCTAAAATTTTCTACACCAACTCTCCCCTCCCACATCACAGCAGGCTACTTGAGAATCCCAGTCACCCCTTATATCTCACCCCTCATATCACGACAGCACCCCCTGCACCAGCACCCCACACTGCACGAATTGCAGCGTACTCATCCAGATAACCATCCCTCCTTCTCTGAAGTCAATTCATTTATCAGATCTTTATCATTTAGGTGGGCCAGGTCCCTGGATCTGACCACACCTTTGCTGTATTTCAGGGAACAGTGGGGGTGACGGTAATGTGAATACCTGTATTGGCTAGGGTTTTGGTGTTGAGGAGGGTGGTAGCTTGGGTGTCTCTGGTGCAGTGCACCAGGAGATCACCAGATCTGAGGGTGGAGACTTTAGGGAGGGTACCGACAAGGCCTTGGAGTGCCTTGTGGATTAGGAAAGGGGAATTTTTTTTAAACTTATCTTCTTTATTTGTGGCCTGTATTATAAGAATTTTAGGGATGGGGCTAAATAATGGTCAATAGTGAAGGTAAAGGCAAAAGCGTTTTGTCATCGTGAAAAAAAAACAAGGGCCGAGAGACCCAAGGCAGCTAGCAAAAAAGTGGCGGAACTACTATATGAGAACCGCTTTACAAGTAAAGAAAGGTGCGAAAGTCTGGTCAGAACGTAAAGGAAAATATAAAAGAAACAATCTCACCGAGAACAGAAACCCATCCACAAAGAAAAAACCCGAAAATGAGGATATAAAACAAAAATATAAAACATGACAACGAAGGTCAAATGCCTGAGAGGTCAGATCATTTTAAAGTAAGGAAAGAGACCAGGGGAAGAATGAGAGAAATTCAAAACAAAAAAGCCAGAAAGCGAAATAGTATGAGAGAAAAGAATCAGATGTCACGTCGCTCTCGTAGCACGTCAATCAGTGTACATATTGGAAAAAATATGTACATGCACGGCCCGTGAAAATCTGGGGATGTTTGTTACCTAGCAACAAATCTCTGCGTTAACACTTTTCCTGGTTAGATGAAGCAGGCCCTGCTCCAGTATTTTACCAGCCAGCTTACAGTCTAACATTTTTCTGGTTAAAACAACTAGGACAATGTTATTCATCAAGTAACCAGGAAAATCTAACCATTGTTTTAAAATTTAAGTGATATAGTTGGTCATATGCCTGAAGGCTTTAATTCTAGCCTCATATCCTTGTTTTACCACATGGGATAGCAAGACTTTTTCAAAGGTGGAGAGGGGGTGGGTAAAGGTGTATAAAGTGGGGATATGAAGAAAACTTCCCCCGAGATGAATTCACCTTCCCAATTTTATGGTTCCTGCCCGACTGGAATACAAAATTGGGAAATTTTCAAATTAAAGCAGAAGATTGATAAAATTGAAGGGAAGTTTGGTCAAATTTGAAAACATTTCTCAAAAGTTAAAAGAAAATTTCCAGCAAAATGAAAAACCTGACCAAAAAGGAGGGACACTATTATCAAAAAATTGGCTAAATTTTTTGATAATAAAGGGAAATTTCTTAAATATCAAAAAAGCTGCCCAAAAAGGCAGGAATGTTTCCAAAACTGAAGAAAATGTTACAAACATTAAAGAAAATTGTTTCAAAAAATTGGCCAAAAAATTCCTGAAAATGAGTAAAATTACCCAATAACTAAAGGAGATTTCCTTAATTAAAAAAGCAATACCCAAAAATGAAAGAAACATTTTTTGCAAAAAAGGGACACAGTTAAAGTCAAAATGACATACTTACATCATCAAAACTATTCCATTGGTCATAAATTTCCTTAAGATACTCAGGGTCTCTTTTGTTCTTTAGCTCATCCAACAAAGTTAAAATATTACTTTTAACATCTTTGTAAGCTGCGCAGGATTGTTCGCCTTCCATGGTTTGAGTTTCACTGTTGATAAATGACTACGAAATTGAAATCAAAATGCAAAATACAAAGTTTTCTCAATCCTGAGTAAAGGTAGAGGTCTATGAAGAAAAAGGTAAATAAAACACGGCACCTTCGGCACATGTTATTCAAATATATACAAAGGGGTTGCAGAACACGGTAGAGCAAACGCCTTTCCTTCACAATCACTTTTACAAACTATGAGCTTTCCACAACTCAATACTGAAGTGGACTACATCCTTACTGGACGAAGTATGAAACTTGACTATGTCACCACTGGCCAGTGACTATGAGGTATAGCAATTAAACCTACTATAACCCCCGAGGTATAGCAATTAAACCTGCTAAAACCCCCGAGGTATAGCAATTAAACCTACTATAACCCCCAAGGTATAGCAATTAAACCTGCTAAAACCCCAGGGATAGCAATTAAACCTACTAAAACCCCCGAGGTATAGCAATTTAACCTGCAAAAACCCCCGAGGTATAGCAATTAAACCTGCTAAAACCCCCGAGGTATAGCAATTTAACCTGCTAAAACCCCCGAGGTATAGCAATTAAACCTACTATAACCCCCAAGGTATAGCAATTAAACCTGCTAAAACCCCAGGGATAGCAATTAAACCTGCTAAAACCCCCAAGGTATAGCAATTTAACCTGCTAAAACCCCCGAGGTATAACAATTAAACCTACTATAACCCCCAAGGTATAGCAATTAAACCTGCTAAAACCCCAGGGATAGCAATTAAACCTGCTAAAACCCCCAGGGATAGCAATTAAACCTGCTAAAACCCCTGAGGTATAGCAATTAAACCTTCTAAAACCCCCGAGGTATAGCAATTAAACCTGCTAAAACCCCCAGGGATAGCAATTAAACTTACTAAAACCCCGTCGTATAACAATTAAACCTGCTAAAAACCCCGTCTATAACAATTAAACCCCCGCTAAAACCCCCGAGGTTTAACAATTAAACCTGCTAAAACCCTTGAAGTATAGCAATTAAACCCTCGTCGTATAGCAATTAAACCCCCAATGAACCCTGAGGTGTAGCAATATAAACCCCTGAGGTAAAACATTTAAAACCCCAGGGATAGCAATTAAACCTGCCAAAACCCCCCCGAGGTATAGCAATTAAACCTCTACTAAAACCCCCGACGTATAGAAATTAAACCCGCTAAAACCCCCAGGTATATTGAAATTGAATCAATTTCAGTCGCGGTAGAGAAGGGAAATTGCGCTTTCAGCTATTCCTAGGGGAGGTGGAGAGAATTAAGGCCAATGAGGGTAGAAAATCTAGCATGGGCACTTTCTTTATTTAATATTTCTCATCGGCCTGAAAATTGCTGATGGCCTTTTTCTTTTAATATTGAATTTGCAATCACGAAAATCAGAATAAAATATCTTTGGACGAAGCCAGGCCCATAAAAAGTCGAGATACGAGAAATGGATGCACTTGAAAGTCGATCCGGCGAGATTAAACTCAATGTTAACCAGTGTTTATGCTACATCCAGAATGTTCCAAATTTGTCTTTGTGTCGACCCATTCATGTACACTTTGGAAAAACTAAATATGAAAGAAATTTTGAGTTCCTTTAAACTCAATTCACTATGCAGAACTTCATTATTGAGGGTCAAAAATACTTGCCCCCAATAAAAAATAATAACAATGGAAATAGCCCATTTATCGTCCTCGCTTCAAACGCCACTGAATTTTTAAATGGGTGAGTAGATTCATAACAGAATTCGGTAGATGGTCTCCCCTCCTTCCTCCCCCTCCACCCGGGATCGATGAGCCCCTTGACTATTTCCATACTGTCCATGATTAGTTTGGTTGTGATTTATCTTTCAACACGCTCAAGGAAATGCTAGGTGTCCTGTCCCCTGCAATTTTGAATCCCGTCTGTTTTTTGGTTAGTTTCGCTAATTAGAATGTTTGCATCAAAGTGTTGATGAAATGTGATATCTTTGAACATGCGCCCTTGATTGCCCATCAGGCGGAAGGTCATAATTCACAAAAAAAAAAGGTTTTCTTATTAAAACATTTGTATGTTGGTTCATCAGGCCTGTAGCCAGGGTTGGGGGGGGGGGGGGCGTGTCAAAACAAACAAACACCCTTTTTGTTGAGAACTTGCTTTTTCAAATCTGAAAATAAAATAAGCATCTAGAATGTCAATGTTTGTTGTCCCGTCATACAAAAAAAAAGACCACCCCTTCCAATTTCCTTGCTACAGGTCTTCCCCTGGTTCGGCGTAGAATCTTATTAGAAAGCTGTCCCCAATTTTTCTTTCAAAATCACGTAACAGAAGAACCAGGACCCGTTGCAAAAAACAGAAAACTTTCTGGTATCTTCCATGATCTGCAATGCAGTTCTAACATATTACATACCCCAAATACTTTCTTGCAAAAGTGTTCTTATCTTCAGATCTTACTGTCCTATTCCTTCTAGATTAAACGTTCTTCAGAAATATTGCATAGAAAATACTGCTCCATCAACAAAACAAGTATTATCCATTTTGATAAAAATAGGTGCAGTGCCATCTGTGGCCTTATAAAAAAATCATCTCGAGCACTGGGGCGGCCGCGGAGGCACGTGCGTCCAGTTCGCTGGCATTATATTTATTAGTACGCGTATCGGTGTTGTGCACCCTAGTTACAAAAAAAAGAAGTTCCAAGAGCGTACGGTTGAACCGAAAGGAGTGTACAATATTGGCTTACATATTTACCCATTTTTAATCATTTTAGAATTACCGACATATTTTCATTAATTACAATAATAACAGCAATAACAGAACTTAACTATATATTTTTTGTGCCGTAAGTACAGTAATTACAGCGTAACAGGTGATGTAAATAGACGTGTAGTCGCGATTTTACATCTGAGACAATTAAAACAGATAGGACGGAGTCTCACTCTGTATTGCATGTAGTGCGTAGCATGTAGGGCACACAGAGGGAGATTTATCTCACTAGGCCTATTAAACACAGCAAGGCCGGAAAAATCCTAGTATAGCGGTAAATTGCTATATCATCAGATATAGAGTTTGATGAAATAAGTTTAGGCCTATGCGTATCTTAGATCTTATTTGACCTTTTAAATGTTAGGCAAACATATGTTACTTTTGGTAAATGTTAGTGGCTAATAGTAGTTTAAAAAAATTAAAAATGGATTTTTTTTTTTTTAAGTGGATAGGCCCTAAGGTCAAATGATGTAGGCCTAGGGCCTAGGCCTAACTTACTACTAGTCATGAGTGAGCCAAACATGGGTAATCTTAAAAAGAACCTTTAAATTTACATCATAAAACTCACTAGGTGGTTGCAAACACAGGTGTTCCTAGCATTATGGCAGCCTAGGCTATATAGGCCTAATTATAATTTAGAAAGGTAGGCCTAGGTCTCTTTTTACTTTTAGCGCGACTTTCGAAGCGTACAGTAGGCCTAGGCCTATGTGAAAATTCCTTTTTTTGACCACTCGCGAATCTTAATTACACTTTTTTACTCTACTCACATTTGCTGGAGACTCCCTTCTTCGTTTATAAGCCACAGTATTTGTAAGGTTTTTTTTTCCGATTAGATGTAGGCTACTAATGATTAATTTTCTACCCCATTACCGTCATTGTACTGTCAGATGTAGTACTAGATGCCCAACAATTTGCTGCAAACTAAAGAACTCTTGCGATGACGTCATGAAGAAGCAGCATATCCGTATTATTTTGACAAGAACGAACCGGGGATTACGAAGACATCATGGTGAACACAAACGAAATTTGATCTGATTGGTCGAAAGTTGACAATTAAAACCCGAGCTTTGAAATGTGTATATGAACTCGGAGTCGGAGAGCAATGGATCCTTCAGGAGCAATTGTCACTTGGTAAATTTTTCTGTCGTTTACTGTTAGTTAGTATATATGAACTTTAAGATATGTTTGTCTAAAATAAAGTGTAACACTTGACTTTCTTGTTAACTACAGTAGATACTGCCTACAATTGTTAGTGTCGCTTACTGCACGCAATCGACAGAGTCTTCAACCCGAGGTCTTTTTATGACGTCATAGCGGAGCAGACGCTTTTAGACTAATGACGTAATTTATTTACATTCTCCTAATACTCGAACAATGACGGAATGAACAGATTGGTTGGTCTTGAACGTATTCTGACATGTGAGGCATGTTTCGGGGATTTTTCTAAAAGCATCTATTTCCCGAAGTAAAAGTGACAAATGCAAAGAAGATTGATCGAATTTTATCCGGACTTTCACAACGTAAAATTTGAATTAAAATTATGCTACAAAATTTGGTCTCACTCAAGTCTTTATGCTGAGTGATAAGCCCTAACGTTAGGACTATGTCTACACTATGTGGACCAGTTGAGCGAAAGGACCAGTTCCAATGAAAACGTTCACAAAAATTTCGTGTTCATTAAAATATGACCAATACCACCGAAAATTGATAATGTATATTGCTTTCCACCTATAACAATAACCGATATTGTTTTCATTGAAGTCTTTAAAAAATTGTAATGCTATTTGTTGAGGGGGATTTTCTAGCCATAGTCTGCCATGTTGTCTGTTCAGAATCTTGGAAATTATCAAATATATTCTTTGCTAATAGTTTTTGTTTATAACAGGAAGAACTGCAAACATTGTTTTCTGTCTACCAGTGTAATTTTGATTTAATTTTGATATTGTTTCACGATTTTATTGTAAGTTTAAAATTTTTAGTCATTGGACTACTTCCACTAAAATTGTAGTTCCAAAATGTGTCAAATGGAATGTTATGTCGTGCTCACAGAGATTGATGGAATTTGTTGTTACATGCACCAATATTCTATTCTTACCTTAAGGCATCAAGGGTAAATTGACTTATCTTGAGAAATACATGTTAAGCCCTACCTACGAAGCCTAAAAAAAAGGCAAATATATTGGTTATCAAATTAATTTTGGCTTTCTTTTTGATCAAAATTGAAAGAAAATAAGATAAAATGCCTTGAATATGCAAAAATATTTCATGGAAAATGTAATTTCAAATTGTTCTGCAATCCTAAAAACTAAAAATATGGGACACTTAAGGATTTATAAAATAAAAACACATTTTTTCTTGGAACTGGTCCACATACCGTTTGGTATCAGCAAAAGATGAATAAATAAAAACTAGCAAAAAATAACTAAAATAAAATTAAGTAGCTCAGCTCTACCGCCTTATGCTTATTTCGAACACTGAATCAAGGTGCGTATGCTTTGTATGTGGTTCAGTACATATTGCTGAATCTCATTTGGTGGAAGGTCTAAAGAGGTTCTGCCCACTTTTAGGCCTGCTCTTACCATTCTTAGACCTGCCCTTACCACTCTAAGGCCTGCCCTTACCACTCTTAGGCCTGCCTTACCACTCTTAGGCCTGCCCTTACCACTCTTGAGGGCCTGCCTTTACCACTCTTAAAGGCAGAAACATTTAATAGCACATCAATTATAAAACTGTTGTCATCCACTGCTGGGCGATTGAATTTCAAATTTGCAATTCAAAACTGGAGGCTGTCAAAAGGGATTTGATATTGGTATGGGCTAAGGTAAACCGCCTGATGCTATTTTCGTAGTTAACAATATCCCCTTGAAATGAAAGGTAAGGAAGTTTTGGCATTTTAATGCACAGGGGTGTACACCAATAAGCAAGTTCCCCCCTTTTTGGATAAGATTTGCAAGTGATAGGCTACAACCGACTGAGGCTGTGGTCAATAGGGCTCGGCTTCCCATGAAAAAGGAATAGCATTTGACATTAATTGATTTGCCTGTAACTCTCAGTGGCGTAGGAACAATTTTTTTGTTGGGATGGGGAGGGGAGGGGGGGCTGAAGTTTTATTACTCCAAGGACCTCGACCCCCATCCCCACCCAGAAGCCTCGTTTTTGGCATGGTTTTTTGGGCATGTTTGGCGCTTTGGGCATTTTTTTCTCCAAAGAATAATGAACAAGTGACATTCTTGTTATCTTCTTTTTGAACTCTAACAGACTTGCCGGCAGTAGACATGCGTGCACGTACAACGGTACGTATAATTTGTTATGTACGTACAAATACATTAGGTGTCACAATGCACGCACGCGTAATTTTTTTCCACAGGAGTGTTGAGGACAATTTGCATTGATATTAGTTGAAAATCCTTTTAAATCACTGTCTGATTTTCAACAGAGTAAACGCAAATTGCCCTAAACTCCTGGGAAAAAAAATTATGCTGCCCGCACTCAGTCTGCGGTAGCACGCAAATGTTATGTTTGATACAGCTTGATCAGCTCTAAATGATTATGAGGGTACTAAGAAGTAATAAAGTCTCCATCGAAATTACTTTACCTTTTTTATCAACATAATCTAAGAAATTAAAACATATGACAATATCCTAAAAAGTTATATTACTTAAAGTGGGTATAGATAAGTCGTATAAGGGTTTTTTTTGTATATAAGAAGTGAGGGGGGGGGGGGAAGGGGGGTTAAAGCATAGTTTAGCCCCCGCCCTAAATTTTGACTGGGGCTAAAGCCCCCCCCCTCCCCCCCCCCTCCCGCTTCCTACGCCCTTGCTGTAACTTCATAGTCATCCCCCTCGCTTGATGAATTGCAACAGTAGGTGGACCAGGCCTATACGAGAAAATATATCAGTAGGACCTAACGTTAGGCCTGTTCAGGATGTCATAATTTTGTGCATAAATATTAATGACCAGTTTGCCGCTGAAAACAAAAGCAGTTTACTGTTACAGACAGTGTAAAATAGGTCCCCTTTAGTGTCAAAGTTAAAATCCCTACGCTCGCTTGTGTAGGCCTATTCAGTCGTGCAGAAAATTATTGCAGCTTTGGTGGAAATTAATGTCGCGGAAATATATATTTTAGAATTTTGCAAACACATGAATTGTGTGTATTCCTACATAGACTAAAAGCATGTTGTTTAATTGCACACAAATCGTTGCATGTTTTCACCGATAAAATGCCCCGTCCCGGATGATCAAATTACCGATTGACCGAATTGTTTCTGAGCGTAAAATGTCAGTGCTTAATGTAACTGTTACATCTATAATTGGATGTACTGAATGCTAAGATTTCCAAAGTTTGGGAGCAATTTGAAAATAATTCTCTGTCAACATGTCAGTGGCCCAGCCTTAGCATAAAGTGATCTTCGCTGCCTCTTATATTTTAACTTAGTCCTACGCATTAAGTCTAACAACTGCTGTCACTTTCTTACTAACCTGCAATAATGAAAGAAACGGTAGGAGCAGGCATGGATTGTGTTTCGGACCTAGGCCTAAACCTACTCCCAATAAAGAATATATCCCATAATGTTTCCTTTAACTTATGATGATCTGCAAGAATTTAAACTGCAGTCACAAATGCTAAAATAACCCTGTTAAGAGTAGGTTTTGGCATTATACGGAACCCCTCACCCAAATCCTATCACGGACCCCCCTGAATCCCAAATCCTATCCCCCCGATTCCCAACCCCCTCACCCAAATCACGAACCCCCGAAACCCAAATCACGAACCCCCAAAACCCAAATCACGAACTACCCTAAATACCAAAACCATATGTCACTGACCCCCATTCACCCCCATTCACCCCCACCCGGGGGGTGGGGGATAAGTATAGCTTAATCTTAGACCCCTGATAGTCTAGGCCAATCTACTTTCATTCAACAACTTGGAAGTTCCAAGCACTTGTATGACATCTGATGAAATCACTCCACCTATTCAGTGCTGTCATGCAAAATAAATTACACACTATCCATTTAATAGTACCTCAGACTCCATAACAAACGCTATTTAGAATTAGCTATCAGTCATAGTTGTATAGTAAGCTTGCTGCCTATGGATACAACTAACTGGCCAACGTTAGTGTTACTGCTGTTAACGTGCGTGGGACCCGGGAAACAAATATTCAGATATTAATAAAGTAAAAAGTTTCAGGATATCCCGCGGGAAATTTACAAAAACTTTTAATCAGGTGATGTATCACATGATTGGTGTACGCAGAATCTAGTGGCGTTATAAATTGCGACTAAGTTAAGCTTTTTTTATCTACCTACTGTGGTGTAGCAGTTATCATACCCGTCCACAGACCACGAGGCCCTGGGTTCAAGCCTGGGTTGGCAGACACGCCAGTGTACCACAACTGGTTATCAAAGGCCGTGGACATTGACTTGGTTGTCGATGTTATGTCTGTCCGTACGTCGTACCTGTGTTCGTCTGGGTCGTATTAAGCGTTTCGTGATAGCATTTGTACTATCATAACCGAATACGCAGGCGACGACCCCGTCATTGTAATCGTGTGTTCAACTCTCTCTCTCTCGACATCACCTTGTGTAAGTTGCCGTAACAAGAAATGACGTCAAAAAAGCCATAACGAGAAATGACGTGTTATTGACGTCATAAAAAGACACCCGGTTGAAGATTCTGTCGATTGCTTACTGCACACACCAATTCAAATAATGTTTTGAATACTATTACTAGGCTCATATATGTTACCAATACAGAAATGAAGGCCCATTCTATATATCTTTTTTTTAAGGGCTGAACATATGATTTAACAATGCCATGCATTATGATAGCATGGGATCGAAAGGAACAACCTATTTATCTCTTTTTGCTGGGCCCTATACTTATAATTGACTGGACCCTTTTGTAAATATAAATTATGAATCTGAATCGGTTAAGTCGGCAAAAATCCTTCAAAAGGACATGAACGCCAACCGAATGTAAAAAGTACGAGTTAAAAAAGATACATTAAAAAACTAGTTAGCAATACAAGTGTTAGTAAGTTTAGCTTTGAAACAGTTGAGACTTGGTGCATGTACAAGGTCTGACGGTAAAGTATTCCTATCATTTAGTGTGTTAGGGAAGAAAGAGTGTTTATATACATTCTTTTTAGCATAGAGAACCTGAAAATTAAGGTCATGATTATTTCTTGTATTAGTTCTGACGGTGGGGATAAGTTCATCTTTATTAATGGCGACAAGATTGTTATTGATTTTATATAGCATATGTAGCCGGGTGTTGTATCTTCTTGTTTTTAGCAGGGGCCAATCTAATTCATGAAGCATGTCTTATACACTAGATTTATAAGAGTAGTCTGCCATACAGAACCTGGCTGCTCTCCTTTGAATAGATTCAAGTTTATCCACACTGGTGATGGGGGCCCAGACTCAAGCACTGGCCTGAAATAGAGCTTTATAAGCAGTGGATTTAACGTCGGTGGGACAGTTTGAGAGGTTACGTTTTAATAGGCCAAGTACAGAGTTAGCTTTCTTGGTTATCTTATGTATATGTTTATCCCATCTAAGTTTATTATCAATTTTAACACCTAGGTATGGGTGGGAGTTGACATGTTTTAGTGGCTGGTTACATAAGGTATAAAGAGGTGATTTAAAGCATTTCTTAGAGGAAATTGACAAGATGTGGCATTTAGAGGGGTTGAAATTCATTTTCCATTTGTTTTGCCATTGTTCAAGTTTGTTAAGATCATCTTGGAGGATTTGTTGGTCAGAGGGCTTATCAATTGTTCTGTACACAAGGCAGTCATCAGCAAACAGTCTAACTGTGCTGTTTATATTATCAGGGATGTCATTTACATATAATAGGAAGAATAATGGACCCAAAACAGTACTTTGTGGTGCACCGGATAAAACCTGTTTAGAATCAGAGATTTCACCATCGCAAACAACACGCTGGATGCGGTTGTTGAGGAATGATGCAAACCAGGCCAGAAGATTTTCATCAAAGCCATAGGCGGAAAGTTTGGATAACAGGCGCTGGTGTGGGACTTTATCAAAGGCTTTTGAGAAGTCAAGAATAGCCATAGAGACGTTACTGTTTTGGTCAATTTGTTTAGAGATATCATTTATTGTTAAGAGGAGTTTGTGTTTCAGTCGATCTTTTTGCACGAAAGCCATGTTGTAAATCAGTTAAGATATTATGCTCATCAAGGAATTTCATCACATGTGAGTGGATTATATGCTCAAGGATTTTACTAGAAACGTTGGTGAGGGAAATAGGTCTGTAATTAGCTGGGTTTTGTTTATCACCTTTTTTTTAAACGCTACATAGGTTTGCTTCTTTCCACTTGTTAGGGATAGTACCATTATCGACAGAGGTTTGAAAGAGATTAGTTAAAATTTCATAGAGGTCATCAGCGTGTGTTTTTAGAAAGCATGCTGGTATTTGGTCAGGACCTGAGGCTTTGTTGGGGTCTAGGTTATGCAGTTGCTTTTTGACACCTTCTGGGGTAATTATAAATTAGTTTATTTTGCTGTTGGTGAGTGGTTTAGTTACAGGGATTTGGGAGGTGTTTTCTTCTGTGAAAACACTGAAAAACTGGTCATTTAGAATGTTAGCTTTAGTTTTACTATCACTGCAGAGTTTACCATCAGACACACCTACCAAGCTACTTCTTAATCTTTTGATATTGGGCCAGAATGCCTTTGGGTTTTCGTTAAGTGAGTTTTTTAGTTTATCACAGATGAAGGTGTTTCTAGCTTCTTTGAGGTTTTTACGGACAGCCTTCCTAAAGCTTTTATAGGTAGTCCAGTCATTGGCTTGTTGATTAGTCTTAGCTTTTTTTTAACAGTTTATGTTTTTTCCTGCGGAGACGGCGTTGGATACGGGTGGACCAGGGCAGATTTAGTTTAGTTGAGATGAATTTGTGAGGCCAGTTTTTTTTTATCAATAATTAGTTTAATTTCCTCTTCAAAGAAATTCCATTTTTCATCAACATCAATGGAGTTATTGAATTGAGTATAATATTGCAGTTTAAATTTGGTCAGGTCTCCTTTTATTCGTTTTATGCCAGCTTTTTTTCTTTAAATAGATTTTACGTTTAGGCAACTTTTTACGAGGGGAGATATTTAGGGTCAGTTCAACAATATCATGGTCACTTATACCGGGAGTGACATTAGCTGAGATAACACCTGATGAATTGTTAGTAAAAACAAGATCAAGGATGCTGTTATTTCTGGTGGGTGACTGCACCATTTGTGTGAGATTGAATGAATTGGTCACTTCAAAAAGAATTTTGGCTTCTTCGGAGGAAGCGTTAATTCCTGAAATAATGTTTTGACTCCAGTCAATGTTAGGTTGGTTGACTTCATAATGAATGACATTATCCTTGATGTATGTTTCGTTATAATCCCGCAAACTTGACTGCCAGGAAATTATGCATGACTTTGCAAACCAAAATGTCGGAAATTGTAATTTTGAATTTTGTTTCCCTTGTAGATATTTGTACTTCTCTTTTTCAAAATGATTTTTAGAGCATGCATTTTATTTTACACACCTTCTTTTAATGGGCCCCAAAGACCCGGGGCCTTATGACTAAGCCTTTGCTATATAGGCAACGATAACGGGATCATTGGGGAAAGGTGAGCCACTTCCCGTTGTCATAGAGTAAGGGGCGAAGGTGGAAAGGAGGTGCTTATTTGAAAGTTGAGGGTAGACCGGGACAGGAGGTGCCCTTTTAAAAGTTTTAAGAAATCATTCTAACTTATTTTTGAAATTTGAAACGAATAGAAAAACACATAGTACCCAAAAGATGTAACACACATTTAGTATTTATATGGGCCGTGGGAGCCGTGGTGGGAAGGGCATGACCTCCAATAATATTTTAAAATAGGCCTAAGCCTTTTATCTATTCGCCTAATGGGCAATTGCCAACATTAGTCCTGACTCCCAATTCTAAAACACATAGCAGGAGTTTGCCTCTGAAAGTAAGGGAAGAGTCAAAAGTGGAGGGAGGAGGGAGGGGGGTTGAATTATAAATTCATGTTAAGATACAAAAAATCTACCTTTAAATAAAAGTATACATTTGGAAAAAAGTGGAGGGAAAATCTCGCCTATATATATATATATTCTCAAACCATATGTGTATAGGAACAGGAAGCCAGGAGGAACGTCTCTCCCGCCCCCTCCCCTCATTTTTTCAAAAACGGAGAAAATGTTCATATTTGAAAAAGTGTCCCACAATTAATGTCAAACAAGTGCCCTCATTTAATTTTCTGCCCCCGTGCTCAAAGCTGCTTCCGACATAGGGTTTTCTTCCCATCTGCATAGGCCTATATGTTATTCAAAACTACAATATCATTAGGACATATTGATACAAAATTTGAAAATATCAGTATGTTGCCTCTACTGTAAGCTTCGGGTAAAATAATAAAATTGCAAGGGATCGTCGTCAGATCTTGCTCTGACAGTCTGATTATCGTCTTATCCTGCTTCTTATATAGGATCGCAAGACGATGTTATGAAGATGAGACGGGTGAAGTCATCTTTCGGAACTTTAAAGAAGAATGTCGACGCAGTATGCCTGCTTGCTGAATAAGTAGAGCTGAATTAGCTGTCATTTTGAAACAACTCTTTCCTAAATTAAGCGAAAAACGAAAACGTTAAGATAAAGGATGAAGCTGTTACCATAAAGGCAAATCCTAAACTAAAAATCTTTAAGGGATCTGAAGGGGGTCAGAGACTTTAAGAAACATTGGTATCGACAATTTATCGTAAGAAGAAAGCTGTTTCATCCAATCTCTTTAGTGAGAAGAAAAGAGACTTGTAAATTCAAGTCATAATGATGTTATTTTTCTTGAGAATTTACTTCCAAATGAATCATCACTTGTTGCCAATTCGACTGCAAAGGGATCCCTTAATGAAATCAAGTGAAGGGAAACAGAAAATGGTAATCTTTCCCATATCACAGATACAGCATTTCTTTTTTTCAAATTGTTGGATAGTACAATACAAAACTATGGAACAGAGGAGAACCTTAATATTCATGGCAAAGATGTATACAATATTATTTGTGAATCAGTTAAGGCTAATAAGCAACTTAATAGCATATGGGAAAATTTGTATTCAGGTGATGTTTCGGAAGTTAAAGGAAGAGCTGCATCGATACAAATAGAAAATATTCATAAGTATTTAAAAATGTCTGTGGGAGAATGCTGAAAAGAGTATCTAAGAAGGTTGAAGGTCACAAAGAGGGATGCCCATAGGAAGCAGATTAGAATGAAGGATCCAAAAAAGGTATGTGAAATTACAAAGAGACAATCATCAAATGTTGAAGCAAATTCAGATGCACCACCTTCCTCCTCAAAATCCAAGGTAGGGAAAAGTAAGGCACAAGGTCAACAAGAGAAAGAAAAAAGTAAACAAAAAAGCAAAAAGTGCTAGAATGGCGGCCCTGCAGAGAATGTGGTCACAACTGTACCACTGCTTGTGTCTGCTGTGACAAGTGTGACATATGGTTTCATTTCAAGTGAGTGCATTGGGTTGAATGGAAATGAAGAGGAGCTAGGGGAAGAGCAGTGGTTTTGTTCTCACTGCCAAAAGTAACTCTTTGAAAGAGTATATAGTAAGCAGGGTGAGCACAAGTGTAAAAATTAAAGTAATCAATGCATGCTATGGAAAATATTTTCCTCAATAAAGTGATATATTCTTCATCTGCAAGAGACAAAGAAGTGAATATGTGCAAATGTGTTTACATTTGCATATATTCACTTTGTAGTAAACTTTTAAATAGCATGTATCATGTATACTACATACCAAGACAATATCATCTAGTTAAAATAGTCTCTTCAAAATATAAAGAAAGAAATATATTCTTTAAGTAGCTCTTCTCTGTAATTTCAATAGTTACATGGATGTTATCAAGTTAGAATAGTGTCTTCAAATTCTAAAGAAATAAACATTTAGGCAACTCTTCTTTGAAATTATCTTGACACTGTGGCAGTTTACATAGATAATCACCATCTAAAACTGAACTTTGAAAACTTGTGAATCATGTTATTATGGTTACTATATATATCATACATATAGTAATGTTATTCACAGTGTAATTATGTTCAAAACCTAAAGAAATACAAAATTTCCTTCAGTAACTCTTCTTTGTAATTACCAAATAGTACAGTCATCTTATATTTCCGGAACTCTTATCACTTGTTCTATTCTTTCATTGGATAAGGACATTGAGAATATTACAAGTGCAGACATGAGTTTGGTTTAGGAAGTTGATTACATTTCAACTGCCACAGTTTACGGTGAATTACAGAGAAGAGTTACTTAATTATATATTAATTTATTTAAAGTTTGAAAAGACTATTTTAACTGGATGATACTGGCATGAGATGTGGGTGTCTTACCACCAACTTAGAGGTACAGACATGTGATTAATGTTTGAGCCTCTTATCAGTAGCTTCATCATATCATATCACTCACGTTACACAGAATAATTTGGATAAATTTTCTCCTGTGGGAAAATGAATTATTTGAAACATATTTTTGCAAACATTACGCAAGATACATCACAATCGAAATTTAAAAACAAGAAGACAACACAAGTATTGTTCTTATTCTTATTTAAAAAAGTATCGGTCATGAAAATGTTTATGTTAAGAAACTGGATGATATCCCAAAAGTGAAAAAGGATCTAAACCATATGTAGTCTGCCAATTGTTGAGGCTGTCATCTGGAAATGAATTTTGCTGTATTTTAACTTTTGTTAGCATGTCCCAAATTATTTTAACATCAATGAAATAGATGCAATTCGATTATGAAGTTTGATAACAATTGTCACTGCACTCAGTTTGATATGCATTTTACACAAGGCCCCAATTGCATGGGGGTGGTATAAGCGCATAATACTCATCCAAACATTTGGTTAAATGAGACAAAATTCACCCCAAAAGTGTACTTTTCCTGCCTGCACAAAGGCCAGATATTCTAAAATCATTATCTTCGGGCCCTAGTAAGTACATCTAAAAAACTTTCACAGAAGTTATTTAATGTCATATTAATAATGGCTTGTTATCATAGCCCGGCTACGTTTCCTTGTGTCCATTGATAAGGGCGAAGCTCTGTGTGTGGCGAAGCCCTGTGTGTGGCGAAGCCCTGTGTGTGGCGAAGCCCTGTGCGCGGCGGCGCCCAACACGAGGCGGCGCCCTACACGAGGCAGTACTCTGCGCGAGGCAGTACTCTGCATGTAGCAGTACTTTTTCAAGCAAGATTCCTGTTTAATTTAGCAATAAGGACACTAAAATTACTATCATCAGAATCCCAGATGGAAAAAATAAATATAGATACATATAATATGTAGATATTTTATGAATGCTTTGTATAAATGACTAAATGTTCAAAAAGTAAAAGATCAAAGCAGGAAAGCCTGAAAATGAGGTAACTTTGAATAAAACCATCAACAAAATATAGGAGAATATAACATTCATCCTTTTTTATTTTTCTTAGTAATATGCAAGGAGGACCTCTCAAACGCCAGAATAATTTTCATTCATGTGGGGACAAACAACATTACGTCTGGTCATCCTAGCTGCTTCCGGCATGTAGCCCTTAAGCACCACTGGTCCCTTATCAAAGCTGCAAGGGACCGTGCTACTGTGCCTGGTGTTTTACCTAGAAGTGATGGATAAGATTTGTTAAATTTGTTGAAGTAGTTTTATATTTGAATGCAAAAGGGTGGGGAGGAAGTCTCATTAGTTTTAAAAAGGTTTGTGTAACTAAGAGCTTTACTGATGTAGTAGACTTGGTTGTGGCACTTCTGGGGGTTTGCTACACTTTTTGTTGCATAAGACATGCACTTTTAAGAACTAATGAAATCTAGAGGCAACTTGAGCTTTATTGCTTCAATTAAACATTACAGTGTACTATGAATGCAGCAAACTAGGATTTTGAAGTTATTAATTCTCAAGTTGCATATCTTTTTAATTGTTTCAGTTTACAATTAGCAACAATTATGTTTTTACAAGTAACAGAGATAATCAAAAAGTGTCAAGAATTTGATGGTCATGGTCGTAAGTAAAAATAGCGGTAATTAATAATGCAACGTTCCAACAACCATACACAAGCTAACCTCATATCTGACCGCTACACTTGTTTCACAAAATTAAAAGTATTTCAATTGTTATGCAAAAATGTTCATTTAAATGAACATGGGAACTAGCTGCCAATATTCATAAGGTCCAATGCTGCCAATACCTGCCCCTTTTGGTGTCACACGCACACACAACTGAACACGGGGAAAACATGAACAATGAATCCGAGTAATAGTACATCTTTCCTATATTTTCAGCGAAGTACCAAGCAAATTCATTGTGATGTATAATGCGCTCTTGGCAAAAGTTTGTGAAGAAGATGGGACGCGCTTCGCGGATCTTAGGTCCAGCTTTGATGCAGGCAATGGAAAGCTGTTCAGTTATGTATTCAAAACTGTAATTCTGTAAATCATAATCAGAGATAGTTCATTTTACAATATTTCATGGTTTTTAAAAATTCCTGAATTTGGTTATGGCAAGTGTTTCAGTGGTCAAATAGTAAATACTTGGTTTGAAATATGAAATTCATGAACTCATGTTAACTTGGTGATTAGTGTCACAGGTTGTGGAATCGTAAGGCGAAGTTAGACTGTTTGAAAAGGTCACCCAGTTGAAACACACCCAAGAATAATGACTCGAACCATCGTTTAAGTTTGATAAAAAACAAAATATAATTTTTGCCATTCTTGCTTCAACATAACAAAACATCACAAATATATATATATACATCTGTGCGGTATCTTATACCACAAAACAAAATAGAAACAAAAACTTTACTCGAGTTACTCTTTGCGTAACAGCTGTGACGTTCAATAAGTAAGCTTTTTCTCAAGTATATACGCTCTAACATGAATACACCACGCTTTATGCGATCACCATTCTACGTTTAATATAAACATCTTGATGCGCTTTTATTGGACATCTGAATACGCCGACATCGATCTGAATATGCTTTTATGGACAAGTACGCTTAGTTAAGCATCAACGCTTTGTCGGACATCCAGTTACGCTAAACTAATCAACTAGAAACGCTTGGTTGGTCATCTAAGGTACGCGTAATTAATCATCTGAAATCTCTTGGTTGGACATCTAGCTTTAACTCCTACACCTGGTACCATATGCTGTGCCACGGTAGACCCTGTGGACATACAAATATAATACTTTTTACTAATTTGGCCACTTAAAATATGTATAGGGAATTTTATTCTCATCGGATTGAATATCCTTAGGAAAATAATAGCCAACGATATTCAGCAAAAATAAACGCTTAATTGGACATCTAACCTCAATTAATAAGGAGTATGCATGTAATATAATAGTATTACTCTTTCCATTAAGTAAATAACTTTTCTCGAAATTTATCACCAATTATTTAATTTGCACATTAACAACGTAAATGACTGTTTGACTAATTGTTTACACATAAATAATATGATAATCTTCTTCAGTTAAAAATCTCTTTCTAAGCTTTTGATTATTTACTTTTCACTCTGTGAAGTTCAATTAACGACTCCACCCATTTTTATCAACTTATGGCTAATACCGCCCACTATGTACATATCTGCTAGGTAAAGAATGGGTTCGCAACTTAAAACTCCGCCTTAGTTTGACTAAGACAAAAGACTCTTTTTGTTACCAATTTTTCACATATATCTATTTAAGGCATGACTCCGCCCTAATTTATCGAAGAGCGAATTTACCGTGCTTTCGCTTATATTTGTTAAAAGCAGGACTCCGCCCTAATTTATGAATATCACATGTCACGTCTAGCATATAACAATGAGATTATACAAATTGTGAAATGTAAGAAAAGAATATTCTAATTTTAACTTACGAGTTACTGACGAAAAGTTATACCGACTCTCTCAGACTGCACATAATTCCCTCACCTACGTCTTTATTGACAAGGTAAAAATAATTCTCACTGTCCTCACTGACAAACACTTTTTCCAATAAAATAGTTCTCATTAACTACAAGTCGAAAAGTCTGTCCTCGATGACAAAATAGTTACATTTTTGATATAATCGGTAATTCTCATTAACTACCGCTTGTGTCCTCACTGACACTAGAAACTTCGACCTCCCGGTTTGCCTGTTGTGCAGCAACTAACTACCCACACTGAGAAATTGGGAAACGCCTTTATTTTGCCGATTACATACAAAGTTATCTCTGCTATTCCGTATGCAAATGAGTCGCTTAAAACCAATTTGTTTCCTACTTACTCACTGTGTGACAATTAGATTTTGACTGAATGTAACTTATAGTAGAGGGGTTGGAAGTTAAAAAACCTACAACTTACGTTTTTGGTTGTTATTGTTTTTCATACAGCATCGATGGGCTGCACCAAATATTCTGCTAAACCAACTCATCCATAACCTTCTGCACTGGCACCTTTCAGAAGACAGACAAATTCACATTAGGCAGCAAATAAAGATCAGAGCTTTCATAAAGAAGTCCCTCGCAAAACCAATGGTAATAACTACTACAGTAATTAGCATCAGTTTTCTAACTGGATCTTACCACACAATAGGATAAGAACAACATCCTGTTTTACATTTAATTATTTGCTATGATAACAGCAATTAGTTTAAGTCCTTCAACCAAATTGTATACCTCCTAAAGCAATATAACATTTTATTTTAAATGGGTGGCCATTTTCTTCACATGCCATTAAAATTATGACATCATTAACATTATCAAACTTGTTGACTGTAATTATTTATTTTCTTCCATTCTACCCAGTTTCAATGTTTTGACATGACTTGGCCCCTGCAACTTTTACAAATTATTTGACTTTGAAAGAAATCAAACAGATGGTAGATGATCCTGAAGTATTCAGAATGAGTTGAAAAAATCCCTCCAAAAGCTTGGTAAAAATGCTGACAAAAACAATGTTATTCTTGCTGGTGATTTCAACCAACCTAATATTGACTGGAGTCAAAACATTATTTCAGGAACTAACGCTTCCTCCGAAGCAGCCAAAATTCTTCTTGAAGTGACCAATTCATTCAATCTCACTCAAATGGTGCAGTCACCCACCAGAGATAACAACATCCTTGATCTTGTTTTACTAACAATTCACCAGCTGTTACCTCAGCAAATGTCATTCCAGTATAAGTGACCATGATATTGTTGAATTGACCTAAATATCTCCCCTCCTCGTAAAAAGTTACCTAAACGTAAAATCTATTTAAAGAAAAAAGCTAACATAAAACGAATAAAAGAAGACCTGACCAAATTTAAACTGCAATATTATACTCAATTTAATTCCTCCATTGATGTTGATGAAAAATGGAGTTTCTTTGAACAAGAAATTAAATTGATTATTGATAAAACACGCCTCACAAATTCACCTCAACTAAACTAAATCTGCCCTGGTTTACCCGTATCCAACGCCGTCTCTGCAGGAAAAAACATAAACTGTTTAAAAAGCTAAGACTAATCAACAAGCCAATGACTGGACTACCTATAAAAGCTTTAGAAAGGCTGTCCATAAAAACCTCAAAGAAGCTAGAAACACCTTCATCTGTGATAAACTTAAAAACTCACTTAACGAAAACCCAAAGGCATTTTGGTCCTATATCAAAAGATTAAGAAGTAACTCTGTAGGTGTGTCTGATCTACTAAATAACGGTAAACTCTGCAGTGACAGTAAAACTAAAGCTAACATTCTAAATGAACAGTTTTTCAGTGTTTTCACAGTAGAAAACACCTCCCAAATTCCTGTAACTAAACCACTTACCAACAGCAAAATAAACCAACTTATAATTACCCCAGAAGGTGTCAAAAAGCAACTGCATAACCTAGACCCAAACAAAGCCTCAGGTCCTGACCAAATACCACCATGGTTTCTAAAAGCACATGCTGATGACCTCTATGAAATTCTAACTGATCTCTTTCAAACCTCTGTCGATAATGGTACTATCCCTAACAAGTGGAAAGAAGCAAACATATGTAGTGTTTTTAAAAAAGGTGATAAACAAAACCCAGCTAATTATAGACCTATTTCCCTCACCTGCGTTTGTAGTAAAATCCTTGAGCATATAATCCACTCACATGTGATGAAATTCCTTGATGAGCATAATATCTTAACTGATTTACAACATGGCTTCCGTGCAAACAGATCGACTGAAACACAACTCCTCTTAACAATAAATGATATCTCTAAACAAATTGACCAAAACAGTAACGTCTCTATGGCTATCCTTGACTTCTCAAAAGCCTTTGATAAAGTCCCCCACCAGCGCCTGTTATCCAAACTTTCCGCCTATGGCATTGATGGAAATCTTCTGGCCTGGTTTGCATCATTCCTCAACAACCGCATCCAGCGTGTTGTTTGCGATGGTGAAATTTCTGATTCTAAACAGGTTTTATCCGGTGTACCACAAGGTACTGTCTTGGGTCCATTACTTTTCCTCTTATATGTAAATGACATCCCTGATAATATAAACAGCACAGTCAGACTGTTTGCTGATGACTGCCTTGTGTACAGAACAATTGATAACCCCTCTGACCAACAAATCCTCCAAGATGATCTTAACAAACTTGAACAATGGCAAAACAAATGGTAAATGAATTTCAACCCCTCCAAATGCTACATCTTGTCAATTTCCTCTAAGAAATGCTTTAAATCACCTGTTTATACCTTATGCAACCAGCCACTAAAACATGTCAACTCCCACCCATACCTAGGTGTTGAAATTGATAATAAACTTAGATGGGATAAACATATACATAACATAACCAAGAAAGCTAACTCTATACTTGGCCTTTTAAAACGTAACCTCTCAAACTGTCCCACCGACGTTAAATCCACTGCTTATAAAGCTCTAGTCAGGCCAGTACTTGAGTACGCATCTGCAGTCTGGGACCCCCATCACCAGTGCGATGTGGATAAACTTGAATCTATTCAAAGGAGAGCAGCCAGGTTCTGTATGGCAGACTACTCTTATAAATCTAGTGTAAAAAACATGCTTTATAAATTAGATTGGCCCCTGTTTAAAACAAGACGATACAACACCCGGCTACATACGCTATATAAAATCAATAACAATCTTGTCGCAATCAATACAGATGAACTTATCCCCACCGTTAGAACTAATACAAGAAATAATCATGACCTTAATTTCCAGGTTCCCTATGCTAAAAAGAATGTATATAAACACTCTTTCTTCCCTCACACACTAAAGGATTGGAATGCTTTACCGTCAGACATTGTTCATGCACTAAGTCTCAACTGTTTCAAAGCTAAACTTACTAACACCTGTATTGCCAACTAGTTTTTTTTATATTATTTTTTACTCGTACTTTTTACGCGTTCATGTCCTCTTGAAGGATTTTTGCCGACTTAACCGATTCAGATTCAGATTCAGAATGCAAGTTGTCAAAACAGATCAAAAATGAGAAAGAGATTCTTTCTACATAAAACTTGGTGGGCTTAGGTTGTATCGGGTTTGGAGAATGAACTTTAAAATATACAGAAATTCTAGTTACGGCTGTGATAATAAAAATTTCGACAACAGAGGTGCATTGAAAATTGGTTTTGATTGTTTCTAATCTTCACACTTTTGTTTGTTGTTGGTATGGGCATGTATTTTGTGTCTATGTTCGTGTTTTTCTGTGTTTAAAACACAATTAATTCTTTTTGATCAAAAATTGTTAAATTAATGTACTTATATTTGTATGTAATAGGCTGGAGGCCTGAACATTGAATGAAATAAATATATAATCTTCACACTGGATAAGACATTTTGTGCCAAAATGGGGGGAACTCGAGACAAAGGAGATTTGATTACAGTTTATAGGCATAATCAAGCCAAATAGGTTTGCTTTCATTTGGGGGAGGAAAATGACAATATCAAATTGTAGGGAGAGAGGAAGGGGGGGGAGAGAGGGAGGGAGAAGAGAGAGGGGGAAAAGAGAGAGAGAAAAAACAACATTACAGGCTAAAAAATAATATAATGTAATTATATAAAATGAAAGAAGGCCCTTGTATCAAACACTTATTTTACCTCATCTTACCGTTGCAGTGTTTGGTCGAGTGCTCGACGACGACGAGTGAACACACAATTACAATGACGGGGTCGTCGCCTGCGTATTCGGTTATGATAGTAACAATGCTATCACGAAACGCTTAATACGACCTGGACGAGAACACAGGTACGACGTACGGACAGACATAACATCGACAACCAAGTCAATGTCCACGGCCTTTGATAACCAGTTGTGCTGCACTGGCGTGTCTACCCAACCCAGGCTTGGACCCAGGGCCTCGTGGTCTGTAGACATGTATGATAAGCGCTACGCCACAATTAGTGGTCGAGTGCTGCTAAATCATTCTTAAATAAATTAGTTATCTTACAAAAAAGGGATATTCGACATATCACCAATGCTTATCATCGTGACAGTACTATTAATTTTTGTTTGTCTCTTGATCTCCTTAAACTACCAGATCTTATTAACATCAATCTTGCCACCAATGCTTACCGGGCTACTAATCCCCGCCACCTTGTATAAAGATGTTTAGGACAAACAAAGACACGCACAACTACAACACCCGTCAATCATACAGCATCGCATTCATTGTGTTCCCTGCCGCACCAACATTATAAGATTTAATTCGTGCAACCATGCCGAAAAGTTTTTCTTTAAGCACCAGACACCTGAGTTAATCCTGAAAACTCAGGTATGACAATTACTAAGCCCGACTTCCTGTTTAGTGTATTGTGTTTCCACTCCAAACAATAATTGTTTATCTGTCATTCCCATGCAAACCACAGCCCAAGGTTATTTGTGTGTATAAGATTACACAAAGCCATAGCTAAATAATCAAGGCACTTTGTGATTGAAATCACTCATCCGTGTTAGATGTCTTAGTGGGAAAAGTTTGTTTTCAAACTGGTGATAAAAATAGCTGTGTATCATAATGCCTGAGGTAATAATGTGCATTAACTGTAAATGATTGACGGACCATTTCTCCTAAGAAAAGATATTGCTTCATGACCATAATATTGATACCTGGAATTCCCTCTCAACTGACGTTCAAAGCTGCAAATCCCGGTCTGTTTAAGAAAAACCTTAAACGTAAATGCATCATGAACTATTGATTTGTTTTTAATCATTCTCTTTTACTGTTAAATACTTACATCCTTACTTACATCCTTACTTTACCTGGGGTCGGGTGGGGTGGGATGGGGACCCGTGGCTTCGATTGTATCTGTTGGTGTGTGGGAGAAGCCATTTTGTACTACTACATTTGATATTATTTTTGTTTTGCAATTTGTGAGTGTTGTACTCAGTTAAGCTCACCAAAGTTTTTATACAACACTTCCTTTCACAACCATATATATTTTTCTGTATATACATATTTCATACATTTCATAATATAATTGTAAATAAAACTCTTCTGTATTTATATGTAAATATGTTGTGAAAAAACAAACAATGAAATGAAATAGATGTAAAAGTTAGCAATTAATACCATAGCGATGACCACTCACTTGATCAAAACTTCATTTGTTTTTGACACTTTGAAAATCAAAAAAGGCATGTATTTTGTGTCTACGTTCGTGCTTTCTGTGTTTAAAACATTATTAATTCTTTTCTTTGATCAAAAATTGTTAAATCAATGTACTTATATTTGTATGAAATAAGCTGGAGGCCTGAACATTAAATAAACTAAAAAATTAAAAAAACTGATCAGAAACACTCAAATAATAGATTTTACAGTTTTTGCTATTATATACTTAAATCAAGGATTGAAATTCTTTTCTTCATTACATTTGTAATGACCGGGCCACATTTCCACCAGGCAAAATTTGTTACGACCTTAACGTGAACGAGGGTTCAGATAAATGTAAATTTTAACTTCAAACAGGTTAATAATGAATATTACTGTAAATGGTGGTCACAAGTTAGGCCCCTTTTTGGACAAAAGTGATTTTATTACAACTGATGTGGTTGGCCTTGAGCCGGACTGTTGAAAATCGCCATCTAAATTCATTGGCTTGGAAATACAGATTTCTGATATTAAGATTTGAACTTTTGATATCTGAAATTTAATTTTTGATATCAATAATTCAATTCTTGATATCAAAAAATGAATTCTTGATATCAAAAATTATATTTCTGATTTCAAAAATATAATTTTTGATTTCAAGAAATGCCAGGTTCAAGTAATATCAAAATTTAAAATTTTTGATATCAAAATTTAAC
This sequence comes from Chiridota heheva, assembly GCA_020152595.1. Taxonomy (NCBI): domain Eukaryota; kingdom Metazoa; phylum Echinodermata; class Holothuroidea; order Apodida; family Chiridotidae; genus Chiridota; species Chiridota heheva. The sequence continues at coordinate 1,074,752 of JAIGNY010001856.1, forward strand.
TTTTATATCAAAATTAAATTTCCGATATCAAGAATTCAATTATTGATATTAGAAAATGAATTTTTGATATCAGAAAATCATTTTTGATATCAATTTTTTTATTTCTGATATCAAAAATAAAATTCAGATATCAAAAATGCATTTTTTTTATATCAAGAATTGAATTCTTGATATCGAAAATGTAATTCTTGATAACAAATATTCAAATGATCAGTATCAAGAATTCAATTCTTAATATCATAAAATGAATTTCTGATATCAAAAATTCTTCAATTAGGACAGGTAACTAGATTAAGAAATCATTCCCAATCAGCGACCTTCCAGTTTGGGCCTATCAGAGCCAGTGTTACCAGGGAGTTGTCGTGGTGATATTGATAGCAGCTAACGTAAGTTAGTTGTGACATGCAAAATTTGGCTGATCTGTACTGGTACTTATGGTCAGCCGGTGTAAAAGTAAATTTTTCCCCCTCTCCCCCTCCCCCCAATTAATTTTTCCCCGCCCCTTATTTCCTAGAAAATTTGGCCCCCAGACAATTAAGCCATAGCCATCCAGTAAATTTGTTCCCCCCTCATAGTAAAAACGGTCCGCTAGGAAATTTGAGCCCCGGCCCTTCTTTCTTATGAAATTTGGAGACAACAACTTGTCCCCCTTTTGCAAAAAAAGGCTCTTTTTCTCCCTTCACACTAAATCTTACTGCCGTTTTGCGTAAAGCACACCTCTTTTTTCTTTAGTGTCTTAGCTTATCACTTCTTATCACTTTTTAGCTTATCACTTCAGTACACAAAATTAATTAACTGATTAAAGGAACCGTACAGACACACCAGTAAATTACCTAGTAAAATCAGTCCGGAGGGGACGAAATTTACTAGACATTTCTTAGGAAATAAGGTCCAAGGGGCCCAAATTTACGGAGGGGGCAAAATTTACTATCATACCTGCGCGTTGGTACTGTCAGACTGTGGTCAAGATTTCCTACACAAGTTATTGACTTCTTTATTGTTCTCTTATGAGCTGGCAGTGATCGGCTTAGGGGTCTTCTTCTTGGCCTGAAAAGCTGTCTCGTATTTTTCAATAAATTATTTCGAAAGTCCTCTTTTGTATTTGCAACAGCAGGCTGCTCATTTTCTGCCAAACGCAGTAGAGATCCATGATCTTACGAGTGAACGACTAGTCTAGGTGTTATTAGCTGTTGTATACGTGTGGTTTTGTTCAATAGGGGGGTACCTCTTACGTGTAGTTGATGTATGCAATATGGGCTTATACAGGAGGACAGAAAGTGCATAGCTAGTACATGGCAAGTTTGCAACTTCAGAATTACCGCGCATTTTCAATCATACAGTTATATTACGGTTACTTCTCAATTCGGATACACACCGTCAAAATATAATCTTTGATGTGTATGGCAATCTGGAATTTTTAATATCCAGAATTTGATTTTCGATATCCAGAATTAAATTTCTGATATCAAAAATTGAATTCTTGATATCAAAAATTTGTTTCTTGATATCAGAAATTCAATTTTTGATATAAGAAATTGATTTTTAAATATCAAAAATTGAATTTTTGATATCAAGAAATCAATTTTGATATCACAAAGTGAATTTTTGATATCGGAAATTTAATTCTGGATATCAGAAATTGTATTCTTGATGTCAGAAATAAGAAGGTATTTTAAGATATCAGCAAAAACATTTTTGATATCAAAGTTAGTTAATCTGACATCACAAAATGAATTATTGATATCGGGTAATTTAATTTTGAATATCAAAAAATTGGATATCAGAAAATAGTTGCTGATATCAGAAATAGATTTCCTGATATCAGGAAATAAATCTTGATATCAGAAATTCATTTTCTGGTATCAGAAAGTTTGTATTAAATGTTCAAACGGCGCGCCATACTCCCGCACCACTTTTCAAACTGAGTTAATAAGGTGATTAGCTAATATTTTTTCTTAAATTTTCACAGATGACTTCAATTTCAAACATCATCCGTCCTTTTTTGCTATACCATCCTCAAATTCATAGGTCCCTAATATTTATTTATTTCTTGTTCTAATGTTTTATTCTTTTCATCAATTTAAGTTTTGAATGTTTCTGTTTGATTTGAATCCATTTTAGGGCATCAAAAACAAAAAAAATATGCAAAGCTCCCGCAGTTTCAGGGCAAGTTCGCACCTGGACCCTTTTTTTTTTTATTCTTTTTTGTTATGTTCGGCCCGAATTATCTCAATTTTCAGGGGAAATTGCTTCACTGTCCGATTAGAAATGGTAACCAAGATGTCTTTCTTAGTTGATTTAAAGTTTGAATCTAAAATTTTCTTCCTTTCTTTAATTTAGTTTTGGAATTTCTGTGTTTGATTTTAAGCCATTTTGTGGCATCAAAAACAAGAAATCTGCAAAGCTTCCGGGATTTCCCCCCTAGACCCCTACCAGGGCTTCGCACCTGGACCCCACCAGGGGGGCCTAAACCCCACGCCGGTGCGCGCATGTTTTGCGTGCGCAGTGCTGCCTAATTGTGGCACTTTTATAGCTCCCCCTCCCCCATTTTCCTCCTCTCAACTGCTGTGCCCCAAACGAAAATCTCTTTCGACGCCACTGCATATGACTGGCCATAGTCAACTTTGCTGTACTTCTGTTTCAAACCTCACGTTTTTCTTACCGCCTTCACTAGTGGGCGAACATAAAAACTCACGAAGATAAAAAGTCAAACCCAATAGGATGTGTTTAATAACTATAGACTGACCCTATGACTGAGAATGATTAGACTAGGGACTGTTACGGACGAGTACAACTGTGAGGGTGATTGGGTCCGGAGAAAGTGGTCTTTAACCAGGAAGCAGGAGATTGTATCCCAACTCCTTTTCTCTGGTTTTACCGTACGGCACCGTCTAACAACACCTTTGAACGAATTTTTAATGGGGGAAAATACATGAAAAAAGGATACGGAAAATACATGACAAAAGGGATACTGAAAATAGCAGGCCTGTGAGAGAAGCCAAGGGCGTAGCCAGGTTTTAATTTTGGGAGGGGCGAATCTGCCAGCTGTATACGCTTTGCGCATTCGGCGTGGGGTTTAGTGGCATTTGGCCAAGGACCCCTATTGGGGTCCAGGGACGAAGCCCCTAGAAGCTATGCGTTTTGGTGGACTAGATGGGTTGAAAACATTTAATATTGTATTCGATCACCACAGTCAACGACTACTCATTTTAAAAGGTCGGTCCTGTTTTTTTTTTTTTTTTTTTTTGGGGAAGGGGGTGAAGGCAACCGCCCATCGCCCCTGGCTACGCGCCTGTGCCAGTGAGAGTATTATATCCGTGCCCCGCCACTGCCTCCCACCCACAAACACACGCGCGTGCACACACACACATACAGTGATACTCACACGAAAAACAAAAATCAAGTTCCTCAAGTTAAGTTTGAAGCAAACATTATAGATGTTTTTTGAAAGCTAACCGAGAAGGAGGTTCAGCGAGAAAAGTTGGGTGTTCAATTATTATTCACTAGACATGGTTTGAAAAAAAATTGAAATTGCGACAGTCCAAGTATATAGATCATGATTAATTCTAAGTCCTCCTTTGTTTGTATTATTTCTATGAAGTTTATCAACGAATGAAAAAGGGAATATTAAACAGAGTGCATGTGTTGAGTGTCGAGAGGGGTGACATTTCCCGTCCACTCGGGCCAGTTTGTGACCCAGGTGTGTAATCAGCCAGTCAGAAACAAAAGCTATACCGTAAAATCGACCTAGGCCTATTTGGAATGGTGTGATGTTTTTGTGACGATGGAGTGTACGGTCAGCCTTTCGAATTTTGGGCCTAAGGGTGGAAGAAAACTTGGCCTAAGAAGATTTAAGACCCACAAAAGTTTGCTCAGATGCTAACTGAAGAGCAACCCGGGAGAGCAATGCTTATATGTCAGGGAACGTATATAGGATGTTATCTTCAGATTTCATAAAGAATATATGTCGGAACTCGGAAGGACTGATGATCAATTATGCAAATTAATGACTGAAGCCAATATTGTTACTGTTTTTTTATTCGTCAGCCGGTTTTTCCGACAGAATGTTAATCCCATTCACACCGTTAACACCAATCCTTTAGCCATGTTAGCGTTGTCGGCCGTCTGAGGCGGGATACACGGGCAATGCCGTTATGACAGTGTGAATAGGGGCGCATGGGGAAACTCCCCCTTGGCGAGTATTTTTCATAGAGCGCCAAATTGTAAAGAGCGCCGAAAGAAGAAAGGAAAAGAAAAAGAAAAAAATATTAAAAGCGCCAGTTTTTGTGTAAAATTGAGTTCCTGGTAATTTATAATTCAGTATGGGCGCAATACAATCACTGTAAACAGGCGTGTATAGGAAGCTTTAAAAAGTGGGGGAGGGGGCACTAACTTGGAGGGGCACTCAGGGGTAGATCTATGAATTTCAATTGGAATAAGTGCTAAACCCCCCTTCCAAGGCACTGTTCAAATTTATCCAACTTTCGAGGGAAACGTTTTGAAAAGCAATGAAAACAAATCTGGAAGTACAAATTTTAGCATTAAAACTAATGATTTTTTCTTTTTACGTTTTACATCAGTAATCAATGACTTTTCAATTTGAAAAGGCAGTATTATTAATATTTTCAAAAGAGCAATTTTTAATTCCAATTGGGGCCCTTCTTATATTTCAAGAGAGGCAATCTTCAATTTTAAAGAGGGACTTTTTACTTTCAAGAGGGGAACTGTTACCATTTTTTGGAAAAGTGGAGATGGGGGCATGTGTTCCCAGTATCCTCTCTTCCGGTTCATAGCCTCTGACTGTAAAGTTGCGTAATTGCAACTATTTTTGAAATATTCATTAAGCAGTAGAATATTTGGTATTTATCTATGGGAATTGGTTGCGCTACATACTTTATGTTGCCGTCGAGCGAAGTTTCAAGATCTTATCGTAAATACTAGTCGGCGGAAGTCATTCAGAAAAAGATTTCACCATGTTGTTCCAAATATGACTCATATAGATATGCTGATGAGCTATTTAGCTTTTCATCCACATTTGAGAAGTTACAAAAACAAAAGCAATCAATTGAGAATAGTTACGATGAAACTTTCAGAGGCGAGATTGATAGCGAGGTCGAAAATAAATTACACACGATGGCACACAGAGAAGAAAAAACAACTTGATCTGTTTATAAACGCTTTGGAAATACTATTTGATTAAAAGTACATGTTAGGCTAACAATATCAGCGACCGTTTCTGTTATGTCAGTGACTTCATGCAGCAACAGAAAGATCTAGTTAGTGAAGACGAGGTTGAAATCGACAATGATCCAGGAAAGGCTCGATGCTTTGCTTTTAATGGCGATTAGAAGGAAGATTCTAAATTCTATCGAAGCACACAAGATCATTGACGCCTTTGCAACATCGTCTGCTTAATTGACAAAGATCTTATAATACAGGTTATATCACAGTGATCATGAGGCACTTATAACTCCACATATACCATTATGTTCTATACATTATTTAAACCGTAGGAATTGTGGTTTTGGTGTAAGAACATACGGTAAAGGTAACGACAAATTGCAAAGCCTTTCTTATGCTACATGTGTTTCATTATCATATTAAATATGCCATATTAAATATGCCATATCAAATATACCATATCAAATATGCCATATTGAATACGCCATATCACATATGCCATATCAAATTGGCCATATCAAATATGCCATATCAAATTGGCTATATCAAATATGCCATATCAAATTGGCCATATCAAATATGCCATATCAAACACGCCTATCAATTATGCCATATCAAATAGGCCATATCATATATGCCATATTAAATACGCCATATCAAATATGCCATATCAAATTGGCCATATCAAATATGCCATATCAAATTGGCCATATCAAATATGCCATATCAAATATGCCATATCAATTTATGCCATATCAAATAGGCCATATCATATATGCCATATCAAATAGGCCATATCAAATAGGCCATATCAAATAGGCCATATCAAATTGGCCATATCAAATAGGCCATATTATTTTTTTCTAGCACTTTCTTTCAATTCCTACTCTACTACGGTTTCCTAGTGAAGTACCTTGACATATATCAGTAGATGTTATAAATGATTTCCCCTTACCCTGTTACCTGGTTACAGTGTTAACAAAGTAATTTTGAAAGTGTTTTTCTGCACCATGCTTCTTACCTGTAATCATTAGATTCAATTGGCTTGGCCTAATTACATTCATGTTTTCTTTTAGTCAGAAAAATCATCAACCAATATGACAAATTTGCGATTCATTTATTCACGAACCTTGTCTTCTGTCTTTTAAAACACCGCACTGAGAAAACGCTCTTAACAGTCTAGAGTGTAATACAAAAAATACCCAAGTCGTAACTAGGCGAACACTGTGAACAACCCCTCACAACGCCACTGGGGGAGGGGGAGGGTAGGGATGATTTGCCGAAATGTGTTGCCAATTAGTAAGGTATATTTTCGCCTTTCGTGATAGCCTGATCTGGCGTACATCCTTCTTAACGCACGCTTTCATCTTGTTTGTATTCAGGAATTGTTTTGAGAGGTTTTGTTTGTCATGTGATGCTGGTTTTGCCATGCGATTGGCCCGCAGCCTTTGAAATGATGGCCCTTTGAAATAGATAATAAAGAAGCCGTGACCTAACGTTATAGGCATAATGTTAAGGAATTAACTTCAATCTTTTTTTATTGTCAATGTCAGCAATATAGATCAATTCTTTGATTTCTCCTTTTTATATCCATAATAAATCCATAGCTTAATATTTCATTTATCAAGATACTCATCAAAGAAAAAAGAAGTTTCGTTTGTTTCAGCAAATCGTGAATACCCCAAAATTTGTGCACATAAACCTACGCAACTTTTAGCAGCTGTACCAGTAACGCGCAAACAAGGCTTAAACGAAAATACGGGAAATCTTTGAAAACATTAATTTCCAAAGTGCATTTTCATTAACAGTAAAAACAGTATTTCTTCAAATTCCTTAAATTAAAACTTGAGAAATCTTGAATTTGATGTTATTTTTTTCTGAAGTTGGAGAAATATTGGGGTCCCCGAACTTAAAAACTTTGGGTACACACTTACTAATAGGCCTACCAACGTTAAGCCTGACGTTAACGTTTACACTAACTAGCAATCAGCTTCACTCCACAGTTTGCTGATTTTAGACTTAATGTTAGGCCTACGAGTATGACACGTTTATTCATCTCAACATTCTGACCTTATGATTGACTCTTCTTCCAAATCCAATATAGGCTTAATGGCAATATCAATTTTAGCCGCTTCAAGTTCAATACCTAAAGATAAACGAGAGCTTCAAAAATAACACTAACAGTTGGTCTGTCAGTGTTGTACGTAGGCCTACGGAATTGCTTCTTCTTGTTTTGATGCTGCGACACGAAAAGTGATGACGAATACATGAACGTATCCGGCCCCCGGTCCCGATGGCCTGCGCTGCCTAGCTGCAGCAGTCTCCAAATTTTGTTTCCTTTTTCCCACTTAACTCTTTCCACTGCTTCTGATTTTGACTACGTCATCTGCACGTCACCGAAACTCAGCGTGCGACGTACACATTTTCTTCGGTTATACCCGGACGCACTTTTGCACCTTTTCTCCTCGATATAACCTAGAAAAGTTTCGCCAATGGCTTGATGCAGCGCATATCGCAACTAAGTTTGTGTTGTTGCATGTGCGTACGTAAGTAGGCCTGCGCCCACGCAGGTAGGGCTACAAAGCTTACACAGGCTAAATCCGAAATTCAAAGGGTCAAATCCGACAGCACGGTGTGATAACGAACAGACGGTTGTGAGCGACCAACGTTTAAATGGGTTGTCACTTTCAGGGCCCCTCACGGGCTAGGGACCATGTGTGTAACCCCTTTTCCTATTTTAACATATTGTACTATGTATATATAATCAAGGGCGTAGGAAGGGGGAGGGGCTGGGGGACTTTAGCCCCCAGTCAAAATTTAGGGGGCTAAACTATGCTTCAGCTCCCCCCCCCACTTCTCATATACGAAAAACACCTTATAAGACTTATTTATACCCACTTTAAATAATATAACTTTATAGGATAGTGTCATATGTTCTAATTTCCCTCATAATCATTTTGAGCTGATCGAAGCTGTATTAAACATAACATTTGCGTGCTACCGCAGACCCTCAGCGCGGGCAGCGTCTCTGCAGCCCAAAATTGCCATTAAAGATTTTTTTCAGCCAATCATATACAAGAATGACGATGACGTAATTAAATATGAATATTCATATATAACTTATGACTTATCGTCTGACAAAATCCGTCCAAAAAGGAAATTCAGGACTTTTTGGATATTTCAATAATGTGTCTCGTATAATTAACCATATTTGCAAGTTCATCACGCATATGTTTTTTCATATATTCTTGAAACTAAAGCTCTACAACTTCTAAAAATAAAAATTGAATTTCAAAAAAGAATTGAATCAAAGAAGACATTTAACTCACTACGACTACGCACTCCGTCCAAAAAGGAAAATCGGGAAAATGTTCAAAAAGGATAAAACTTACCTACAACTTAAACAAAAGTCTATTTGGGCATAAACTCGTACTAGGCCTAGGCATACCTACAACTAGTGCGAATTATCTCACACATATACAGCAGCTTGAAGGTCTACGTATACAACGTGAGAACTATCGCTATACAACTTTGATTTTTTGAAGTGATTATTCGCAGGGCAGCCCTGCGAATATCCACACAGTATCTCAAGCCAGCACTGCGAATAAGATTAGGGTTGGGGTTAGGTTTTAGGTTAGGGTATATGTTATCACTGCCCTGCGAATAAGCCCCACCTTGATTTTTACACACTAACCAACAAAAACTCTGTACCTACAACACGTGTCAAGGGAAAGTGTTAATGCAAGGGAAAGTCGCTTAACTACTACTCCATAAATTATGTCTTAATTTTCATACAAGGAGCGAGGGTTAGAACTTCACTCAGAACACCACTTACCGAGATAATGTTAACTACTTCCTTGATATTCAAAGGAGGATTCGCTTCGTAGCCCATTTTAAATTATGCCATATCTGTAGTGTCAGGTTTTTTCCATTGTTTTCCGGCAAAGTAATGTTATTTACTCGCGGTCATGGAATTACTAAGTCCCAAATTATCTTGTCAGACGATATGTCATAAGTTTTATATGAATATTCATATTTAATTACGTCATCGTCTTTCTTGTATATAATTGGCTGAAAAACTCTGTAATGGCAATTCTGGTCTGCAGAAAAAAAAGACGCGCGCGGGCAGCATATTTTTCTTCTTCCCAGAAGTGTTTAGGGCAATTTGCGTTTATTCCGTTAAAAATTAGACAGTTTAGACATTTAGAAGGATTTTCAATTGATATCAATGCAAATTGTCCTAAACACTCCTGGAAAAAAAAAAAATTACGCGTGAGGGCATCTGTGACACTTAATGTGTTTGTACTGTTGTACGCACATAACAAATTATACGTACCGGTGTACGTGCACGCATGTCTACTGCCGGCAAGTCTGTTAAGAGTTCAAAAAGAAGATAACAAGAATCTCACTTGTTCATTCTTCTTTGAAAAAAAAAGAAATAATAATTCCAAAGCGCCAGACATGCCCAAGAAACCATGCCAAAAACAAAGCTTCTGGGTGGGGATGGGGGTCGAGGTCCTTTGGAGGAATAAAGCTTCAGCCCCCCCCTCTCCCCTCTCCCCCCATTAAGAAAAAAATATGTTCCTACGCCACTGCATATAATGTAATAACATAAAAATATTGAATGGATTTGAGAAAAATATAAATTTATGACAAGTTTTAAGATAAGAAATTCGGAAAAATATTCCCATTGAGTTACGCATCAACTTTAAAAAGAAAAAAAAAAAAAAGCAATAGCGACGCAAAGGGACAAAATGAATTGATTATAGTCTTCCACAACTCGCCATTTCAAATCCGAGGAGAAATGTTGAGAGGTGGGGCAAGGCCCCCACCAGTGTCCGTCCCATATCGGGTGAATCGCGGTGCATGACGCCGCCACTGATTGTATATAATCACCTATATAAAAGCAAACAAAAAACATTTCTCTTCCTTTTTAATTGACAAACAGTTTATAATGCGGCCCTTTTCTTTAATGGTCGGTCGAGCCTGAGAGCGGGAAACATAGGTACATATTATTTTAGTATCGATGAAACAAGGTAGCAGGGTAGTTTCATTTGTCTTTATCTTCTGTGTACCCCGCAAGCTGTTTGACCACATACTATCCTTTATTCTGTTAATAGGAATATAACGTCGGCCGGAAATAAAGATAAAAACAACAACTTAGATTTATTTGGATGCAAAGCAAATGAAGAGTCCTTGGTTCAAAATCTAACAAGAGGGAGTCAGCCAAAGATTGAGAGGTATTATTACGTAATGATCATATTTTTCAAAAGTTTCTTGAAAGCATTATAGAAAAATATGGACTGCCATGGGACATATCTCCATATATTGAAATTCTGCAAAAGCATTCATCCCATGCACCTCTGACACGAAGATGTCATGCGTCAGCTAGCTTATGCTTATCACATGGTGTCTTCACCGACCATATCCCTTAGTTTTGATTTCAGAGAGAAACACACTTTTGTGGATTTTTTAAGTGATAAATTCCAATGCATAAAAAGAACCCAGTCATACATGTACATAGAAGCGTATGATACAAACACACACTTTGGACTTAATGAGCATAGACATGGAACATAATATATAACTTTTTTGAAAATCGAATAAATACTATGAAAATAGCAAAAAACTTAAAACAGTCAAATGGGTTACAATACATTTCAAAAGAGTTTTTGCACCTCTTTTTGAAGTGTTGATATGCACATTGTTATGCATATTTGTGATGTACTGCATGAACGGGGTTTTACCTTCCTATTTAAATTGGAAGTGCAAAAAATGATTGGGAAAAAAACTAATATATGTTCAATTGTATAATTCAATACATTAAACAATGATTATGTAATCTTTAGGAGGTACGTAGGTGGCGGAACCGGGAAACATGGGGCAGGTGTCCCATCCCCACTTTTCTCCAAAACTTAAAAAGTCCCTTTTTTCAGAGAATAAAGTAAAAATGAGCATATTGGACTTGTTTACACTAAAAGGCCTTTACCACTGCGCCTTTGTTTTCCCAACTTTTAATTTGTAAAATCTTTTTAAGATGGGGCCTTGCTATAGAGTGCGAGCCATCCCAAATTTCATAAGTGGGGCATATTTGAAATAGGCCATGCAGGGCAAAACTTATTATTTGGACCCGGGCCATAGTGTAATGACACAAACTGAGGTGGCCCTCCCATCCTCTTGTAAAAATAAAAGGTGCCCTTTACAGAGATTTAAAAAAGTGTATATTTAAAATATCAAAATATGTTTAAGTCTCCTTATCTGCTTTTTATAAATTGATATTTTCATTAGACAGATTAAAGAATATAACGTAAACATCATGTAAATTACCGCAAATTTTACTTGTGGAGCGCCTTTAAAGGATTAGTTCAGTGGTCAAGGGTGGCTACCGTAAATAAAAGAGGACTTCCGAAGAAACAAAATGGTAAAGAAAGCATTGCAAAATCTTATTCCGTTAAGGAAATATTCAAGTTTTAAGGTTTGGTATCATTTCTGTAAAGTCGACTGAAATCAGGCTAGTTGTAATGTCACAGCCTCAGATTCCTCAAAATCTTAATGTATTTTAAAGAATGTTTATTTAATTTTTCACTATTTAAATTATTTGTCCTCAAACTTTCTTCTAATGGTATGTTAAAAATACCCTTCCTAGATTCAATATTACTATTTTTTTTGACATATTCCATGATTTTAAAGCCACAAAGTCGCAGAAGAAAATATGATAGAATACATAAAGACTTTGAGGGAATCTGAGACTATGACATCACATCTTGTCTGATTTCAGTCGTTTTTACACAAATGATACCAAACTTTAAATGTAAATATCTCCTTAACGGAATATGATTTTCAAACGCTTTCTTCATTATTTTGTTTCTTTTGCGTAAAATAGGAGAAGGGGTTACACACATGGTCCCTAGCCCGTGAGGGGCGCCGAAAGTAGCAACCTATTTGGGCGGTTTGAAATAGTTTTTTTGTGGAAAAAGTTGATGTGTAACTCAATGGGGATATTTTCCCGATTTTTTTATCATAAAACTGGCCATAAATTCATTTAATTCTTAAATCCATCCAATAATTTTATATTATCACATTATATGAACATAGTACAATATCTTAAGATAAGGGAAGGGGTTACGCACATGGTCCCTAGCCCGCGAGGGGCGCCGAAAGTAGCAACCTATTTGGGCGGTTTGAAATAGTTTTTTTGTGTCGATAAAATGGATGCATAACTCATTGGGGTGTTTTCCCGATTTTTTGATCATAAAAGTGGCCATAAAATCATTTATCTCAAATCCATCCAATATGTTTATGTCATTACATTATATGTACATAGTACAATATGCTAAAATAGGGGAAGGCGTTACACACATGGTCCCTGGCCAGGCATGGGCGCCGAAAGTAGCAACCTATTTGCGTGGTTTAAAACCGATTTCTTTTACCTGCTTTCTTCAAGGATTTGACCTATGTAAGCGCTGTAGACCCTTCTCCGCCTACGTGGTGCAAAAAAATTCGCGCAACTGAGTTAAGAGCAGCCACACTGTTGAAAGCCTTTGCAACATGTCGTCGAAAGGAAAACAGAAAGGCGGCAAAGAAAGTTTAAAAGATAAGCTTGATAATAACGAGTTGGATCTCAGTCTCAGTAACTTAACTAAAGTTCCAGTCAGAGAAATTGTAAGTATCCCCAAGTTAGATGGCAGTGATGTTTGTAGTCGTGTCAGCCTAACGCCGTGCTTGTATTAGAATGCGTAACGTTAGGCTAGCACACTGCTAGTGCTAGTAGTAGCACCCTCTTAACTTGTATATCAGATATTTTCGTAAGTTGTATGCAACATACATAACATAACAAGATGGGTGAGAAGGGTGAGTCACCCCATAAAAATCCCAAACTAATACCACCACCACCCCATAAAAATCCCAAACTAATTACCACCACCACCCCATAAAAATCCCAAACTAGTAATACTAAAATGTGACCACCACCACCCCATAAAAATCCCAAACTAATACCACCACCACCCCATAAAAATCCCAAACTAATACCACCACCACCCCATAAAAATCCCAAACTAATACCACCACCACCCCATAAAAATCCCAAACTAATACCACCACCACCCCATAAAAATCCCAAACTAATACCACCACCACCCCATAAAAATCCCAAACTAATACCACCACCACCCCATAAAAATCCCAAACTAATACCACCACCACCCCATAAAAATCCCAAAAATACCACCACCACCCCATAAAAATCCCAAACTAATACCACCACCCCCATAAAAATCCCAAACTAATACCACCACCACCCCATAAAAATCCCAAACTAATACCACCACCACCCCATAAAAATCCCAAACTAATACCACCACCACCCCATAAAAATCCCAAACTAATACCACCACCACCCATAAAAATCCCAAACTAATACCACCACCACCCCATAAAAATCCCAAACTAATACCACCACCACCCCATAAAAATCCCAAACTAATACCACCACCACCCCATAAAAATCCCAAACTAATACCACCACCACCCCATAAAAATAGAATAATCAAATACGCCCAGAGTTAAAGAACTTCAATAACATAACATAACAAGATGACGAGCTAAGAAGGGTGAATCACCCCATAAAAAAGCCCGAACTGCCACCACCACTATTATCACAAAAACAAATCAAAGATGCCCAAAATTAGTAAAGAACTTATCAATGATGACTTGTGAACAGAATTGGAGCTAACTACCCACTCAGGCAAACCATTCCACTCATTAACAACCATGCGAAAAGCTAAAAATATGCTGAATATCTATACGTGAGACCTCTTTGGTCAATTTGAAACTTACCACGTGTCACATAAGGATTAGTTAAAATATGCTAGAATTTACAGAAGGTCAAAGCATCACTACCAAATAGGAATTTAAAAACCTGAATCATATCGCCACATACTCTTTTCAACTCAAGCGTGGTCAAACCAAGAATTTGCAACTTAGATTCATTTAAGAGACCTCCTTGGTGTAGTGGTTAGTGCTTTGTCGTCTCACCCACACGTCCCGGGTTTGAATCCCGGTGGGTCTGCAATCAGTGAGTTTACTGATTATCAAAGGCCTTGGCCGTCTTGATATAATGTCTAGCACTGGATGCTTTTGAGATGTTAAACCTTGCTATGCTATGCTATAAGAGAGATTCCTTACTTCGGGAATAAGTCTAGTGGTTTTTCGCTGAATCTGCTCCAAAATGAAGTTATCCTTGTCATTAAAAGGGACTCCAAGCCTGAATAGCATACTGAAGGTGAGGCCTGAATAACTGCTTATTAAGGACAACCTCTCTACCAAGAAAACAAACATTTCTTCTAATCAAACCAGGCATCTTATTTGCCCTTGCAGCTGCTAAATCACACTATTTGGAAGGTTTCAGATTGTCAGTAATGACAACATCTAGATCCCTTTCTTGATCAACACAATCAAGATTTGAACCATTCATGCAGTAATCAAAATCCAAATTGCTCTGACCAAAATGAATAACTTTGCATTTATCAACATTGAATGACATCTGCCATGTTTGGGACCATGTTGGTTACCATGACATCTGCCATGTTGGTTACCATGTTTTGTTTGGCTCTAGTGATTATTCAAATCACTCACTTGCAACTTATCTTTGTATCGATGGGCAATTACATTCGTACAAATCGAGTTGGAAATTGACAAAATTCAACTCACGCAGGAAAAAATTACTCCTTTTACTCCTTACCCTTTCTGGTGATATTGAAAGCAATCCTGGACCCTCCCCAAAATATCCTTGCAAACAATGCAACAAATCTGTTAAAAATAACCAGAAAGGTATTTGTTGTGATGATTGTGACTCGTGGGTTCATAGTAAGTGTGCAGGCATTAGTAATGCAGCTTCCAATACTCTTGCATCATCATCTGATGATTGGTTTTGTTTGGAATGTTTGGCACCATGTGGCCTGTGTGGACTCCAGTGTAGGAGATCCGAAAAAGCAGTACAGTGTGATCTATGGATCCACACTAAGTGCTGTAGCATTGACGACTCAAAATACAGCGATCTCATGCATTCTAGCTGTACCTGGGTGTGTGACACTTGTGATTTCATGAACTTCTCTGATTCTTTCTTCTCAACTAACAATTCCATCAACTGTACTAACTCATATGAGCCACTTCAAAATTATTCTTCTGGCCTTGACTCGGGATCCAACCACCATCCCGATGTCAAATTGAAAACAAATCCCAAAAGGGAAAAACGAAGGTTCTAAAACTTCTTGTTATCAACTTTCAGAGTGTTCAAACAAGACGGCCTCCGTGGAAAGTCTTATCAAAGAAAAAGACCCAGATGTCATTATTGGCACTGAAACCTGGCTTAATTCGAAATTACCAGCGCTGAAATTTTCCCGGACAACTATACAGTTGTTCGCAAAGATAGAAATTCAAATACTTATGGTGGTGTACTACAGGCAATAAAAAATGACCTGGTTTTCACTGAGCTCACTAAATTAGACTCTGACTGTGAAATTATCTGGACCAAATTCCAATTTCCTAAGGAAAAGAGCATGTATATAGGAACATTTTACAGACCCAGTCACAATGATCTCACTAGCCTACTTGAGTTGAAAAAATCCCTCCAAAAGCTTGGTAAAAATGCTGACAAAAACAATGTTATTCTTGCTGGTGATTTCAACCAACCTAATATTGACTGGAGTCAAAACATTATTTCAGGAACTAACGCTTACTCCGAAGCAGCAAAAATTCTTCTTGAAGTGACCAATTCATTCAATCTCACTCAAATGGTGCAGTCACCCACCAGAGATAACAACATCCTTGATCTTGTTTTTACTAACAATTCACCAGCTGTTACCTCAGCTAATGTCATTCGGTATAAGTGACCATGATATTGTTGAATTGACCCTAAATATCTCTCCTCCTCGTAAAAAGTTACCTAAACGTAAAATCTATTTAAAGAAAAAAGCTAACATAAAATGAATAAAAGAAGACCTGACCAAATTTAAACTGCAATATTATACTCAATTTAATTCCTCCATTGATGTTGATGAAAAATGGAATTTCTTTGAACAAGAAATTAAATTGATTATTGATAAAAACACGCCTCACAAATTTACCTCAACTAAACTAAATCTGCCCTGGTTTACCCGTATCCAACGCCGTCTCTGCAGGAAAAAACATAAACTGTTTAAAAAAGCTAAGACTAATCAACAAGCCAATGACTGGACTACCTATAAAAGCTTTAGAAAGGCTGTCCATAAAAACCTCAAAGAAGCTAGAAACACCTTCATCTGTGATAAACTTAAAAACTCACTTGAAAACCCAAAGGCATTTTGGTCCTATATCAAAAGATTAAGAAGTAACTCTGTAGGTGTGTCTGATCTACTAAATAACGGTAAACTCTGCAGTGACAGTAAAACTAAAGCTAACATTCTAAATGACCAGTTTTTCAGTGTTTTCACAGTAGAAAACACCTCCCAAATTCCTGTAACTAAACCACTTACCAACAGCAAAATAAACCAACTTATTATTACCCCAGAAGGTGTCAAAAAGCAGCTGCATAACCTAGACCCCAACAAAGCCTCAGGTCCTGACCAAATACCACCATGGTTTCTAAAAGCACATGCTGATGACCTCTATGAAATTCTAACTGATCTCTTTCAAACCTCTGTCGATAATGGTACTATCCCTAACAAGTGGAAAGAAGCAAACATATGTAGTGTTTTTAAAAAAGGTGATAAACAAAACCCAGCTAATTATAGACCTATTTCCCTCACCTGCGTTTGTAGTAAAATCCTTGAGCATATAATCCACTCACATGTGATGAAATTCCTTGATGAGCATAATATCTTAACTGATTTACAACATGGCTTCCGTGCAAAAAGATCGACTGAAACACAACTCCTCTTAACAATAAATGATATCTCTAAACAAATTGACCAAAACAGTAACGTCTCTATGGCTATTCTTGACTTCTCAAAAGCCTTTGATAAAGTACCCCACCAGCGCCTGTTATCCAAACTTTCCGCCTATGGCATTGATGGAAATCTTCTGGCCTGGTTTGCATCATTCCTCAACAACCGCATCCAGCGTGTTGTTTGCGATGGTGAAATCTCTGATTCTAAACAGGTTTTATCCGTGTACCACAAGGTACTGTCTTGGGTCCATTACTTTTCCTCTTATATGTAAATGACATCCCTGATAATATAAACAGCACAGTCAGACTGTTTGCTGATGACTGCCTTGTGTACAGAACAATTGATAACCCCTCTGACCAACAAATCCTCCAAGATGATCTTAACAAACTTGAACAATGGCAAAACAAATGGCAAATGAATTTCAACCCCTCCAAATGCTACATCTTGTCGATTTCCTCTAAGAAATGCTTTAAATCACCTGTTTATACCTTATGCAACCAGCCACTAAAACATGTCAACTCCCACCCATACCTAGGTGTTGAAATTGATAATAAACTTAGATGGGATAAACATATACATAACATAACCAAGAAAGCTAACTCTATACTTGGCCTTTTAAAACGTAACCTCTCAAACTGTCCCACTGACGTTAAATCCACTGCTTATAAAGCTCTAGTCAGGCCAGTACTTGAGTACGCATCTGCAGTCTGGGACCCCCATCACCAGTGCGATGTGGGTAAACTTGAATCTATTCAAAGGAGAGCAGCCAGGTTCTGTATGGCAGACTACTCTTATAAATCTAGTGTAAAAAACATGCTTTATAAATTAGATTGGCCCTTGCTTAAAACAAGACGATACAACACCCGGCTACATATGCTATATAAAATCAATAACAATCTTGTCGCCATCAATAAAGATGAACTTATCCCCACCGTTAGAACTAATACAAGAAATAATCATGACCTTAATTTCCAGGTTCCCTATGCTAAAAAGAATGTATATAAACACTCTTTCTTCCCTCACACACTAAAGGATTGGAATGCTTTACCGTCAGACATTGTTCATGCACTAAGTCTCAACTGTTTCAAAGCTAAACTTACTAACACCTGTATTGCTAACTAGTTTTTTTTATATTATTTTTTACTCATACTTTTTATGCTCGGTTGGCGTTCATGTCCTCTTGAAGGATTTTTGCCGACTTAACCGATTCAGATTCAGACCAAGGAACTAACTTATCCAGATCAGTTTGCAACAGTGAAGAATCCCTAGCATCATTAACAATCCTGTACAGCTTAGTGTCATCAGCAAATTTACAAATTCTGAAGCCAAGGGAAACGTCAATATCATTAATGAAGATTAGGAAAAGAAGCAGACCCAATGGAGATACATGTACTTTACCATTAACAAAATCTCTTTGTGACCTGTCAATTAACCAAGAATTTATCCAACTGGCAACTTTCCCTTCACACCAAGCGCTCTTGTTTTCAATATGAACCTGCCTAACGGAACCTTATCAAATGTTTTTTGGAAGTCTAAATAGATAACATCCACATTACGACCAGAATCAACTAGTCTAGTAACATCATCAAGAAATTCAAATGAATAAAAAACACAAGACCTCTTAGGTAAGAACCCATGCTGGGACAAATTGAACAAACCATTGTCCAGTAAATGATCTAGTGCAAAATCCATAACAATGGACCCCATGACCTTGCACACAACACTAGTACAGTATCGATGCGAGCAATTTGACAATTGCTCCGGTAAAACGCCAGTAAAGTGCTGGTAATGCCGCCGGTAAAGCACCAAAAAATACTCATTCTCGAGCCTAAAACGTGGTACTAGTTTTTATGCAACTTGCGATTTAATTTTTAAATACAAAGATACTATCACGAGCGTTATTTTCCAATCACAACTCTCATTTGTTTCAGCGAGGAAAGTCCTCCATCTACTGTGTGTAATATTTAACGTTTGCACTCGTACCGAACCTGCAAATTTCTTTAGTTCAGATAATACTTTTAAACTGATGCAAATTGCCATTTTAAGCGAAATTGAGTATTTCATTTCCCGAGTCTTTTCAAAGGACACAACCCACAATAATTGGTAGCGGCAATGCAGAGTGTGCCACAAAGATTTACGATCATTATTTATTTTCAATAAGTTCAACAAAAAATTACAACCTGAAAAGTAAGGAACCGTGGCCCCAACGCAATTTGCGTCTGCACTATCAGGGCGGGCGCAGCAAATCATAAAATGAAAATTGAATAAATTAATATAAACTAAAACTAAAGTGGTAAGCGAAATAAAAAGAATTGGAGCAATAAAAGTAAACAAGTTTAACTTACTGAGATTTCCATGTTTTATTCCGAAATATGTAGTATGAAATATTTCCACCAAAATATTAAGAAAAGTTTTTGACATGTACTTCCATATACATTAAAAGTGAAACGCGAAAGAAAAGAATAGAAAAAATAATAAAATGAGAACAAATTAAATTCTGAACTAAGCACTCTTTGCTCAGTGTAGACCTCCAATGTTGAAAATACTCATCAAAATGTATGTCCGAAAGTTCGAAATCAGCGACGTAAGTAAACAGAAACATACATGTTGCTCCCACTATTTGATAAGCCCAGGTGCAGAGTTGTTTCTTTATAAATTAGATCATGCGAAAATGTCATTTCCTTCCAACAGAAATATTCTTAATTCTTACCAGAATCGTACTGTGAAACACATACCGCAAAAACACGGCAAACTTTTAAAGAATCATAAATACATGTAATGCCTCTGCCCCTTTCCCCAGCACCTTTGACAGATTTGTTTACAAATTGACGCCAGTTGCGTCTGGACTTTGGCCTAGCATGGGCCAGCTAATTAAGATTGGCACATTTAAAGGGAAATACTTACAAAGGTATATGCTCCCTCCCGATTTTCATGTTGTCTTCCAAATATTTGAAGTTTAAAGACATAAACTAGAGTTTGGTGATTATGGGTAGGGGACGGGGGATCACAGCGGTTAACAGCAATTTGGAGGGGTACTGCAGAGTGACAAATACTCTCTAGCCATCTATTGATCAACATCATCTTATCTATCATCTTCTACTCCTCCCCTAGCTTTCCTATTGTTGAAAATAGGCTCCAAATCAGCCTCAACCAGCTGCAAGTCTGGAGCAACAATAACGGTTTTAAATTCTCCAAAGACAAGACAGTCTTGCATGCACTTTTGTCATTTCAACAACCTCCACCCCAACCCGAACTTTGTGCTCAATGGGAATCGCATCCCTAAAGTTGAACACACAAAGTTCGTGGGTCTAACTCTTGACCCCAAGCTCACCTACAAGCAACACATCACCAACCTGAAACTAAAATGCAATAGCTCCCTCAACATCCTCCGACTCCTCTCCAACACCACTTGGGGAGCGGACCGCTATGCTCTCCTCAAAATTTTCAGGCTCACCATTCGTGCCAAGCTTGACTATGGCAAAATTGTCTACCGTGTCGCTCACAATTCATACCTCAACCACATTAAGACCATCCAAAATGAAGCCCTCAGGCTTTGTCTAGGAGCCTACAGGACCTCCCCAATCACCAGCCTTCATGTTTAAGCCAACGAATCCCCCTTTCTACTTAGATGTAGAAAGCTTAGCCTCTCCTATTCTTTTAGACTCCTCACCACCACCTGGAACCCTATCTACAATCTCATAGGTACCCTAATTTCTCCTCCCTCTTTGATAGGACTAAAACCCTCTCCCCTCCCTTCAGCTTACGCCTTAAATCAGACCTCTTCCATCTCGGCATCAACCCTGCCACTCTCGGCACCTACTCCTGGCCCACTTTTCCTCCTTGGGCCACCCCCCTCCCTTCTGTCCACCTAGACCTCTCCACTTATCATAAAACTCAAACCCACCCTAACCTCTTCATCAATCTCCACAACCAAATCAAAGACCAACTCTCAAATTACACCTCCATCTATACTGATGGGTCCAAGGAAGGCAACAAGACAGCTGCTGCTGCCATCATCCGAGACATCACCCTCAGTAGCAGACTTCCTGACTACTTATCCATCTTTTCAGCCGAGGCTAAGGCCATTCTCCTAGCCCTCAACTTTATTGAGTACTCTCCTCTCAGCCACTTTGCCATTTTCTCCGACTCAAAGGCTGTTCTTACTTCATTACTCAATCTTAAATGGGATAACCTCACATGCCACCTCCTCCGGCGGAAACTTTTTTCTCCCACCCTCTGCAGGAAAAGGGTTTTTTCTTCTGGATACCCAGCCATGTTGGCATTCCTGGCAATGACAGAGCTGATGCAGCCGCTAAGCTTGCCCTCAACCTCCTCCCTACCCCTTTCCCCAAAACCCTCTTTGACATCAAACCGCTTATCGCTTCCCTTTTTCATGACCGCTGGCAAACCTCATGGAACTCCCAAATTGATAACAAACTCCATGTCATCCAGCCCACAATCCCGATCAAATCCACCATCAACAACCTTCTCGTATCGACAATGTTCATATTATTCGTCTTAGAATTGGTCACATCCACCTCACTCACTCCCACCTCCTTGTTGGTTCCTCCCAACCCCTCTGTAACAATTGCCATTGCATCCTCACTATCCATCACGTTCTCCTTGCTTGCCCCCTGTGCAACCTTTCCAGAGCTTCCCTCGCTCCCCACAACTCAATTGCTAAGTTCTTCCAGAAAAATCCTTCGGATAAGATTATCTCCTTCCTTCATCATGCTTCCCTCTACAACCATATTTAATTCTCCTCTTCCACCCCCTCCCTACTTTGTTTCTGTTTCACCCATGCACCTGCTCTCTCGATCACAGCTTTCTGACTTTTGTTCTTGAATCTTCTCTCATTCTTCCCCTGTTTTCTTTTCTTCCTACCTCAAAAATGGTCCGACCTCTCAGGCACAATTTGACCCTCATTGTCATGGTGCCGTTAAGACCTCATCAAACAAACAAACATCTATCATAAAGGAACTGCCTCTACGTGGCAACAGACCAGCATCTAGAACCTTACAATCTGTTTCCTTCAACTTAAAAAACAAATACATGAAACTACGCCTAACAGAATCAACATTTCTCCTTGAAATATCACTTGTGCCTATTGAAACTACAGTATCTTCACACCAAAGTTTTACCACAAGAACTCACATCATCAACCCTAGCCCCGGGGAGACACACCCTAATCCTGCTACTATGATCTACTCCACAAAACTTTGTTTCAACATACCTTACAAGTTAATCCCTTATCCACAATACCTTATCTCTAAACAGAATCCACAGGCAAAGTACCAGATGAATCAAAAGCCTCACTACCAATGGCACCTGTACAATCATCAACTACAGGTAATCCAACATGAGGCCTGTCAACAGAAACTGATCCAAGACTATCTACCCAAACAGAAACAGTATCAACTTCCTTATCCAAGGAACTATCAACATTAAATGTCTGACTACCCACATCTAAAGCAATAATCTCAGTCTGCACACTGGCATCAACCTTTTTAACGACACAACTACAACCAGAAAGTCTCAACTCCAAAGCCTTCAACCTTGTACACTTCGAACAAACAAATACATACCAATTCAATCCATACCTATGCAATCCATGCCAATTTAATCCTTACCTATGCAATCCATACCTATGCAATCCATACCAATTCAATCCATACCTATGCAATCCATGTCTATGCAATCCATACCTATGCAATCCATACCTATGCAATCCATACCTATGCAATCCATACCTATGCAATCCATACCTATGCAATCCATACCTATGCAATCCATACCTATGCAATCCATACCTATGCAATCCATACCTATGCAATCCATACCTATGCAATCCATACCTATGCAATCCATACCTATGCAATCCATACCTATGCAATCCATACCTATGCAATACATACCTATGCAATACATACCTATGCAATACATACCTATGCAATACATACCTATGCAATACATACCTATGCAATACATACCTATGCAATACATACCTATGCAATACATACCTATGCAATACATACCTATGCAATACATACCTATGCAATACATTATGAATTCGTAGGGTATGTGCTATCAACTACTATAGGCATACTGTATTACTGGGGAGGCCTAGATGGGAAAGTCCCTGCTTAATCCAGATTATCCTATTATTATTGATAAGAAAGCTGTGTTCTGTACTAGCACAGTAACCGAGATATCTTACTTTAGCTACATGAATAAAGTCGGTAGAGCATATATTACCTTGGTGTGAAGTTGTGTTTTTTCTGAGTTGTCTCTACATTGGCATAATGGACAGGATTGTTAGTTGGCAGATTAATTTGATGTACATGTATCATGCTGAGACTAGCTGTCTAGAGCTTTTAATTTGTTATCTATATTTTCCAATACAGACCAGGATATTTTGTTTTTGAGAAGTAAATAGTCGAAGAGGGTGACAATCAGAAGAAGAGGTATCTATTCACACCTCAAATATATGGTTGCAGACTACATAAAGGAATTATGTGAAGAACAGAGGTTACACTTTAAAATGTTAAAAGCTAAGGAAGAAAGAATACATGCCTTTCAAACAACACCAAATTGGAATGTATGTACGGCATTTTCAACAGGATATAAAACCACCAGTAATCTATAATCTGAAAGGTCTCCACCAACTTAGTTCTGATGATCTGGAGTGCTTTTTGTCCACATTTAACAGACTGCAAGATTCAAGAAGTTCCACAAAAAAAAATGGACAATTTTATTGGAATCTTTTTTGACGGGTAGAGCCCAAAGGGCATTTTATGTCCTCACTGAGCAGAATAAGCAGAATTACGACACAGCAAAGGATGCCATTTTGAGTGCTACAAATTAACTCCTGATCCCTATAGAGAGAAATTCTGGACAGTATAGTTGTCATCTGAAACTTTTAGAAAATATGCTAGCCGCTTAACTTTGTATTTAAGGTGATGGACATATCCATCACGATTCCCTGATATCAGATCATGAATTTGCAGCCATAATGCATAAGTTAGTGGCAGACCAGTTGATTTCATCTCTCAGTGTTGATAATTGGATACCTGAATTGCTGGAGTATAAGTGGACAGCCATAGATTAATCAACCGAATTGGCTGACAATATTGTGATTGCACGCTCAGCATGCAGAAAGCGACCCATTGATAGCCGACACAGTGATTCCAACCCCATGGAGAAGCTGCACATAATTTAAACCCTAACTATCTTTCACGACGGAGAAGACCTCCATCAAGGCCTGACATGTCAAACACAAGGTGCGACAGCTGCCATCAGTTGGGGCATATGAGCTATTACCTAAATACCCAAGGGCGGACAATAAACAACATACGAGTTTCTGATAATGTTCATCATGAGGAAATGAGACCTGTGAAATTACTTGCAAATACCTCAAGGATTTGGTCAGAAAGTGAATGTAGGCTGGATGGAGCTTATTTTGAAACTTTAGTTGATGGAGAAGCCCCTTCTAGCATATGCAGATAGTGGGGGCAGTAGTATCTTTCATTTCATGTTAATCAGTGGGCTCAAGGAGAGTTGAACCACTTCATACACCAATGCTTTCGTTGCTTCTTCGTGGAACACCAATTGTAGTTACTGGGAAGATTACATGTCTTTTGCAGATTGCTGGAGAGCAGAATTATGTGAAGCTGTTTGTGTCAGAAATACCGCACCCAGTTTTATGTGGACGGGATGTTCTACAGAAATGTGGCTTATTTTTTGGCCTTAGTGGTAATTCCACTAGTGTGGGTTAAAAAGTATGGTAGAAAATTTGTACAGTTGAACAAAAGAGAAACAAATGATCCACAAATGATTATTGAAACACAAGAGAGTAGTGACATTAGTGAGCAATGTGTCCAATCACGTTGTATGGTACTGGTGAAAATGAGCACCATTACTGACGCAAATGGTACCAGTAATACCAAAGTACTAGTATTTTTACAGGTGACCACCCAAAAGTGGCAAATATGAAATATAACTTACAGTACCATTGAATTGTACACCAAAAGAAATTCCCACATTACAAGGGGGCTTCCATTTTAAACAATAAAACATAAATATACACCTGATCTCTAGGTTAATTAGATCAAAATAATCGCCTGATTACACCTGCAGAATCTCCACCATTCTGTTTGTTGACACAAGTTTGCTAGTCCTAAACACTTTTGTTCAATTCAAACACATCCATTTGTTACAGGGGGTAAATATATTTCAACACTAATCACGTCCGTACATGTATATAAACATAATTTACCCCATCGTAAATAATATGCAAGTCTTGCATTGACATATGCGTAATTGGCAGAAAGTTTTCTATTTTTAACCGTCAGTATTTTCCAAATGAGCAAGAACAACACATAGGCCAGATCAGACCTAGCTTGATTTAAAAAGGGGCAGGGTGCTCGACTTGTTGAGGGACACATCTTCTCGGTGTGGAGTTCAGGGGCCCCTTAAAGCTTAATCCTAAGGTGAAGAAGCTCTTGGATTTTATCAATAATTATACCTCGGAATGAAACTATTCTGACTGATAAGGACTATTACTTATGATACCTGTGATGAATTTAAAGGCTTGCTGCCTGAAGGTCTAGATCATAGTAAATCTGAGCTTAATAGCTCAATTGTGTCACTGTTGTAATAAAAGTGGAAAGCTTGCTTGCACCGATGCTTATCCAGTCTGTTTTTGAAAATGTTGAGGTTATTAGCATCCATCAAGACAACTGGTAGAGAGTTCCAAAGTTTACAAACATGGTTAGAAAAGGAATTGTGACGAAGACTTGTGCGACAATATGGTCGTAGAATCTTTTTGGATTTTGAGCCTTTAGTTATAGTGTTATGCCTGAAAATAATGAACTTGGTCACAGCTGGATCATAAATGTTGGAGATGATCTTATATACTTCAATCATATCACCCTGGCCCTCCCATATGTCATTGTTGGTAGGTTTAGCTTGGCTAGTCGCTCTGGGTATGATAGAATGCAATAATGAAGGAATTAATTTAGTCACTCTCCTCTGAATGCTCTCAATCATGTTCATATGCTTTTTCATGTGTGGAGACCAAATACAGTTTGAACATTCAATGTGTGGCCTGACAAAGGCCTTATATAGTTGTACAAGCAATATATCATCAAGAAAGGTAAACGTTCTCCTGATAAGTCCTAACATTTTGCTTGGTTTGTAGACTTTCTCATTAATATGTGCATTGAAGGATAGGCTAGAGTCAAAGGTCACACCAAGATCATTCTCAGTAGAGACAAAATCTAAAGTATGGTTTAGCATAGAATAGGTAAACATTGGATTGTTGTGCCTTGAGATGTCAAGGACTTTACATTTGTCTGGGTGGGACTTCAATAGCCAGTCAGAAGACCATCTACTCAAATTATCAAGATCCTCATGTGTTGAATTAACACATTTATAAAGCTTGGTGTCATCTGCAAAAAGATATACAGTTGAGTTAATTATGTCAGGCAGATCATTAATATAAATAACAAAGAGTAATGTACCCAGGACGCTGCCTTGGGATATGCCACTAGTAACTAAAACTGATTCTGATTTGCAACCATTAACCGTGATACATGTACGTTGAGATCTATTAGTTACAAAGGATCTTATCCAGCCATGTAGAGGATTTTTGACACCATATCTACTGAGTTTATACAACAAACGCTCATGAGGTACAGTGTCAAAAGCTTTCATAAAGTCTAGATAAATAACATTAACTGGCTCATTACTTTCCCAGGCTTCTGTAAAATCATTCAGAACGTTGAATAATTGTAGTGCAGTAGACCTGCCTCCCAAAAACCAAACTGCTTTGAGCTTATCAGATCATTGTCTAATAGGTATGACATAAGATTATGTCTGATGATGGATTCAAATAGTTTACAAATGACGCTAGTTAGGCTTATAGGACAATATTTTGAGACAATAGATTTGTCACCCTTTTTAAAGACGGCTGAAAGATTAGCAACTTTCCAGTCGATAGGAACATACATGTCGGAAAGCTTCTAAATAGCTGCGTTAAAGATGGAGTCAAAACAGCAGCACATTCCTTTAACATGCGTGAGTGAATTCCATCAGGCCCTGGAGATTTGCTTATAGTCAGGTTATTTAACTTTTTAAGAAATGTCTCATCAGATATATTTACTGCATCTATAGAGGAGCTACGGCATCTTAAGGCAAGTGGAGGGATGTTGCATGTATCTTCCACGGTAAAAACACTTTTAAAGAAGTCAGAGAGAACTTGGGCTTTCTCAAGGTCAGTTGTAGTAAGCACATTCTTACTATTCTCATCAAATGATCTAGTTTGCAAGTGTGCAATACCCTGCTTATAGCTGGTCTTACTCTTGGCATAACTCCAAAATTTCTTAGGATTGGTTTTTGCATAACTTTCAATATCTTTTTCTAATAAATCTTTTGCTCTTCTTGTCATGGCTCTAACTTGGTCCCTGACTCTACAATAATCTTTGTACTTCTGTCATCTTTGGTCTCAATATATATCTGCCAGCATCTTTTCTTTTTCCTAATCTTTGTAAGTATCTCTTTACTGAGTGGCGTGCTGCCCTTGAATACTTTTTTATGAGAAGGATTCAATAGTGGAACTTGGATGTTAATACCTTCAGTTAACATATTTTTTGATTGTGTTTCAAACATAGTTAGTATCATCTGAAGTAGTATGGATCGAGTCAATCAAAAAATCATTCCTACCAGCATAATTACCTTTGTCATTTAAGCATCGCTTAAAATTGCACAAATCCCTGATTGGTTGAAGGTTGAAATCAAAAGTTACAATACCAAGGTCGCTCTTGCCAATTGCAGAACTAACGTGGAGGTTGTTTACTAGATTATTACAACTAGTTCATACAAGATTAAGAATATTTGACCTTTGACCAACTCTCATACTTGTTGGAGAATGAACCATCTGCTTGATATAACAGTCACGAAAACACTCAAGAAAATTATTGCCAAAATTGATAATACTAGGTGAATCACAAGGAAAAGTATCCCACCTAATGTCTGGGAGGTTAAAATCTCCTGCTACACAAAATTTATCATAAGTCCCAGCTAACCATTCATGAGCCAAACAGGACAATTGTTTACTATGCTTTTATTCTGTGTTCTGTATCCGTGTAAGGTATTCATTTTAATATGAGGTTAATTAAGATTATTAAGTTTAAAATAAAAAAACACTTTTTTCTCATGAGGGGCAAGGCAAACCCCCAGGGGCAGGGCGGGGCAGGCTGCCCTGTGAAACAGCAAAGCTAGGGGTCTGGGCCTACTCTTGCAAAACTTTCAGAAAAGTTATGTAACAAAATGAAATAAAAAAATACGGATTGATTTCTCAACATTATTTTCCAAATTCGTAGTCTGGACATGCCTTTTAAGGCTTATAATATTAGGTATAAAAATAATTCAATTTAATTCAGTTCATTTACTTGATGGGTTTTCATATTTACAACATGGCAAAGCTTACAGCAACAAAATAGAACATATAATACATACAAGTTCAACAAACTTAAGGTGTTAGATTATGCAACTAATCATATGAATCAATTTCTCTTTGAAATACCCAAGTTTTCTCTAAAAAATGACATATATTAGATAAAAGGAATTTGCTTGTTGTGCATAACATAAAATGGAATTGCTGAAGTGATGGATTAACATAAAAATACTGTGAAATATACAATGATCTTATTTCAGAAAAGCATGGGCATTCGAGTTTGTGCATGTTACAAAATGTGCAAGTGCGATTTTCACATGGAATTTAGTTACGACGGCCTTTATGTATTTCAAGATTTAGAGATCCACATCGAAACTTTGATAGCAATGAGCGCAATTTGTTGGACTGGATGTACGTAACGTAAAATTCAAACTCATTATGCGTTTTGATTTCATTATATACAGTAAGCAAAGACTATTCATAAAAGTAATTTCTGTCTTCCAATAATCATCAATATTGAAATCCTCAATGGGCCGAATACCTCTGTGATTCTGTTCACAACTGACTTGGGACTGTTTTGTACACAAATCAACACTAACTGTACTGTACACACTACAGCTGTACACTTAAGTAGCACTGAATTATGGCGAAGTCCATGAAACTTTGAAAACTTTCCTTAAATGAGGTTAAAAACATCAATAAATTGGATGGATTACTTAAATTCCACATCCAAATGGCCAAGTAACCCCCAGATTTGAAATTCTAAGCCATCAAAGGGCCGAAATGAAAGTTTAAAAGAGCTTCAAAATGGTGGTGTCAGGAGCACATTTTATTTTGCCGTAACATTGTGCAATACTGGCCTATGAGCCAGAGTTGGTATATTAGTTGGCATAATAGTTGGTATATTGGAATTCAAGTTGGTTACAGTTTGGCTTTGATACTGTAGCTTAATTTGGCTTTTTCCGAACTGATTTGGCTTTTTTCCACATCGAACGATCTTGACATATTACAGTTCTTTGTTCAAGTCGGGGTTCAAGTTTTGTTTGGAGAAAAAACATAGTTGCTGATTGTGAGGAGAATTTCATTATGTGACTTGCAAATTATTATTTTCACGGTAAATGTGATATAATGGGGGAAGGGGGTTATTTTCTTTCTTTTAACCTGCCCTTTCTTGTCAAAATCAAAAATTTACATTTGAAATGTTCAACACTGTTGTGAATTTGCAACATTTATTTATTGACTGAAGCAATTCTCAGACGAAAATGAATGCATGTCATGTTTTAAAAGACATGTCTTTTCAAATTTAAATATATTCTTATGAAATTTTCTTGTTACAATAGTACTAAAAATACAGGCATATTTCATGACAGTTGGGCCTAGAAAGTTTGCACAAAAGTTATAATTGGTACTTTCCTCCTCTGTACTAACGTTAATGTACTACATGTATATTGCATATTCGCAGAATTTACTTCAAGTTATACCTTACCTTCCATGCTATAGATATGCAATCGGGTCACATGACCTGATTCTAGCGCTGAAGTTGTGCACCATAACTAGGCCAGCTGTTATTGAAAGTTCAAGGAATAGCGGGAATATTGACAAACTTTGCAAGTTTTGCAACCATGTCTTCCCATAAACATTACGTTTTTTTGAAATTTTGAGGTGATGTACCATGTTCAAATACATATATATTTAAAAAAAAAAATATCTTTGCTGATTTTTAAGTGATTTAAAGGTATCATTTATAACTTATTCTTGCAAGTACCGATACTGACGGTACTCAGCAATGCTTCAGTATTTTTCATTCGGTGGTATTGTACCGTATTGGCACCGGCACCGTAAAGTACCGGTATAGTACTGGTATACCGTGCAACGTTAATGTCCAAGGCAGTAGGCCTATAGGTGGGTATGAATTGAAATTGAGCAATTAATGTGTGATTTTAATGATGTGTTTAGTGATAGGCAATTAAGGTCATTGTAATTGGCTGAAGCATCATATGGAGGCAAGGGGATGCTAAACCAGTAAGAAAAGGTCTTTACAAAATATCACCGAGTAGAAGAGAGAGTTTAAAGGTGCAAATTGAAGAAATGTTGAAAATGAATATCACTGAGCTGTCAACATCTGAGTGGAGTAGCCCAGTAGTGATGGTGCCATGAATATCATTAAGCCCTCAACATCTGAGTGGAGTAGCCCAGTAGTGATGGCACAATGAATATCATTGAGCCCTCAACATCTGAGTGGAGTAGCCCAGTAGTGATGGCACCATGAATATCATTAAGCCCTCAACATCTGAGTGGAGTAGCCCAGTAGTAATGGTACCATGAATATCATTGAGCCGTCAACATCTGAGTGGAGTAGCCCAGTAGTGATGGTACCATGAATATCATTGAGCCCTCAACATCTAAGTGGAGTAGCCCAGTAGTGATGGCACCATGAATATCATTAAGCCCTAAACATCTGAGTGGAGTAGCCCAGTAGTGATGGTACCATGAATATCATTGAGCCCTCAACATCTGAGTGGAGTAGCCCAGTAGTGATGGCACCATGAATATCATTGAGCCGTCAACATCTGAGTGGAGTAGCCCAGTAGTGATGGTACCATGAATAGCATTGAGCCCTCAACATCTGAGTGGAGTAGCCTAGTAGTGATGGCACCATGAATATCAGTAAGCCCTCAACATCTGAGTGGAGTAGCCCAGTAGTGATGGTACCATGAATATCATTAAGCCCTCAACATCTGAGTGGAGTAGCCCAGTAGTGATGGTACCATGGATATCATTGAGCCGTCAACATATGAGTGGAGTAGCCCAGTAGTGATGGCACCATGAATATCATTTAGCCCTCAACATCTGAGTGGAGTAGCCCAGTAGTGATGGTACCATGAATATCATTAAGCCCTCAACATCTGAGTGGAGTAGCCCAGTAGTGATGGTGCCATGAATATCATTAAGCCATCAACATCTGAGTGGAGTAGCCCAGTAGTGATGGTACCATGAATATCATTAAGCCCTCAACATCTGAGTGGAGTAGCCCAGTAGTGATGGTGCCATGAATATCATTTAGCCCTCAACATCTTTTCAGCCGAGGCTAAGGCCATTCTCCTCGCCCTCAACTTTATTGAGTACTCTCCTCTTAGTCACTTTGCCATTTTCTCTGACTCAAAGGCTGTTCTTACTTCATTACTCAATCTTAAATGGGATAACCTCACCTGCCACCTCCTCCTCCGGAAACTCTTTTCTCCCACCCTCTGCAGGAAAAGTGTTCTTTTCTTCTGGATACCCAGCCATGTTGGCATCCCTGGCAATGACAGGGCTGATACAGCCGCTAAGCTTGCCCTTAACCTCCTCCCTTCCCCTTTTCCCAAAACCCTCTCTGACATCAAACCGCTTATCGCTTCTCTTGTTCGTGACCGCTGGCAAACCTTATGGAACTTCCAAATTGATAACAAACTCCATGTTATCCAGCCCACAATCCCGATCAAATCCACCATCAACAACCTTTCTCGTATCGACAACGTTCATATTACCCGTCTTAGAATTGGTCACACCCACCTCACTCACTCCCACCTCCTTATTGGTTCCCTCCAACCCCTCTGTAACAATTGCCACTGCATCCTTACAATCCAACACGTTCTCCTTGCTTGCCCCCTGTACAACCTTCCCAGAGCTTCTCTCGCTCCCCACAACTCAATTGCTAAGTTCTTCCAAAAAAATCCTCCAGATAAAATAGTCTCCTTCCTTCAGCATGCATCCCTCTACAACCATATTTAATCCTCCTCTTCCACCCCCTCTCTACTTTGTTTTTAGTTTTACCCATGCACCTCCTCTCTCGATCACAGCTTTCTGGCTTTTGTTCTTGAATTTCTCTCATTCTTCCCCTGGTCTCTTTCCTTACTACCTCTAAAATGATCTGACCTCTCAGGCACAATTTGACCTTCGTTGTCGTGGTGCCGTTAAGACCTCATCAAACAAACAAACAAACTCAACATCTGAGTGGAGTAGCCCAGTAGTGATGGCACCATGAATATCATTAAGCCCTCAACATCTGAGTGGAGTAGCCCAGTAGTGATGGTGCCATGAATATCATTAAGCCCTCAACATCTGAGTGGAGTAGCCCAGTAGTGATGGCACCATGAATATCATTGAGCCCTCAACATCTGAGTGGAGTAGCCTAGTAGTGATGGTACCATGAATATCATTAAGCCCTCAACATCTGAGTGGAGTAGCCCAGTAGTGATGGCACCATGAATATCATTTAGCCCTCAACATCTGAGTGGAGTAGCCCAGTACTGATGGTACCATGAATATCACTGAGCCCTCAATTTCTGAGTGGAGTAGCCCAGTAGTGATGGCATCATAAATATCACTGAGCCGTCAACATCTGAGTGGAGTAGCCCAGTAGTGATGCTACCATAAATATCATTAAGCCTTCAACATCTAAGTGGAGTAGCCCAGTAGTGATGCTACCATGAATATCATTAAGCCCTCAACATCTGAGTGGAGTAGCCCAGTAGTGATGGTGCCATGAATATCATTTAGCCCTCAACATCTGAGTGGAGTAGCCCAGTAGTGATGGCACCATGAATATCATTAAGCCCTCAACATCTGAGTGGAGTAGCCCAGTAGTGATGGTACCATAAATATCATTGAGCCGTCAACATCTGAGTGGAGTAGCCCAGTAGTGATGGCACCATGAATATCATTGAGCCCTCAACATCTGAGTGGAGTAGCCTAGTAGTGATGGTACCATGAATATCTTTAAGCCCTCAACATCTGAGTGGAGTAGCCCAGTAGTGATGGCACCATGAATATCATTGAGCCCTCAACATCTGAGTGGAGTAGCCTAGTAGTGATGGTACCATGAATATCATTTAGCCCTCAACATCTGAGTGGAGTAGCCCAGTAGTGATGGTACCATGAATATCACTGAGCCCTCAATATCTGAGTGGAGTAGCCCAGTAGTGATGGCATCATGAATATCACTGAGCCGTCAACATCCGAGTGGAGTAGCCCAGTAGTGATGCTACCATAAATATCATTAAGCCTTCAACATCTAAGTGGAGTAGCCCAGTAGTGATGCTACCATAAATATCATTGAGCTCTCAACATCTGAGTGGAGTAGCCCAGTAGTGATGGTACCATGAATATCATTTAGCCCTCAACATCTGAGTGGAGTAGCCCAGTAGTGATGGCACCATGAATATCATTAAGCCCTCAACATCTGAGTGGAGTAGCCCAGTAGTGATGGTACCATGAATATCATTGAGCCCTCAACATCTGAGTGGAGTAGCCCAGTAGTGATGGTACCATGAATATCATTGAGCCGTCAACATCTGAGTGGAGTAGCCCAGTAGTGATGGCACCATGAATATCATTAAGCCCTCAACATCTGAGTGGAGTAGCCCAGTAGTGATGGCACCATGAATATCATTAAGCCCTCAACATCTGAGTGGAGTAGCCCAGTAGTGATGGTACCATGAATATCATTGGGCCGTCAACATCTGAGTGGAGTAGCCCAGTAGTGATGGCACCATGAATATCATTAAGCCCTCAACATCTGAGTGGAGTAGCCTAGTAGTGATGGCACCATGAATATCATTAAGCCCTCAACATCTGAGTGGAGTAGCCCAGTAGTAATGGTACCATGAATATCATTGAGCCGTCAACATCTGAGTGGAGTAGCCCAGTAGTGATGGCACCATGAATATCATTAAGCCCTCAACATCTGAGTGGAGTAGCCTAGTAGTGATGGCACCATGAATATCATTAAGCCCTCAACATCTGAGTGGAGTAGCCCAGTAGTGATGGTACCATGAATATCATTGAGCCGTCAACATCTGAGTGGAGTAGCCCAGTAGTGATGGCACCATGAATATCATTAAGCCCTCAACATCTGAGTGGAGTAGCCCAGTAGTGATGGTACCATGAATATCATTTAGCCCTCAACATCTGAGTGGAGTAGCCTAGTAGTGATGGTACCATAAATACCATTGAGCCCTCAACATCTGAGTGGAGTAGTCTAGTAGTGATGGTACCATGAATATCATTGCGCCTTCAACATCTGAGTGGAGTAGCCCAGTAGTGATGGTACCATGAATATCATTAAGCCCTCAATATCTGAGTGGAGTAGCCCAGTAGTGATGGTACCATGAATATCATTTAGCCCTCAACATCTGAGTGGAGTAGCCTAGTAGTGATGGTACCATGAATATCATTAAGCCCTCAACATCTGAGTGGAGTAGCCCAGTAGTGATGGCACCATGAATATCATTAAGCCCTCAACATCTGAGTGGAGTAGCCCAGTAGTGATGATACCATGAATATCATTAAGCCCTCAACATCTGAGTGGAGTAGCCCAGTAGTGATGGCACCATGAATATCATTAAGCCCTAAACATCTGAGTGGAGTAGCCCAGTAGTGATGGTACCATGAATATCATTAAGCTCTCAACATCTGAGTGGAGTAGCCCAGTAGTGATGGTACCATGAATATCATTAAGCCCTCAACATCTGAGTGGAGTAGCCCAGTAGTGATGATATCATGAATATCATTAAGCCCTCAACATCTGAGTGGAGTAGCCCAGTAGTGATGGCACCATGAATATCATTAAGCCCTAAACATCTGAGTGGAGTAGCCCAGTAGTGATCGTACCATGAATATCATTAAGCCCCCATCATCTGAGTGGAGTAGCCCAGTAGTGATGGCACCATGAATATCATTAAGCCCTAAACATCTGAGTGGAGTAGCCCAGTAGTGATGATACCATGAATATCATTAAGCCCTCAACATCTGAGTGGAGTAGCCCAGTAGTGATGGTACCATGAATATCATTAAGCCCACAACATCTGAGTGGAGTAGCCCAGTAGTGATGGTACCATGAATATCATTGAGCCCTCAACATCTGAGTGGAGTAGCCCAGTAGTGATGGTACCATGAATATCACTGAGCCATCAACATCTGAGTGGAGTAGCCCAGTAGTGATGGAACCATAAATATCATTTAGACCTCAACATCTGAGTGGAGTAGCCCAGTAGTGATGGCACCATGAATATCATTGAGCCCTCAACATTTGAGTGGAGTAGCCCAGTAGTGATGGTACCATAAATATCATTGAGCCGTCAACATCTGAGTGGAGTAGCCCAGTAGTGATGGCACCATGAATATCATTGAGCCCTCAACATCTGAGTGGAGTAGCCCAGTAGTAATGCTACCATAAATATCATTGAGCCGTCAACATCTGAGTGGAGTAGCCCAGTAGTGATGGTACCATGAATAGCATTGAGCCCTCAACATCTGAGTGGAGTAGCCCAGTAGTGATGGCACCATGAATATCATTAAGCCCTCAACATCTGAGTGGAGTAGCCCAGTAGTGATGGCACCATGAATATCATTAAGCCCTCAACATCTGAGTGGAGTAGCCCAGTAGTGATGGCACCATGAATATCATTGAGCCCTCAACATCTGAGTGGAGTAGCCTAGTAGTGATGGTACCATGGATAGCATTGAGCCCTCAACATCTGAGTGGAGTAGCCCAGTAGTGATGGTACCATGAATAGCATTGAGCCCTCAACATCTGAGTGGAGTAGCCCAGTAGTGATGGTACCATGAATATCATTAAGCCCTCAACATCTGAGTGGAGTAGCCCAGTAGTGATGGCACCATGAATATCATTGAGCCCTCAACATCTGAGTGGAGTAGCCCAGTAGTGAAGGCACCATGAATATCATTAAGCCCTCAACATCTGAGTGGAGTAGCCCAGTAGTGATGGCACCATGAATATCAGTAAGCCCTCAACATCTGAGTGGAGTAGCCCAGTAGTGATGGTACCATAGATATCATTGAGCCCTCAACATCTGAGTGGAGTAGCCCAGTAGTGATGGTATCATGGGTATCATTAAGCCCTCAACATCTGAGTGGAGTAGTCTAGTTGTGATGGTACCAAAACAGGATGGTACTTACTTATTGCAGTCACAAAACCCTCAAACTATCCCACTCTAATTTCCAACCATTGATTCTATCTTGTACTCCATGATACGGTTTGAAGTTTTTTTCAAGTTTGATTTATAGTCAGGATTCTGGCAATTTGTGGTCATCCTGAAGATCAGCATAAAACAGCCTTTGTGTGTGAAGGTGTATTAGAGATTGCCCTTTGGTCTCAAATGCAAGTCAATGTTATCAGAATGTGGTTGATGTGGTAATGAAGCCAGCTAAGATTACTTTGAGAGGTTATAATTACATGTATATTGATGACATAGTAGCTCATTCCCCTGATGTGTCAACTCATTTTGAGGATCTAAACGGGGTTCTGGGGTGTCCAAGAACTGCTGCTTTAACTGTGAATCCAGTGAAGTGCCATTTTTTGTATAATGAGGTTAAGTTCTTGGGTCATCTAGTTGAACAGGAGGAAATTAAGTTTGACCCTTCAAAGTGTGAAGCTGTTCACAAATTTCTGAGACCAAAGGATAAGAAGTGGCTTAAAAGGTTCTTAGGATTATGCGGGTGGTGTGCAAAATGTGTAAATAGGTATGGACAAATTGCTGAACCCTTAAATAGGTTGCAACGGAAGAGTGTGACATGGGATTGCTCTGATGCCTGTGAGGAGGTTTTGGGAAATCGAAACAAGAAATAACTAGGGCGGTTTCACTCACAATCCCAGATTTTCAGGCACCCTGGTTCAGCCTAATGAAGGTGATAAGAAAGTTATTACTGTCGCATCTAGGTCACTAAGTATGGCAGAAGAAAAGTACTCTGTGACAGAGCTTGAGTGTTGAGCTGCTATCACTTCGGATAACAATTGGCCGTGTACCTTTTACTTTTATATTGGCTAAAATCTCTTCATTTTGAACAAATATTTCACCTTTGATTCTTGACTTTTTCAAAAGCTAAACTATCACATGCATATTACAAGTTACACTGCTATACGCTTTATGTCCCATCCACAACTCTAACTTTGACCTCATAACAGTTCACCATTGACTTTTCCCATCAAACAATGCAATAGTTCCCATAAGGCCCCCATGATGTGCAAAGTTCCATTCACCCCATTGAAGCACAGCAGCAGAAAGGTGAAAATAAGTTTCATTGTTAATTTATGTATCCAAAGTTTTGTTGATAAAAGAATCGGTAAGCTGTTGTAAAATAACTATAAGGAAATTACTATTTACTAATTACTCTTTAAAAATATTATTGTTTTTCTCTTTGAATACCATTAGCCTAAGCCTATCTGTAACATATCGAGAACAGGATTTAATGGTACGTGTAATAATATTTTTTTAATGAAAAAAATCATGATACAAAATTAATTATCAGGATATTTGACTAAAACTTAGCATTTTTGTCGAAAGTATAATGTTAATTGCTTCGTTAAATTTTGCCAAAAATGATTTTACACATGTATACCGCAAAAGGACAAACTTATGATAAATCACTGCGCCGGACCAAATGAGAACCCCAGAGTAAAGGCTAAAGAAATCATTTCTTTGCCAATATTCCACTACTAGGCGCTAAGTCTACGCACACGTTTTGTGCCTCAAAACAAATGATGAACATATCAAATACGACTTACGACTAAAACAGATTAGAAAAAAATCTGTACTAATTTGTCTTGAAACAAATCATTGTGGCGGGTGCTTTAATGTTTTTGATATACAGTAAGCATGTGTATGCGTAAACGCCTGAGAATTTGAATATTCCGCCCCGGTAGAGGGGTCCTGTAACGTGGATGGTTGTTTGTTTACAGAAACATTCGACTTAAGTGTATCATGCATGCACAACACTAGTCCAAATGTACCTTACGGTCTATGCATAATATACTGATTACTGGAATTCCTACAATTATTTTTCATTTATTTTAGATTTATTTAAATTTTTCTTGACACCAGGATGTTTTGTAAGTATGCCTAATTTAAACATTTTTTTAGTTCAGCACACAGTGGTTGTAAACATTTTCAATTTCGTTGAATTCTCTGTAGAACCCTATCATCGTCAGCGGATTCAGACTAGCCTAACGTAATCTGTATAGGCG
This sequence comes from Chiridota heheva, assembly GCA_020152595.1. Classification (NCBI taxonomy): domain Eukaryota; kingdom Metazoa; phylum Echinodermata; class Holothuroidea; order Apodida; family Chiridotidae; genus Chiridota; species Chiridota heheva. The sequence continues at coordinate 1,113,339 of JAIGNY010001856.1, forward strand.
TAGGCCTAAGTGTAGGCTCATATCGCAAAAGAACATTAAAATTGCAATGTTCTGTAAGAAATTAATAGAATAAATAGCCGAGTATATAATGAAAAGATAACTGATTAATTTCTTCGGCATTTTAAATACATATCTAAGGAAAATGTTGTTGATTTCCACATTATTTTGTGTATTCTTTCTTAATTTAGGGCACCCCAAATTCCAAGAATTTAACCTAAATGTATCGAAAAGTGTATTGTAACGGTCAGGTATCATCTGAATTACATTAACCAGAGAAAGAGGTGACTATGTTTAATGAACTGAGCCTTGAATTTCCGTTTTTCTCCTTTTTAATTTTACGTGCCATTGGCAACAATCTGAAAACAGGCATTAACACTTGAATCCTCAAAAATCAATAGTTTTAGACATGGGGCACTAAATTCGATACCATATTCGGTCTTGTCGTTATAAAATGACCCCAAATAATATAACTTCACCGTTCAAACCCTGTTATTATTATTTTATTTTTTATACCTTTATTATATAGTAATTACTGTGGGTCTCAACCCAACCTTGCTATTCGACGAGTTATCGCCGCATTACAGATGCTTTGCATTCAGCGACTTTAATAATTTGTTGCCAAGCTTTTTAGAATTTTTGAGCATATTAATGCAATCAGTTTAAATTCGTATAGCATTTTGTCAATTGACAACCCCCCCCGACCCAATACCCACCCCTGTCCGCATGTGAGGCGGAACAAATAACTCGCCGGACGAATTAAGAACCCACAGAGAAAAGGCTTCAGAAATAATTTCTTTGCCAATATGCCTCTATACATAATGGCGCTAGGCCTATGTTTACGTTTTGTGCCTAAAAACAAATGATGAACATATCAAATACGACTTACGACTAAAACAGATTAAAAAATATTTAAAAAATCAGAACTAATTTGTCTTGAAACGATCATTGTGTGGGTGCAGGTAAATGCCTGAGAATTTGAATATGCCGCGCCAGTAGAGGGCTACTGTAATGCGGATGGTCGTTTGCTTAAGTGTATCATGCGTGCGCAACACTAGTCCAAATGTATCTTACGGTCTATGCATAATGTACTGACTACTGGGATTCCTGCAACTATTCTTCATTTATTTTAGATTTATTCGAATTTTTCTTGACACCAGAAGTATGCATAATTAAATATGCATAATTTTTACATTTCTTTAGTTAAACCAACACACAGGGGTCGTAAACATTTTCAATTTCGTTGAGTACACCAGTTTAATACCTTTTGGACCTAGACTGACAAAGGGGTAAAATCGGCATTATTTGAGGGCCAAATGGGGTATATAAAATCACTTTACACGCAAACAACATCAAAGTTTATTAATACATTTTATTGATCAATGCTTTCGTTATCATTTTCAACATCATTGACAGAAAATACTGTGATACAAACATCGTTAGCAGCTATCATATAACAGTGCAGTACACTGCAGTTATAGTTACTGTAATGCACTTTATCTTCAAAGCTTGTTTACATTACGGATGAAAAACCAGTTTCCCTCTCGCTGGGATTGGGATTAGGATTGAGAGGTGAATAGGTGATTCAGCTTGCTGGGATTGGGATTGAGGGGTGGGTGGGTGAGTCAATTTGGTGGGATTGGGATAGAGGGTCAGCTAGCTGGGATTGGGATTGAGGGGTGGGTGGGAAGGGTCAGTTCTCTGGGATTGAGGGAATTGTGGGTGGGTCAGCTAGCTGGGATTGGGATTGAGGGGTAGGTGGGTGGGTCAACTTGCTGGGATTGAGGGTCAGCTCGCTGGGATTGGGATTGAGGGGTGGGTGGGAAGGGTCAGTTCTTTGGGATTGAGGGAATTGTGTGTGGGTCAGCTAGCTGGGATTGGGATTAAGGGGTAGGTGGGTGGGTCAACTTGCTGAGATTGAGGGTCAGCTCGCTGGGATTGGGATTTAGGGGTGGGTGGGAAGGGTCAGTTCTCTGGAATTGAAGGAAGGGTGGGTGGGTCAGCTCGCTGAGATTAGGATTGAGGGGTGGGCGGGTAAGTCAGCTCGCTGGGATTGGGAGTGAGGGGTCAGTGGGTGGGTCAGCTCGCTGGGATTAAGAATGGGATTAAGAGGTGGGTGGTTGGGTATAAGTGGTATGTCACTGACCCTCCCCTCTTTGCATATTTCTGGAAAATTTTGTCCAATACGGTAGGCCTACCTTTTCTATGCAAAAAAATGAAATCACTAAATCGAATGACAGCGAAGGCCCTACTAAAACGAGTAACAACTTAACCAAACCTAAACCCTAACCTATTTTGTCATTCGTTTTCTTGGAGTGTGACTCAATTGTTATTCGCTTTGCAAAACGAATGAACTATTATCGGATTCTTTGAACTGTTGTGTGTAATGTATATTGTCACTCCATGTCATCGTTTTTGTCTTACCCCCTTTTCTAGCCTAAATCAACTTCCTAAAACTCTCATGGAGTAATAATTGTTTTGAAAAGTTGTCTGGAAATTGTTCTCTATCCACTACTACACTTGTTGTTGAAAATTGATAATTGAAATGAACATACGTTTTGATAGGCTATATTTAATACTTTATTCAGGGTTCTTATGCATAACGGTAAACCTGGAAAGTCCTGGAAATTTGATGTAATGTTTTCCAGGCCTTGAATGTCAGGGAATACAAGGAGACTCTATCCAAAGTCATGAAATTTTATTCTGAGTAATGAAAAATGTTTTTAATGATCAATATTAAGGAATTTTTGTTAAAAGAAAGTGATTTTTGATCATGTAGCTCAGTTGGCAGAGTACACGATTGAGGTACTGGAAGTCCCAGGTTCAAGGCATGGTCAGGTCTCACTCGTATTTCCACAGCTCTGCAGACAGATATGCTGAACACCGAGAACATAGAGAATTAGGACTGACTAAATTGTAAAGTGCTTTGAGTACTATATAAGAATCAAATATCATATCATATCATTTCTTGCATATGCGATCGCAGGCTCTACAAAAAATTATTGTCACGTATGTAAACATACCCATGTTAAAATACAATTTACATTGACAACAAATTATTGCCCATTATTGTGCAATTACTACAACATTGCTTGCCTTTATAAAGTCAAATATCCTAAACACTGATATGACATCTCAATCGAGTTAGATATATGAACTAATTTGGGTTGTATTTGGTACATGCTCTGATTGAGGAATACAAGGTGTACTTGGGTATGATACTTACGAAGTTTCACCTGATTGAGATTCATGATATGTTTATCTGAATCAGGAGGATTTCCTTACTGTAGTGTCACACATGTAATATTGTATTATACTTTCAATATCAACATGTTATGTACAAACCTAACAATTAATTTGAGGCAAATCAGTTTCTGCATATGGTGGAATATCCAATTGAAAAAATCAAAAAATTCACATGAAGCAGAATGGTCCTAGACAGACATATTGCCTCCTCCCATAGCCCCCCTCCCTCTCCCCCCCCCCTTCCCCTTGCACACACACACACACACACACACAAAAGGCGTGTAACGTCTGTCAGGACCACTTTTTTTAATACATATTTTAAGTTGTGAAAAAATAAAATATTTTAAAGTTTTAGAACTGTTTCCAATGAAGCTTTTGGGGTTTTTGTGGAAAATATTATGTTGTTTGCAATTATAGGAGTTACAGTTTGGTAACAGTTTGTAAAGTTTCATGGTGCAGGACTACAAGTCATGGAAAAGTTAGGGAGTTTGTACTAAAAAGTCTTTGAAAATCATGGAAACATGATGTCAAATAAGTGTCTGAAAACACTGATACCATGATTTGGTGGCCATCTTGCCTGGTCATCGCATGTTTGTTTTTAACTATGGAAACATTCGTAGATAAGTTCCAGGATGTTCCACAAAACTGCAGGTTGATATTTTGCTGACAACAGCTTTTTTGTACGTATAATTTGATTAAATAGTTTCACTCAGAATATAAACTTGGGTGAAAAAAATTAATAAAACATCAAGAAATGTTTAGTTAATATAATAGTACTTTGTATTTCTTACTCATTTTTGTATGATCAATAATTTTGGTAACTAGTATAAGAAAAGCGTGAGATTTCCCTTAATTTCTAAGCTTTTTATAAAATGGTTACTGTGAGTTAACAGTTACAACTAATACACCTCTCAGGAGGATGTTATGAAATTTGACCTGATTGGCATTGTTACTTGGAGTGCTCCATCTTCTCCTGATTACTAAACATCAACAGATTAATGACTATATACTCCATCTCATTGGAAACACAAGGACTGAAGTTTTGAGAGTTTATTTACAGTTCTTGACCTGTTTGGAGTTTCTCTTTTCAAAACAATGCTAGCACACAAAGAAATCAAAACTGTTACAATGAAACAATAATTCTGTCCTAAGGTCTGAGAAAAAAAGAAAAAAAAAACCTGAGATGTGTGGTATTTTTGCCATTGTCCAATTTTGTTTGTAGTATTAGAAGTATTTTTCATATTTCCATGTGTAAAATATTCTCTTTTCAAAGCTGAACATTGAAAGTACTGAATATCATCATTTTCCTTTGAAACATTTTAGTCGATGAACAATGTAGTGTCATAGATTGATTGTATTTATTCCTTCTTTCTATGTAGGCTGCACTACCAAAGGCAACACGTCTGGATCTTTCATGTAATTTGCTTGTGTCCTTACCAGTAAGTGTATTGTTTTAACAGCTTCCTAGCATGTTCTTCATACCCTCTGGTTTTATTGGCTGATGGGTAATATTTATTGGCTCATTCTACATGTGGGATTGATCATCTTTGATAGAGAAAATAACTGTTTTTACTGCCTTATTAAAATGGCCTTATTGTTCATCTTTGTACTTAGATAAGTCAGTAGTCAGACATGTTCAGTGGTGCCAGTATGGAGGGGCCCGTTTCCCACCTCCCCCCACCTCCCCCCTCCCATCCTAAAATGTTCAAAATTCACATACTTTTAGTGTGTATTTGAGATGATTTTTAAGTAATTTTCTGTCACCAAAACTTTAAAAAACGCAGGGCTTCTGGGGCTCCACCACCCAGGGACCTTCGGCAGGCCTCCAATAAAAAAAATTCTGGCGGCACCACTGGACAAAAAGATATAGTGAGTAGGAAGTGCTCTTGGTATCTTATTCCATTTTGCAGGTATTGAATATTTTAGATTGATCAAAACCCCACCATCACTTTCTTCACAATGGTCATTGGTCATGTTATAGAATTGGTAATTAATTTACCTTTTTTAATCCTTTTGAAATTCATGTTTATTAAAACGTGCCGTTTAAAGACATCAACACACAACAACTTTAATGCAAGAAGAGGAAATTTATCATTCGGTTGTATTTTTGTTTGTGCAGGATAACTTCTGTAGCCTGACTCAGATAGTGCATCTAGACTTGAGTAAAAATGCCTTGACCAGCCTACCAGAGAACTTTGGTGACCTTTTGAATCTCAAACACCTGGATCTACTCAATAATCAGATTCAAAGACTGCCAATAAGCTTTGCGGATCTTGATGGACTGAAATGGCTGGACTTAAAGGACAACCCTCTAGATGAACCACCCACAAAAGTGATTGGAGATTGCTTGGATGATAAGCAATGCAAATTCTGTGCTCAAAGGGTAAGAGGTAGTATTCTTCCTCCTCTCTCTTTCTCATCTTCTTCTCTTTCCTCCTCCATCTCTTTGCTCCTCCATCTCTTTCCTCCTCCATCTCTTTCCTCCTCCATCTCTTTCCTCCTTCATCTCTTTCCTCCTCCATCTCAGCCCTCCTCCATCTCAGCCCTCCTCCATCTCAGCCCTCCTCCATCTCAGCCCTCCTCCATCTCAGCCCTCCTCCATCTCAGCCCTCCTCCATTTCAGCCTCCTCCATCTCAGCCCTCCATCTCAGCCCTCCTCCATCTCAGCCCTCCTCCATCTCAGCCCTCCTCCATCTCAGCCCTCCTCCATCTCAGCCCTCCTCCATTTCAGCCCTCCTCCATCTCAGCCTCCTCCATCTCAGCCCTCCTCCATCTCAGCCCTCCTCCATCTCAGCCCTCCTCCATCTCAGCCCTCCATCTCAGCCCTCCTCCATCTCAGCCCTCCTCCATCTCAGCCTCCTCCATCTCAGCCCTCCTCCATCTCAGCCCTCCTCCATCTCAGCCCTCCTCCATCTCAGCCCTCCTCCATCTCAGCCCTCCTCCATCTCAGCCCTCCTCCATCTCAGCCCTCCTCCATCTCAGCCCCTCAGCCCTCCATCTCAGCCCTCCTCCATCTCAGCCCTCCTCCATCTCAGCCCTCCTCCATCTCAGCCCTCCTCCATCTCAGCCCTCCTCCATCTCAGCCCTCCTCCATCTCAGCCCTCCTCCATCTCAGCCCCCCTCCATCTCAGCCCTCCATCTCAGCCCCTCCTCCATCTCAGCCCTCCTCCATCTCAGCCCTCCTCCATCTCAGCCCTCCTCCATCTCAGTCCTCCTCCATCTCAGCCCTCCTCCATCTCAGCCCTCCTCCATCTCAGCCCTCCTCCATCTCAGCCCTCCTTCATCTCAGCCCTCCTCCATTTCAGCCCTCCTCCATCTCAGCCTCCTCCATCTCAGTCCCTCCTCCATCTCAGCCCTCCTCCATCTCAGCCCTCCTCCATCTCAGCCCTCCTCCATCTCAGCCCTCCTCCATCTCAGCCCTCCTCCATCTCAGCCCTCCTCCATCTCAGCCCTCCTCTATCTCAGCCCTCCTCCATCTCAGCCCTCCCTATTTTTCTTGTAAAATTCATTTTCTGTACTCTCTCTTTATTCTAGCACCATGATTTTTTAATACCCTTTTGACACATTTGACTCGGACTGTCCCAGTGCCGTTAAACCTCAACAAACAAAGAAACAAACTGTGTCTTCTGTTTTGTCTTGATTTTATAAAGCCTATTAAACACACATTCAAGTCCCTGTGCTCACTCAGACAATGAATATGATCTCAGTTAAACAACTATGGCACTACATTACGACTCAACCTAATTAACAACTATGGCACTACATTATGACCCAACCTAATTAACAACTATGGCACTACATTATGACCCAACCTAATTAACAACTATGGCACTACATTATGACCCAACCTAATTAACAACTATGGCACTACATTATGACTCAACCTAATTAACAACTATGGCACTACATTATGACCCAACCTAATTAACAAATATGGCACTACATTATGACCCAACCTAATTAACAACTATGGCACTACATTATGACCCAACCTAATTAACAACTATGGCACTACATTATGACCCAACCTAATTAACAACTATGGCACTACATTATGACCCAACCTAATTAACAACTATGGCACTACATTATGACCCAACAAATTAACAACTATGGCACTACATTATGACCCAACCTAATTAACAACTATGGCACTACATTATGACCCAACCTAATTAACAACTATGGCACTACATTATGACCCAACCTAATTAACAACTATGGCACTACATTATGACCCAACCTAATTAACAACTATGGCACTACATTATGACCCAACCTAATTAACCCTTACTCTACCAGCACTTTTTTGAAGACGCGTTTGGGAGGCGAGGTCAAATATGGGGCACCCAAAATGGTAGAGTAAAGGTTAAAAGTTACATTTTATTTATTCATCCATGTATAATTTCCTTCATATTTTTTGTAGGTTCTGAATTATATGAAGAATGTACAAAAAGAGTTTAGGGCTAGAAGCGAAGCAGAGCTGCAGAAACAACAAGGTGAGGTAGAGGTAGTAACAGTCATAGTAGCGTTTAACTCCTTTAAAAAAAAATGAAATTAAACTAAATTGATGGAAACTCTCCTACTTGTAAAAGGTCATATTGCTTGAGGCTACAAACAAATGATTTTTTGATTTGGTCTTCAATGCCAAAATTGTAGTTTTTGATATGCATGAAATAGTTGATTTGACTTGAATATTTAGGTGTAAAAAGCACATTGAAGTATTAGTTTTAAAGTATTTGCGATGTAGAAAATGATACTGATGATAGCCTTTAAAGGGCAGGTATGATTTTTAGGCTTTGAATATCTTTTTCTGGTTTCTTCATGTTAACGCACCTTCAATGAAAGAAAAGAGTTAATATCATTCTTTATCAGCTGTACTTACCCATTATGTGATGTAATTCCTGTGTGATAGCAGTATTACAATGATTTCTATGCAAATCTGAGAGAGAATCAGACATCCAAATTTTGATAATGGAATTTTATTTTCAGCATTTATGACCATGTAGAGTTAAGTTGTGTATTGGAAAGTGTTATACATTTCTGGTGGAATGGTCTTCGGAAATAGCTTTGTTAGTTCTGAGTCATGGCTGATCAAGTATGCCAAAGCTTTCACATATTTATGTTTGAAGGATTTATTCAGTGGTCAAGCAAGTTCACCTCATATGAAAGAGGACTTTAATAGAAACAAAACTACTTCAATATCTAATTTCATTAAGGAGGTATTCAAGTTTAATGCTCTGCCTTATCTCTGTAGAAATGACTGGTGTAGTAAGTCTACTATTGAAGGTTGGCACCCTCATCCTCACATTAACAATTGTTAATGTGTTTTTAAGAAAATTTATTTTACCTTTTTACTAAATATTATGATTACTTTTCCTCAAATTTTCTTCAGGTTGTGAATTATACTAGATTCTGTTTTACAACTTTGACAAATATGATAGAATTGATCAAGATTTTAAGGAATCTGAGGATATGACGTCACAACTAGTCTGATTTCAGTCGTTTTTACACAAATGATACCAAGCTTTAAACTTGAATATCTCCTTAATGGAATAAGATTTATGAACCTTGCTTCACAAAGTTGTTTCTTTTGAACTTGCTATAACAGAGCCGGTAGATCAAAATCTTCATATGATTCTATAAGTTTCATTCCAAAGATAATCACAACCTCATCTCTCAGCTTCCCACCCCCTTCATCCTTCTTGGTGACTTCAACGCTCACAACCCTCTGTGGGGCTCTAATACCACCACCCCTAGAGGCAAGTTCATCGAAAACGCTCTCCGTCAGCACAGCCTGTCCTTACTGAACACTAACTCCCCGACCTACCTTCATCCTGCCACAGGCTCTCTCACCTGTATTGACCTGTCTATCTGTTCCCCTAACCTCCTCCCTGACTTTAGTTGGAGAGTCACTGCTGACCTCTGTGGTAGTGATCATTACCCTCTTCTTATACACTCCAATCTTCAAATCCCCACTGAGCACACCCCCAACTGGAACCTCGACAAGGCTGACTGGTCCTTTTTGAAACCCTCTGTGACTCACACTCTCCCCATCTTCTCGAGGATGAGGATCCCATGTCTAACTTCAGTAATATCCTTATCAACATCGCCACCTGCTCAATTCCCAAAACCTCCAAACCCCCAAATCATCCCCCAACCCCTGGTTCTCAGATGACTGCAAAACCGCCATCAAGAACAGGAAAAGAGCCCTCAGGAACTTTAAAACTAACCCGACCACCCATAACCTTAACCTCTTTCGCATCAGCCGTGCAAGGCCAGACGCACTATCAAGGACAGTAAAACCAACACTTGGAACAACTTTATCTCTTCTCTCACCACCAACACCCCACTAAGAAGATTTGGAGAATGGTTAACAGCTTCCACGGCAGAGTAGGCAAATCTTCCATCTCCCATCTCTCTTGGAATGGAGACCTTCTCACCATAAAAAAAGACATCGTTGACCACCTCGCCGCCTCTTTCAGCAACATCTCGGCCTCGACCAACTACTCCAATGCTTTCAAAATCAAAAAAGCTTGCGATGAAGCCCGGAGAATCACTTTTCCCTCTGACAACTCCAAAGCTACAACACCCTCTCACTCTTTCTGAATTAAACCAAGCCATCAGCGACGCTGGCTGCACCTCCAAGGGCCCAGATAACATCCCCTATCAGTTTCTGAAACACCTCCCCATCAAAGCCACCACTACCCTACTCACCATCTTCAACCACATTTGGTCCTCACACTCCTTTCCCCTATCTGGAGGACAGCTATTGTCATCCCCGTCCTTAAACCGGGAAGGATGGCACCGTCCCCACCAGCTACCGACCCATCGCCCTTACTTGCTGTCTCTGTAAAATTATGGAAAAGATCATTAATCAGAGACTAAACTGGTTCCTCGAGACCAACAGAATCCTCTCTCCTCACCAAAGCGGCTTCCAAAACGCGTCGCAATACCCTAGACCAGTTAATTACGCTCGACACCGCTATCCGGGAATCCTTTGCAAAAAGGAACACCTCATTGCCATATTTTTGACCTCGAGAAAGCTTTCGACACTACTTCTGGAAATACGGCATTACCGGAAACTTCACACCATTGGCCTCAGAGGCCACCTCCCCATCTTTATTCAAAACTTCCTCTCACCCAGGCAGTTCCAAGTTCGTATTGGCCACACCCTCTCCAAGCCGCACCCCAAGAAGAGGGCGTCCCCCCAAGGCAGCATCCTCTCCCCACTCTCTTCAACCTGAGCATTAATGACATCGGGAATGACCTTGGCCCCAGCATCAACGTACCCTCTCGTGGATGACTTCACCATCTTCTACTCCTCCCCTAGCTTTCCTATTGTTGAAAATAGGCTTCAAACCAGCCTCAATCAGCTGCAAGTCTGGAGCAACAATAACGGTTTTAGATTCTCCAAAGACAAGACAGTCTGCATGCACTTTTGTCATTTCAACAACCTCCACCCCAACCCGAACTTTGTGCTCAATGGGAATCGCATCCCTAAAGTTGAAAACACAAAGTTCCTTGGTCTAACTCTAGACCCCAAGCTCACCTACAAGCCACACATCACCAACCTGAAACTAAAATGCAATAGCTCCCTCAACCTCCTCCGACTGCTCTCCAACACTACTTGGGAGCGAACCATATGCTCTCCTCAAAATTTTCAGGCTCACCATTAGTGCCAAGCTTGACTATGGCAATATTGTTTACTGTGTCGCTCACAACTCGTACCTCAACCACATTAACACCATCCAAAATGAAGCCCTCAGGCTTTGTCTAGAGCCTACAGGACCTCCCCAATCACTAGCCTTCATGTTGAAAGCCAACGAACCCCCTTTCTTCTTAGATGTAAAAAGCTTAGCCTCTCCTATGCTTTTAGAGTCCTCACCAACACCCAGAACCCTGTTTACAACCTCATTAGGTACCCCAATTTCTCCTCCCTCTTTGATAGGACTAAAACCCTATCGCCCCCTTCAGCTTACGCATTAAATCAGACCTCTTTCAACTTGGCATCAACCCCGCCACTCTCGGCACCTATTCCTGGCCCACTTTTCCGCCTTGGGCCACCCTCTTCCTTCTGTCCACCTAGACCTCTCCACTTATAACAAATCTCAAACTCACCCTAATCTCTTCATCAATCTCCACAACCAAATCAAAGACCAACTCTCAAATTACACCTCCATCTATACTGATGGCTCCAAGGAAGGCAACAAGACAGCTGCTGCTGCCATCATCCAAGACATCACCCTCAGTAGCAGACTTCCTGACCACTCATCCATCTTTTCAGCCGAGGCTAAGGCCATTCTCCTCGCCCTCAACTTTATTGAGTACTCTCCTCTTAGTCACTTTGCCATTTTCTCTGACTCAAAGGCTGTTCTTACTTCATTACTCAATCTTAAATGGGATAACCTCACCTGCCACCTCCTCCTCCGGAAACTCTTTTCTCCCACCCTCTGCAGGAAAAGTGTTCTTTTCTTCTGGATACCCAGCCATGTTGGCATCCCTGGCAATGACAGGGCTGATACAGCCGCTAAGCTTGCCCTTAACCTCCTCCCTTCCCCTTTTCCCAAAACCCTCTCTGACATCAAACCGCTTATCGCTTCTCTTGTTCGTGACCGCTGGCAAACCTTATGGAACTTCCAAATTGATAACAAACTCCATGTTATCCAGCCCACAATCCCGATCAAATCCACCATTAACAACCTTTCGTATCGACAACGTTCATATTACCCGTCTTAGAATTGGTCACACCCACCTCACTCACTCCCACCTCCTTATTGGTTCCCCCAACCCCTCTGTAACAATTGCCACTGCATCCTTACAATCCATCACGTTCTCCTTGCTTGCCCCTGTACGACCTTCCCAGAGCTTCTCTCGCTCCCCACAACTCAATTGCTGAGTTCTTCCAAAAAATCCTCCAGTTAAAATAGTCTCCTTCCTCCAGCATGCATCCCTCTACAATCATATTTAATCCTCCTCTTCCACCCCCTCTCTACTCTGTTTTTAGTTTTACCCATGCACCTCCTCTCGATCACAGCTTTCTGGCTTTTGTTCTTGAATTTCTCTCATTCTTCCCTGGTCTCTTTCCTTACTACCTCTAAAATGATCTGACCTCTCAGGCACAATTTGACCTTCGTTGTCGTGGTGCCGTTAAGACCTCATCAAACAAACAAACAAACAAAGATAATCAGAAATTCTATTCCTGCAAGAATTAAGGATAGAAAATTTTGAAGCAAAGGAGTAAATTTAAGAGAATACCACGGTCACCTAGTCAATAATCACAAATAACAAATTTGTACATTAAAGCCATAGAACTCAGAAATCTGTCAAATTGTTTGTGATAAAATCTCAAATCTGTTGAACATGCGGGAACCACTAAAAAAGATGTTAAACCCTTGGTGACCCACGTTGTTCAAAATGTGTATGCAATTTTTAGGAACTTTGAAGAAGAAAAAAAAGTTCACCACCTTCTTTTCGTTTTCTATCACTACAACTTTGGTTTATATGATTGCTAAGACATTTAACTTATCCATAAAAAAAATTAAAATAAAGAAAATATTGACAGAAATATAAAAATGTGCAAATTTTAGGCAAAATTAGGTCAAACTTGCCCAAATTTGTTTAACTTGTATTATTTCTAGTGAATAATGAAAATGGAGGATTTTTGTACATATTTAAATTGTTTGTGAAATTTATAAATAAAACGAAAGTAAGAAATTTTTCACAGCTTTTGTCAAAAAAAGATATTGATGATAAGGGCATTCAAAATTCGACCCGGAAATGGATGCATTGATTGATGTCTTTGTAAGTTCCTCATGGATTTTTAGGCAAAAGCAAGGTCTGAGAGTATGGCAAGTAAGCTTTTGAAAATAAGAATTGTTTTTTGGTTTAATTTTGTGCATTTTTTAAATTTTCTCTAGTTCAACCAATCTTTTTTCAAACAATTTCAACATAGCCCCCATCAAAAAGTTACATTTTCTAGAAAAACTATTCAAGCTCTTTCAAATGATATCAGAATCACTGCTGTGGGCCTATTTGGCGAAGTAAAATCAAGTTTTGAAAAGTGCATGTCCCATCGGTCGTGTGTGGATAACAAAGAGTTAAGTTGAAATTTTAATTTTGAGAGATGATTTTATTTATCAGCAAGGGAGGCAGCAGAAGAAGCAGAGAGACTGGCAGAGGAGGAGAAACAGAGGAACCTGAAGAAGAAACAGAAACAGATGGAGAAAGAGAGAAGGAGGCAGGAGTACCTTGCAGCGCAGCAGATGAAGAGCAGAGAGGCAGAGCAAGTAGAGGAAGATGAAGAAGAAGAAGATGATGATGATGATGATCAGACAAATTTAAAATCAGGTGAAAACTTGGATATTTTGATCATCTTTATTCAAGAAATGAACATTGAAAAATCTTCCAAGGGCTTGTGCTTGTAATGATTGCATCCATAGGGTAAAATAAATTATAGGTTTATTTCCAAATTTTATTTTCTCATAGTCTTGGATTACTAAGGTAGGATAGTTTTGTTTTTGTTTTGGGAAAACTTTTTTTATTACATGCTTTGTAGATTTAGTGAAGATAAATATTTACAAAACAGTATAATTCACTGTCAGGCTTTTACATATGGTATAACATGAAAAAAAAAGTGTTTCATATTTCAGATTTATATTAGATTATTAAATGTATTGTGTTTCTTAACTGATATTATACAACAACTTTGCAGTTCAGACCAAATCACAATGTTTGTCAGTGGGTCATCTCATACTTGTGTGCTATATCTTGTGCCTACCTGTTTCAGTAAAATTGTTGTTAGATTGTATTTTGAACCCTGATTAAAGATAATAACAATATCATTTGTTTTTTCTTTTGGAAATGTATGGAATTTATAGTCAGTTGTACCTGACAGTCAGTCGACAATCCAAAACTGCATATATTAAATTTAAAGCGCTCCAAAAAAGTGACTTTTTGAATTTCTTCTCCAGGAACTGTTAGTCTATGCCTGTGAATGTTGGAAACAATTTATCTTGTGTGTAGTACATATTTGCATTGTGATCTGTAGATGTGCCCTATCGTAATGATGCATTGTGATCTGTAGATGTGCCCTATCATATTGATGCATTGTGATCTGTAGATGTGCCCTATTGTAATGATGCATTGTGATCTGTAGATGTGCGCTATCGTAATGATGCATTGTGATCTGTAGATGTGCCCTATCGTAAAATGCATTGTGATCTGTAGATGTGCGCTATTGTAATGATGCATTGTGATCTGTAGATGTGCGCTATCGTAAAATGCATTGTGATCTGTAGATGTGCGCTATCGTAAAATGCATTGTGATCTGTAGATGTGCGCTATCGTAAAATGCATTGTGATCTGTAGATGTGCGCTATCGTAATGATGCATTGTGATGATGATGGATTGTGATCTGTAGATGTGCCCTATTGGTAATGAGCAGGTGGGGAGATGTTTATTTCCCTATTTAACCTTCAAGTGTTTTTGTTCAAACTTAAGTATCAGCTTGGCAACCTAGAGGTTCCGGGTTTGATACCTGGTGGTTCTTCATTCATGTGGTTTATCAAGCGGTGATGGTCATCTCTATTTAACCTTAGCTATTGAAAAATACCAAATCTACCTACCTCCAAGATTAAGACATGACCGGGTTTTCAAAACTATCTCTTATAAAGAATTAAATGATGGAGCAGCTGTACTTTTATTTTTATTCTAGTTATATAATATTAATAGTAAAGGAATATGATTTGTGATTTTCATACCATTTCTTTCTGTTTCAGACAAACCGACTGCAAATGGATTACATTCCAAACACCAGGAAGACAAGAAAGGTTTGACTTATATTATGTTGTATAAATATCCTTTGATGAATGGCACTGATTGGTTGCAGGGACAATCTTCTTTCAAGACCATTGTAGTGCTGTCATGCTGTGTTGATTGTCGTGATATGCCGATTTTTCCACGATGTTGAAAATACTCCAAACAACATATCGTGTTACATGAAACATATCTTTCCTTAGGAGAAATGGTCCGTGAATCATTCACAGTTAATGCACACATCACCTTAGGCATATGATACACGGTTATTTCATTACCAGTTTGCAAACAAATTTCTTCCACAGAGACACCTAACATGAATGAGTGATTGCAATCACAAAAGTGCCCTGATTACTCCACACTGGCTTTCTGTAATCTTATACACACAAATAACCTTGGGTTATGTGGCTGTGGTGTGCATGGGAATGGCAGATAAACAATCATTATTTAGAGTGGAAACACAATACACTGAACAGGACGTCGGGTTGGTAATTGTCATACCCGAGTTTTCCGGATTAATTCAGGTGTCGGGTGCGGGTAGGCTTAAAGAGAACATTTTCCGCATGTATGCCATTTTCACATATTAAAACATAAATTTGTGAAACAATTCCAGAAGCTTTTTAAATGAATGAGATTCTAAACAGAACATTTGCAGCAAATCTGATTCTTTTATGCTCCTTGAAGTAGATCTTAAAGTTTATGAAAAAATTTAGATCTATATGCTAAAACCCAAGCAGTTTTTGAAAATTAATCATAACATATACATAGGGATATGCTTTGCTTTATCGCGATATTTTTGTCCACGATAATGGATATCTGATATGTCCATATCGTGACTGTCCTGGAGAATTCCCAGCTACGTCTGAAATATGATTTGGTCAACAACCTGCCATCACAGATCATTTATCCTGCTTGTCAAATGAGCAATTGTATTATTATAGAGGGTTAGGTACACAATGTGCACAGTGTGTATCATGAGGGTGAAGATAAAGGGTCTAGAAATTTGTTTTTTTATTAAATGGAAAGATTGAATATGAATGATGTCATGGAGGATACTTTGAAGAAAAGTAAAAACACATGCACTTTATGATTGTGTTGCATGTTTTCACTGAACTGTGCAATGACTGTATAGCCATGTACATGACCTGTTCATTATGAGAAATTACCATAGTTGCTCTGTAGTACATCACAAAGTTGGATAAAATTTGCATATTTATGCATGAGATTTCAAAGCACTTATATATATATGCCTTACCTCCCGAAGCAGGCAAACAACACATGAAAGAACTAAATATAGTTCAAATCAATCATTCCTTGTTGCCTTTTGGAAAGTTGTTTTTGTTCTGTTCATTTCTCTTGGCATTGACACTGACAGGTGTTGTGAACAACTTTTCTCCATTTTGGGCGATCACCAATGGCAGTACTCCATATGTCAAGTACATCACCATATTTGAGTGCATTTTTACAGGTATCCTTGAATCTCAGCTGAGGACGACCAAGTGGCCTTGAACCACTGACTAGCTCCTTATAGAGAAGGCATTAACAGGTCTTTCGTTGGCCCCTCTTGCAACATGGCCGAACCAGTGTTATCTGTTTTTGATGAGTTAAACCTCTTATATCTTCAACCCCAACTCTATCTAGAACCTCGTCATTGGTAACAAAATGGTCCCATTTGATGTTCAAGATAAATCTTAGATGACGTTGTTGAATAGTTGACGTAAATTGGTCATATATTAACAGACTAATGAATATTTTGCCTTTTTGATAGATTTCTTAATAGATTTTAAAGCAATTTTGCCACTGTTGCCTTTTATGTCTATATCACAGTCCCTCTTTCATGTTCCCTCTCCATAGGTTCTTCGTGCCTGCTGATATTTATCACCATCTTATTTGCACTGCTTGCCATGGCTGTTGGAACTTATTTCTACTGTGAGAGCAATCAATCATTCCAGTTTTGTGAAAGTGTCCACCAAAGTGTTCATCCTCTTGTTCAACAACTCCATCGCAAATATCAAAGTATGCTGCAATGAAGCCTAGATGCCCCAATTCATGGAAATATTTAACAATCACACAAAAAAACTTCCAAAAATGATTTTTAAAAACTTGTTTCTGATGGGATAGCATCAGGAACCTATGCGGTCATGATTGTGTGTATGTGTGTGTGTGTAGGGGTGTGGGTGCATTTGTATGTCATACATCTCCGAGGACCTAAACCAGTTTAACCTTTAACAACTGAGGACTAAATTTCCGTCCAAGGCTTTCAAATACAGGTCCTTGGAAGAATTTGCATGCAAATGCATCAGAAACATCAGAGGAGGTGGAGGGGGTCTAATGTAATTTTCAAAAGATCCTCATTTAACATTATGTATGAATCTGTGTGATGGTGGTAACACAAGGTCTGGTCAAATCCTCACAAGCATCTTGAATTTCTTAATGTGTGTGTGTGCTGTTATTACTAAGCTACTGAGGACCTGAACCTGTTAAACTATCGATCAACTGAGAACTTATAAACAGGCCGAGTACTTGTAAACCAACCGAGGACTTTCAATTTGGGTCTTCGGAAGAATTTGCATGCAAATATATCAGAAACTTCAGAGGGGGATATGGTCTTCATTGGAACTTTTTGTTGTTGTCAGAAGTCCTCGTTCATATACATGTATGGCATACAGGTATGTGTGCGTTTGTGATGGCCAATTTGTAAACGTGATATCTCAAGAACAATACACTGGATTCATGTCATATGTGGTATACATATAGCCCATGGTCCATTGATGTGCCATATTGTTTTTGATGGTGATGCCATAATGTAAAAATTTTGAAATGCTAATATTTTAACAAACACATGTCTGTTTTGTTTCATATTTAGCATAGTTAAGATGTAAGCTAGTGTGTACATGTTCATAATGTAAAAATGCTCAATTTTATTGATATGCGTAGTGGGTGGGGCTTAATATGATTTTACTGAAAAGACCTTGTAAACATGGTATCTCAAGAACAGTAAACTGGGTTCTCTGTCATATTTGGTACGCAGATAGCCCATGGTCTGTAGATATTCCCTGTTGTTTTTGATGGCAATGTCTAGCATATTAATTAGTAGGCGGGCGTAATATAAAAAAATTGAAATGTTCATATTTTAAAAACCGCAATCTGTTTTGTGTCTTATTTGATATAATTATGATGTTAGCTAGTGTGTACATGTTTATGATGTAAAAACAAATCTGAATTTCATTACCATGCGTAGTGGGCGGGGCTTAATATGATTTCGCTGAAAAGAGCTTCTAAACCTATCTCAAAAAGCATGAACTGGGTTCACATCATGTGTGGTACATAGCTCATGATCTATTGATGTGCGCTATTTTTGTGGTGGTGATGATATCATGCATATTAATGTGTAGGCGGGGCTTAATAAAAAAATCATAAAATGCTTTTATTTTGACAATCATATGTCTGTGTTGTTTCATATTTGTTATGGTAATGATGTTAGCTAGTGGGTATGTGTTTATTGTATAAACACATTGTCTTTTATTAATATGCATAGTGAGCGGGGCTTTATATGGTTTTGTAAACAAAAAACTTGTAAACACGATATCTCTAAAACTATGAACTGGATTTGTAAACAAAAAGCTTGTAAACACGATATCTCTAAAACTATGAACTGGATTCACATGTGTGGTACAGGGTTCTAGCTATGGTGGGCGGCGCTGGGCAGGCCCACCCAGGACTCGCAATTCCTGCCAATTAAGTGATTAAACAGATCTCCTTTTAATCTCGCTCTATTTATGTCTTCCGCTGATTTACACACATAACATTACATACATCACACACAATAAATTCCGATCAAAACAACTGAACTATATAGGAATTTAACACGCTTGAACATACATATTATCATCAAATCACCCATACATGTCACCTACATACATGCACACAGATCAGGTTCACGTCTTAATCCCTGTGAATCATTGCTAGCAGCTTGCCAAGTACGTCATTTACCATACAAACAAACTTTAACAAAGTAAATATTACACCCCCAAGGGCCTAAGGCGTGCTTATAGACCGGTCTAAATGTAAGTAACCAATCACATTTGTTATAAACCCCATATGCACTTAAGAATGTAACGGACTGATCTATTTTCTTGGGATTTATGGGGGATTTGATATTGACAAAAGTTGTTGCGTAGTTCATAGGAACATGTGCAGCTAAATAATCATAATAACGTATGGCTTTCGCCGAACGATATTGGGACAAAAATAAAAGCGGTACAAATCTTGAGCAAGATGAATAACAATGGGAATTGAGAGAAGAGTTTCCGACATATAATTGTACCTTTTTTGGGGGGCGGGGGAGAGCTTTGACAGTTGAATATCCATTGTATTTTCTGGTCTCATTGTACACAAAATATTTTGTAAATCCTTCTAGCATTCCGATGAAAAAAAACAAAAAAACAATTGTTGACAATTTGTCGATGAAAGTGGACTAAATCTGAACAGTTCTTGATGGGAGGGGGGGTCTAGGAGGTCACCCTGGATTGTCACTGGAGCCCGGAACTCAAACTTGTCTAGCTAGAACCCTGGTGTGGTACACAGATAGCTTATGGTCTGCAGATGTGCCTTAATGTTTTTGGTGGTGATTTCATGCATATTAATAAATGGGTGGGCTTAAGTGAAAATTTTGAAAAAGTGATAAATGAGCGACTGTATGTCTGTTTTGCATCATATTGGGCATGACAATATTGTTGGTCAAGCTTATGTTATCAATAGATGTCATTAATATGCATGGTAGGCATGGCTTAATGTGTACATGTAAGTGCTAAAGGACGTAAACACTATATTGTTCCATAAACAGTATTTCAAATTTTGTCCATATGTCATACACAGATTGGTCATGGTCTGAACATATGTTCTTATGGTGTGATAGTGATGTCATGAATATTAATGAGTTGGTGGGGCTTACTGACAAATTCATGAAATAGGATAAATGAGCAACTGTTTTTGCATCATACTTGCTATGATAATGTTGGTAATTATTGTGCAGATGCTAATGTTAACATTTTTTTGATCTGCATGGTGGGTTCGCTTTATGAATAAATATCCTGAAACAAAATATTTCATGATATACAATGACATGATGTTCAGTTAATACAAATCTTGCAAATCATTCAGCGTATAAAAATAAAGCATCGGAACCACAAAACCTTTTGGTTCTGGTTAAGAAAATATTATGGAAGAGTTGGTTTATATATTTTTGTGATTTCTTACTTCTTATGAGTGAGATTTTTAGAAGGGATGCCATTTTGTTTTCGTCATCCAAAAAGAAACTTGAGATAGAGCTGAACTTGCTGTAGCAATATTTGCTGGATTATCAGTGATGTTCTTAAGCCACCACAGAGTGGAGCAATGGTGGTATTAATGAGCAACCTTAAGAGTGAAGCAATCGTGGTATTAACGAGCCACCTCCAGAGTGGAGCAATCGTGGTATTAAGGAGCCACCTGAGAGTGGAGCAATCATGGTATTAACGAGCCACCTCAAGAATGGAGCAATCGTGGTATTCTTATTATTAAAATGATAACATGTAGTTTTGTGCATTGATCATTTGTTCATCAGCGCAGTAATTTGATGCTGTCTCCATTGTTATTAATACATTGATTTATAGGGCTTTTTGCTAAGATGTCAAAGTACTCTACCAATAATTTTTAGTGTGTAAGACAGGAAATTATGTCAGAAGTTAGGAAAATATCAGTTCATCATTTGAAAAATTATAGATGATTTGAAAATTTTAGATCATAATAGGATAAAAATGTATCATGGTTTGAAAATCAATGTTTTTGCCATCTGCATCCCCTTCAGGGAAACATCTCATACAAGAGGTTTCTGACTTGAATAACACATCAAGTTTATAAAAAAGATGAAATAGTTTTTTTCACTGGTATCTACCATGTCTCTGTTAGTGGGGTTTAAAGAGGGAATCTGATCCAACGAAAATTACTGGATATATAAATGTGATACACACTAGTGATGTCACTATTACAGTGATTATCATTGGCTTGTCACTATTACAGTGATTAGCATTGGCTTGTCACTATTACAGTGATTATCATTGGCTTGTCACTATTACAGTGATTAGCATTGGCTTGTCACTACAACAGTGATTATCATTGGCTTGTCACTATTACAGTGATTAGCATTGGCTTGTCACTATTACAGTGATTATCATTGGCTTGTCACTATTACAGTGATTAGCATTGGCTTGTCACTATTACAGTGATTATCATTGGCTTGTTGCTATTACAGTGATTATCATTGGCTTGTCACTATTACAGTAATTATCATTGGCTTGTCACTATTACAGTGATTATTATTGGCTTGTCACTATTACAGTGATTATCATTGGCTTGTCACTATTACAGTGATTATCATTGGCTTGTCACTGTTACAGTGATTATCATTGGCTTGCTGCTATTACAGTGATTATCATTGGCTTGTCACTATTACAGTAATCATCATTGGCTTGCTACTATTACAGTGATTATCATTGACTTGTCGCTGTTACAGTGATTATCATTGGCTTGTCGCTATTACAGTGATTATCATTGGCTTGTCACTATTACAGTGATTATCATTGGCCTGTCGCTATTACAGTGATTATCATTGACTTGTCGCTGTTACAGTGATTATCATTGGCTTGTCGCTGTTACAGTGATTATCATTAGCTTGTCACTATTACAGTGATTAGCATTAGCTTGTCACTATTACAGTGATTATCATTGGCTTGTCACTATTACAGTGATTATCATTGGCTTGTCGCTATTACAGTGATTATCATTGGCCTGTCAATATTACAGTGATTATCATTGGCTTGTCACTATTACAGTGATTATCATTGGCTTGTCACTATTACAGTGATTATCATTGGCTTGTCACTATTACAGTGATTATCATTAGCTTGTCACTATTACAGTGATTATCATTAGCTTGTCACTATTACAGTGATTATCATTAGCTTGTCACTATTACAGTGATTATCATTGGCTTGTCACTATTACAGTGATTATCATTAGCTTGTCACTATTACAGTGATTATCATTGGCTTGTCACTATTACAGTGATTATCATTGGCCTGTCGCTATTACAGTGATTATCATTGACCTGTCGCTGTTACAGTGATTATCATTGGCTTGTCGCTGTTACAGTGATTATCATTAGCTTGTCACTATTACAGTGATTAGCATTAGCTTGTCACTATTACAGTGATTATCATTGGCTTGTCGCTATTACAGTGATTATCATTGGCTTGTCAATATTACAGTGATTATCATTGGCTTGTCACTATTACAGTGATTATCATTGGCTTGTCACTATTACAGTGATTATCATTGGCTTGTCACTATTACAGTGATTATCATTAGCTTGTCACTATTACAGTGATTAGCATGTCACTATTACAGTGATTATCATTGGCTTGTCACTATTACAGTGATTATCATTGGCTTGTCACTATTACAGTGATTATCATTGGCTTGTCACTATTACAGTGATTATCATTGGCTTGTCACTATTACAGTGATTATCATTGGCTTGTCACTATTACAGTGATTATCATTGGCTTGTCACTATTACAGTGATTATCATTGGCTTGTCACTATTACAGTGATTATCATTGGCTTGTCACTATTACAGTGATTATCATTGGCTTGTCGCTATTACAGTGATTATCATTGGCTTGTCGCTGTTACAGTGATTATCATTGGCTTGTCACTATTACAGTGATTATCATTGGCTTGTCACTATTACAGTGATTATCATTGGCTTGTCGCTATTACAGTGATTATCATTGGCTTGTCACTATTACAGTGATTATCATTGGCCTGTCGCTATTACAGTGATTATCATTGGCTTGTCACTATTACAGTGATTATCATTGGCTTTTCAGTATTTGGTGTAAATATTTCCCCATATCAGAAATGTTAAATTGCATATAGTCTATTCCACGTTAACACTATTACTGACCGTTAACCTTTCAATTGAAATCAGGCTCAGGTTCTGTACAATTCCTTGATTGAAGACCCCTCTGTAGTGTAGTTGAGCTTCAGCTTTCCAATCTATCATCCCGAGTTCCCAGTGGGTCTCCAATCAGTGCCCCACGACTGGTCAATACAACAACTGTAGGACTTCTTGACAAATACTCTTCCATTGGAGGTCTATAGTAGAAAAGTGAGCTTGGCCCAGGAAAGATGTAGAATCTTTAAAAGGTTTTTGCAGAATCTTTAAAAGATTTTTTTATGTGATAGCTAGAACATCTGAAGACAAAACGTTTTTTATTTTCCATTCCATAAAGGGAAATTGTGCCAGTTTTTGATTGCATCAAGTCATGGAAATTTTATATTGAGGTCATGGAAGAGTTGTGGAATTTGATTTGCTCACAAATGTGAAAACCCTGTATGGATGGATGATGGATTTCATTGAAAAGTGTTCAGAGATAGATAATGGCATTTTAGTGGTACACAAAGATGGCATATTTGTATGATAATTATCATTATTGTTATGTTTTTGAAAGTAAGTTTGTGAGCATTTAGTATTTTCAACAAATCTTTCTTTGATAGTTCTTTCTTCTGGTTAGTGTGGTGTTGCTAAAGACAAAAACGTTTTTTTTTTTCTTATATATATATATATATATATAAGCTCTCAGGGATAGCTTCAAAGTTTTTAGTAACAATTTTTTTGAAAAACATCAAATGGAAGAGAGTCCATTAAGACTTTGATCTCATATTGAAAATGATTTTGTGTTGACATCTCTGAACTCACGCTTTCAAATAGTCTTTTCCTTGGCATAGAACTGGACATTTTATAAGTGAAATGATTTAAATTCCTCAACAGCTTCAACTAAGAAATACATTTCTTGCATTTTACCAACTCTTGACTTTAATTTGTTTTGAACCCTGTTTATTTTCCAAGAGAGGTGTAGTGGTTCAGGAGACACGCTTGTATGCAAAAGGTGCTGGGTTGGGCTCTTGTCGTGGGCACTGCATTGGGCTCTTGTCGATCGTGGGCACTGCATTGGGCTCTTGTCGTGGGCACTGCATTGGGCTCTTGTCGTGGGCACTGCATTGGGCTCTTGTCGTGGGCACTGCATTGGGCTCTTGTCATGGGCACTGCATTGGGCTCTTGTCATGGGCACTGCATTGGGCTCTTGTCGTGGGCACTGCATTGGGCTCTTGTCGTGGGCACTGCATTGGGCTCTTGTCGTGGGCACTACATTGGGCTCTTGTCATGGGCACTGCATTGGGCTCTTGTTGTGGGCACTGCATTGGGCTCTTGTCGTGGGCACTGCATTGGGCTCTTGTCGTGTCTAGGCACTGCATTGTGTCCTTGAGCATCTACTCCACTGTAAAATAAGTATTGGCACTGCTAGGATGGTAAACTGCGATGGACAGGTGTCTTGTCCTGTGCTTTCATCTGCTTACGCTAAAGAAATCAGGGATAAGCAATAAGATGGATTTAACTGGCTTGGTTATTTTCCAATGTATGGTTTATGGAGTTTCAAGGGGAAGGTTGTCTTGAGATGTAATACACATAGGTGTAATACACATAGGTGTAGGAACATTTTCTTCATGATGGGGCACAAAGATATGCTACAACACTAGTTCAACGGTAAACTAAAACTGTCAGAAGGACAGTATGCTCGACTGTTCAAAGCTAGTATTGAGAATGGGCTTATAGAGGGAAGTATATACAGAAATAGGGCAGGGGCAGGTGATTTCAAATTTCTTCAGCTTTGAAAGATGCACTTACATTTTCATTTGCACTACAAGCTTTAAAATATCTTTGAGTTTTCAAAATATTTTAAGACAAAAAAACTTTAGGAGAAAACATGTCAAATTTGGCAGTCTTTATAACTACAACACCTCTTATAGTTCTATCAATTTAATAACAAAGAAAGGAGAGGCCCTGACTTGCCAATGTCAATGAAAGAATGTCATTCAACCCCCTTTCCAGCCTGTATCCTCCCCCAGCCCCACACATTACTAGTACTACATCCTGGATTGTAATACAACTTCCAATTTAAAAAATATGTGTGTCAAGCAGCATGAAAAATGTACAATAACATTAAAGCAAAATTATGCAAAACAATATTGTTTAACGTATGACAAATTAGACATTGAAAACGATACAAATCCCCTCACCGCTAATAATGTATATTCCAGACTGTCCCACATTCCATCCCAACCTGTCCCAATGTCATCCCATGTCTATACTCCATGCAATCACATCTGAAAAACAGATAATGTATGTCATTCCACCACTTGCATGACCCACATGCAATCACAACTGAAATCTAGATGACATCCATTCCCACCACATGCCATTCTGCTCTGTGCCACACTTGCATGTCGTCCCACCCTGTTCCACATGCCAACCCACCCTGTTCCACATGCCAACTCATCCTGTTCCACATGCCAACTCATCCTGTTCCACATGCCAACCCATCCTGTTCCACATGCCAACCCACCCTGTTTTCCTGTTCTACATGCCAATTGACCCGGACTAACATGCCAACACATCCTGACCAACATCCCACCACACCCTGCCCTGCATACAATTCCACCCTCCCACATGACCTCATCCTAATTCCTTCAGCTACTTTATCATCATGTCATCTTCTACCCTACATTCTGCTTATTGTTTATATTTCCCAAACCCCTAATTTAACATTCTTTACAAGCGAGGAACTTTTATTTGCTTTTTCATTCATGTCAAGACAAACATTTTGATTGCTATTTATGTCAGGAATGTCAATATCATAACAAAACTAAAATTGTGAAGTTAGTAAATCAAAAGCCATATACTTTTGATCTCAGGTCACACATACTGCGGCAAATGCATACTATACCCCACCATTAAGTGTGAACAATGCTCCTCACAAATACTGCGTGTCATTTGTTTAAGCAAAATCATTATACCCACTTTAATTCAATTGAGAGATACCACATATACAAATATTTTCATTGCTATGCATTATTATGCACACATAATCCCCCAACTATGCTCAACTGAACTACCAATGCCCTCTACCACTGAAGCAAATAGCAGCTTATTATCTCAGGTAAAATATTGTGTATGCAAGTCTATTGTTATGCAAATAACCTACTTAATATGCACATTACACCTTTTACCATTGAGTGTAGACAATGGTCTTCACATATATTATCATTTGTTTAAAACAAAATCCCCACTCCCACTTTAATTTAAGAGATAACATGATACAAATATTTTTTAATTGTTATGCAAGCTAATTAGTATGCACACAACCCCAAATCATGCTTATTTGAACAGTACCCATGTCCTCTACCCCTGTAACAAGTAACAAGTTATTATCTAAAATTAGATATTTTATGCGAAAGTATTATTTTGCAAATAACCTAATTAATATGCACTTCACCTCAACATCAAGTGTAGACAATGCTCTTCACATATATGATCTGTTGTGCAAACAAAATCACCACATTCACTTTAAGTTAAGAGTTGTCATAGATACAAATATTTCCATTATTATGCAAATAAACTAATTAGTATGCACACACAACCCCTAATCATGCTCACTTGAACAGTACCCCTACATGTATGCCAAGTTACATGAATGTACATTATTCATAACTTAGGTAACCAAAAACTTTAAATTGACAAATATTTTCATTGTTATGCAAATAAGCTAATAAATATGCACACACAACCCGCCAATCATGCTCATTTGAACAGTACCCATGTCTCCTACCCCTATGCCAAGTCACATGAATGTACACCATTTATATCTTAAGTTATGAAAACTTTAAACTATACTTTACCCGACGCCGACACCGGGGGTAGTAGAATAGCTCTACTATTCTTTGAGTAGTCAAGCAAGCTAAAAATCGACTTAGTTGAGGGGGCACCATGTAGGTCACTGCAACATTGAGAGAGGGGGGAGGTTTCCCCTCCCTGTTCCTACACCTATAATACAGAGTACTAAAGGCAAACCCTGAAAAACTGGGTGTTCCTGGGTGTCATTCTTTGCTGTCCTTGGCAGCTAAATGAAAGGTTTGTGGATCTTGATACCAGGTCTTGATATAAGGAGATCAGGTACACTATTAAAGGGAAATATCACCTGATTCCATTATGAATGCACTTTTCATAGCTTTAGAATAATTTTATTTCACACATTTATTGCCAAAATAATTGCTTCAATGAAGTGTTTGATGAGTACAATAACATGATATAATCAGTTGCCATTTCTCTTTTTACTTATTATAGTGCATTCACTTAAAATATCTAAGCAGACATATAGCCCAAAATCTAAATTTGTTATATGAAAAAGCTTACTCACGTAAAAATAGACTTCGTTCAAAGTTTACTTTTTAAATATTAAGTTTAAAATTTGTCCTCTTAGAGATCGTAGTTTCAATGTTTTTACTGCTGCACACATGATTTGCACATTTTATACCAGAGGCAATCCAGCTTTAAGTTTTGCAATATTTCTTTAGAATTTCATATAAACTTCTTTGAAAACATTAGTTGTTCTGCTCCTTAAAGTTTTAAACAGTCAGACCCGACAAATAACCAGGTCGGGTCTGATTTTTCCTCTCTATTTTGAAAACCTTAGTTGTTGTGGAAGTTAGTGCTAAGTATCATATTAGCAATGGATGAAGTCCTTATTGTGTGGTTATTTTAATTAAGATAAAGTGGTCTTACTATTTGCTACAGTAGGTTTGTGGTTATGATTTGCTGGAGCATATTTTTAAGGACGAGTCATAAATATGTTTATATTTTCCTCAGAGTGGCTAACTTCCCGGGTAATATCTCGAACATTAATGGTTGGAGTGCAACTTAAGGTATACTATGGGGGTATATAATATCTCCGTCAAGCTCATAAAAGGAATTGTCTGTCTCTGAAGTATCAGAGGATGAATTTTCTTAACTTTTTGCTGACGACACTTTAGGTCTGTAATTACTTTGTATGCGTTTACACAGGCATTTCTGCGAGGGTCTACAACTTGCTACATCACATATTTAAATAAATTTGCAGACACCTCAGAAAGTGGTTAATCTGAGCTTTAAAATAACATGATTTTCACACTTTTCCAATTATTTTTTTGAAGAAATAGGGGTTACAAAGTTGTCAGTGAGTGTCAAACATCAGTTTAAAGCAAACTTGCTTCTATATGTCATTTTTTTTTTTTTTTTTAGCAACACAAATATTAACGAGACCTGTATTTTACCAAATTTCCATGAATGAGCAAAAAAGACTCGCTTTTCGGCCAAGAGGCCCCTTTAAGATAATTTATAAGTTTCTAAAACACTACTGACTTAGTCAATATTCATTTCCAATGCACTATGTAAGCAATGCAATTGATTTTTTGTGTTTGTGTCAAACTAAAATCTATTCTGAATGGAAAGTTTCTACTTGTTTCAAGATGTGAAATGCTATGAAGTTGAAACGGAAAGAATACACATTTTTTTTAGATGAAAAGTTGAGTGTCTTAGTATTTTGTTTAGTTCAGAGAAAGTCCGTTGGCGGTCAATGTAGCTGCAAGCATTGGCACCCATGGGATATTTCAAGTTAGACTAACACTTGTGAAGTCAGATCCTTGTAGCATGCAGATAATCCATCAACAAAAATGTATAGCAGCTTGTACTCGCCTTGCCGAGTGTGGAAAGCGTTTTTCAAGAGGGAAAGGAAAGTGTGTTGCAAAGGTTCCCATCCCCACATTAGCTCCCCCATCCCCTAAAAAAATCAATTATTCAGCATTCTTGTAAAGTGCCGGTATCCGCCATAAATGACGCTCAGGGTGCTTTGCACAAAATTAACCAAAACAGTTAAACATTATTAAAAGAGTTAGAGGTACAAAAATGTCTTCAATCAATTCTTGAACAGATTGCAATGGAAAACTGGTCCAGACTTTAGCAGAAGATATGCTAAAACAACAGTTTTCCCAGCAAGTATTTGAAAAATTCTCTCTAAGCAATAGCTGTTTAAACACTGCCTGGCTCCAGTTTTTGGTTCCAATGCGATAGCATCAGGAATTTATGATGGCGTGTGTACCTGGTGGAAACCGTGGACTTAAGTCTGGATACACACCTAACCGTGGACAACCGTGGATGTCCACGGTTTATGTTTTTATCTTGGCTCCCACAAGTTTAGTCTTGATCCTTAGTCCACGTTTACCGGTTTGATTTAGATTTGCTATGCACAAAAGTGTTGGTCTTCGCTACCTACACACGTTTTGTTATGCTGGTTGAAAAAGTGTGTCCACCATTGCGCAGTACAATGCGGAATGTGAACACACACTCGATACTAGGTTTCTCGAGCATATACCAAAAAGCCTTTTGAATGGCCGATACAGTTTACAGTAATTTGGCGGGTAATAGTTGTAAGTTGTTTGGTATTCTTATTTAACTCATGAATCGTCTTTTTAAAAGAATTTTCAATCAATCATAAATCACCGCAAAAAGTAATAACAGATTAAGATCATCCTAATTTGTTAATACTTTTTCATAATTATCGTTCTATAGTGGGGCCCTATTGTGTCTAATTTATATCATTCAATATAAAATAAGTTGAATGCCTATGAAGCAAGCAACATAGTACAAAATAGAAATATGCTTAAATACCTCAACATCTAAAACACATCGCTATTGTAATTAACCATCTTCACTTTGACAGTTTGAGCAGAAAGTGAACCAATTTCTAGAACTTATAAATTTGGCAATTTCTGTACAAAACTATCCCTAATTTCTTATGTGAATAGCATGCAATCTAAATCATAAGAAATATTTTCAATAAGGCGTAAACATGTTTTCAATTGCTTGTGTGGTGCATTGGATCCAAGACTCATACACTTACAGTATTGTACGTACCCCTAATTTTTGAAGCTGCATATTGACACTGAACTTACTAGATTGTTGGTTGATAACGTGAACAATAAACCAACATTATTTATGCAGCCCTACGCATTAGTCAAAGGAGTAATGTCCACATGTTAATAGTGGCTCATTTGTTAATTTTAATAGTGGCTCATTTGTTAATGTTAATAGTGGCTCATTTCGACTTTCCACCAATTGGATCGAATTTCATTTGTATTCTCCATGACATCGTAATCTTCACCCAGTTCGTTCTTGTCAAAGCAAAGTAATACTGATGTGCTTCTTCGTGACGTCAATATCGACATTTGTTTGGTTTGTAACAAATTGTCAGGCATTGGAAATCTAATTTAGATTTGCGAAGTCAAAAAGAGGAATTTTCATATACGGTTTGAAAGTCGCGATAAGAGGGTGACTCACCTTGCTATATATATATATATATTTATATATATATAGATATAGATATATTCATACATATATAGATATACACATATAGATATACATAGATATATATACATGTATATATATATATATATATACACATATATAATATATATATATACATATATATATATACATATATATATATATATATACATATATAATATATATATACATATATACATATACATATATATATATATATATATATACATATATACATACATACATATATATATATACATACATACATACATACATACATACATACCTATATATACATATATATATATAGGTTGGTAGGCTGTATAGGTTGCCATAATGCTAGAAATGCCTGTGCACCCATTCACACATAAAAAAGAAATGTGATTTTCTGAATACTGACATATATATGTAATCATATTTACCAGTAAATATGAAACATTTCAATCTGAACTTGTCACAAGGCTTGAATAAAAAACAGCTTTTTACATCATGTCCCAAAACTATACTAAAATAGGTCAGAGTTTTATTACTAATAACAAGTTCAAAACCAGTAGAAAAAACCCTGTCTAATAAGGAAATAATCTCTTATAGCAGAATAGAAACCAGGACTAGTGCTTTTAATGTGTGGTTGTCAATTTGCAACAAGTTTACAAAAACAGACCCCTTCAATATGTTCAGAACTGAAGAGGAGCCCCATGCAAAGTGTGTACAGGTAATGGTCAGGGACAAATCAAAGATGACCTCTACTAAGGCACAGTTCTTTGGTCTAAATTCACTTTTTACTTCCATAGATGGATCTTCTCTCACTGTCAGAAATCATTTGTAAATTTACATACATGTAACTACTGCAAGTCACAGAGGAATGATCATAAAATTGGTATAGAGCATTATATATATATATATATATATATATATATTTATATATATATATATATATATATATATATTTATATATATATATATATATATATATATATATATATATATATATATATATATATATATATATATATATATATATATATATATATATATATATATATATATATATATATATATATATATATATATATATATATATATATATATATATATATATATATATATACTGCAAGTCAGAGGAATGAATTTTATAAATTTGTGTAAAGCATGTAAATGACCTATCAAAGCATTATTGCTATATATATTTATAAATATATATATATATATATATATTTATAAATATATATATATATATATATATATATATATATATATATATATATATATATATATAGATATATATATATATATATATATATATATATATATATATTTCACAATTAATTCCCAATTGCATGAAATTTTAGCTGCAGACACCATGCATAACTACGTTCTGCACTGAACTGTGAATACATCATAAAATGAATGAAAGACAATAGGTAATGCAGCCCCCTTCTTGAGTACTATGCTAAATACACATATTTTGTCAAACTCATTGGCGACTCTTTACAGGTTAAACATGACCCCCTTAGAAATCTTAGGGTAAAATGGTTGGTCATTACCACTTTGGCTGGAAGTAAAATGCAATATTTAACCCTTACTTTATACCAGCACTTTTTTGAAAATGCGCCTGGGAGGCAGAGTCTAAGACGGGACACCCAACATGGGGATAATATCGCTGCGTGGTAGAGTAAAGGTTAAGCACAGGCTAATTATTGAAGGGTCCTCTGTCTTCTGAGCAGCAGTCGGGCTAGTTCCGTATATTTTCAAGTTGGCACACTTGTCACGGGTTGATTAACCCCTAATCTACCACATCTTTGTTGAAAATGTGCTTGAGAGGTGGAGTCAAAGATGGGGCACCCAAAACAGCGATAATATCGGTAGGTGGTAGAGTAAGGGTTAACAAAGACGACTAAAGTTGAATAAAAGAATTGATGATTTTTTGAGGACTAATGATATTTACAATAAAACCTTTTGCTTCCTCTGATTATTACTTCTATGCATTTTCTCTGCCAAATTTCAATGTGTATATGATACATTTATGTATGGCAGTATTTGGTGAAAAGTCCCAATACCCTGTAAATCATTGAATAACTATATATTTTTAGCATTTCTGCCTTGCTGAATATTTTGTGAGAGTTCATATCTCTATAAATTCCCAACCAGAATACAATCTGCTTCAGAAATCTTAGGCCTACCAAGTTGCATCCCCAGTAGTAGTAATAATAGTAATAGTAGTAGAGTAGTAGTAGTAGTAGTAGTAGTAGTAGTAGTAGTAGTAGTAGTAGTAGTAGTAGTAGTAGTAGTAATACAAATAATAATATACAAAAAAAAAAAAAAATAATAATAATAATAAAATATTAATATTAATAATAATAATAATAATAATAATAATAATAATAATAATAATAATAATAATAATAATATTGATAATAATAATAATAATAATAATAATAATAATAATAATAATAATAATAATAATAATAATAATAATAATAATAATAATAATAATAATAATAATAATAATAATACAAATAATAACAACTACATAAAAAATCTTGTTCTTTTAAATTTGTCAGGATTGTCAATCTTTCAATTGCTTTCTGGCAAAGTCAGTCATTGTTTTCAGGTTAAGTGTTTTTTTAAATTGAATTTATTTCAGGCAATATTCAATGATTGCATCATTTTCTTTCATGCCAGAAACCAATGATTTGATTTGATTTAATCAGAGTCTATGAAAAAATTGTTTGGATTTCCTTTCAGGGCATGAATTAATTGTTGAGCACAATCTAATGGAGGATTAGTATAACTAAGTCACTACAAATATACCATCATCACCACCTCTATTTCTGTCCTTACCATGTTCCCATGTATCCAAAAATGTGTGCATTTCTTCCTTTACACTAACAAAACCCTGGCACACACTAAGTTTTATCAAAATATAATCATCAAAGAAATGGACAAACGAACTGAGGCAAAAGGAAAATTCTCAGTCTATGACTGCACTTGTATTTCTAAAAAGATTCTAAAAAAGCTAAATTGCAATGAGGATTGCAATGAGGATTGCAATGAGGATTGCAATGAGGATTGCAATGAGGATTGCAATGAGGATTGCAATGAGGATTGCAATGAGGATTGCAATGAGGATTGCAATGAGGATTTCATGGAGGTAACACGTTGTC
This sequence comes from Chiridota heheva, assembly GCA_020152595.1. Taxonomy (NCBI): domain Eukaryota; kingdom Metazoa; phylum Echinodermata; class Holothuroidea; order Apodida; family Chiridotidae; genus Chiridota; species Chiridota heheva. Next base: position 1,146,882 of record JAIGNY010001856.1, read on the forward strand.
CAACAAAATGTCTACCGCCTCTTTGCGCTTCAGGACTCTTGGCGTCTTCCAGTTGTTTGGTGATGCATCTGTTTTGGTCAGGTGATACTCTCTCAGCTTCTTGAAGGTTCCTGGTTGGACAAACTTCACCTCTGCCGCTGCTATGCTCCCTTTCTGCCTGAAGGAACTGTACACGTAAGATTTGTTCTTCAAGTTTTCATCCAACTGGAAGAGAACACATTAGAAACAAGTTTTTAATAACTAGGTAGGTAAGTACATTCCTTTCCCAATAGCTAAGCTTATACAGATATGTTCAAGGCCATTTGGTAAACAAGTTGTGAAGTGCTGGTGACTGAGTGGGATTCAAGCTGGGACTTCTGGCTTGCCGTAGTGAAGGATTAGTTCAGTGCTCCCACATGTCGATCTTCACAGAGGACGAACAACACTGTAAAGAAACTACTCAAGACTCATGAAAGATTAGCGCCCTTACATTAGCGATGTTCTGATTTTCAACATGTTAAAAAAAAAACATCTCAAAGCCACCAGAAATTCATGTATCACTGCCCCCACACTCCATACATAGTGTACAATTAAACATGCACTGTACATACATAGGTACAGAGTTTATTTCGGGAATGGTTTAAGAATGACACAGCGTGTATACTATTTTAAGAAATATTGAGTGAGGGCGCTGCAAGTAGCAATGTCGTAGATGTTGGGACACGATATTGGCAAGATATCTTGTTCCATTCAGGAAATACACAATTTGAAGTTGTAAAAAGTTTATATGAAGTGACTGGTGTAAAAGCCTATTATTAAAGAATGATGTCACACTCTCACCTCCTTAACAATTGTTAACAAAACTTATTCTATCAATCCATGATGTTTTTCCATTTTTATACAAAACTTTTTTACTAATCCATGATGTTTTTCAAATTATTTCAGATAAGCAGTTATTTTACTAGATTTGTCTTTGAGTCTCTCCTGACATATCCAAATGTTGAAGGCAAAGATCTTATTTTTTTCACACAATTTTGAGGAATATGAGGATGTGATAAGAGGATATGTTTTTTCAAGGTATATCTTACCTTCCATGCTATAAATATGCAATCAGATTGCAACCAAGGATCGAAAGGAAGGCAGTTCAGGTCAAAGCCCACACAAAAGGCTGGTCCTATACTAAAACTAGTTTTCCTACTTACAGGATTAGATTCCTTATCCTCTTAAGGACGAAAAACCTCTAGAATAGGAATTACTAAACAATAGTAAATAACTCCTAGTTACAGTCAAACCGAACAGGTCACTACCCATCATCAGTAACTGAGGCAATCGCTGCATGAACCTGAGTTAGATAACTTGATAAACATGCCAATCAAAAGAGTGTCGGACATGATATAAACATCATAGCAGTGTCTCAAATAATGCAATGAAACTCACTGAGTTCGTCCACTAGACGGAAATGGTTAGTAGTTACACAATTGGAAATGAAGCATGTGTTAGCTAGGGCGAACTGAGGAATTCCAGAATTGAGGAAAAAATTAGTTAGCGCCCAACTTTATTAAAGCAAAAGTTAGCAGGGTAACATGAACTTTGTAAAGTCAAGCAAATGCAAGGAAATAAATGCGACAGGCATTATCTAAACGGCTGCACAAATATTTCTGTGAAAGGGGCTATGTCTCTAAGCTGAGTGCATAACCTGGCTGTTCCATGAACAATGCCGACCATTTTAACAGATTGCTTTGGACAATTCATCGTGAGATAGTGTCTCGTAACACAGTATGATAAGATCTCCATAACGAAATGAAGAACGCTGTTTTAATGCTGAGCATCGGCTGCGTACTTTTAAAGCAATTCTAAAGACGCCCGACGGGGCACCATAACCCACGTCTGAAGGCACGGAAAGCAACGGTACGAGTACCGGCTTCGGAAGAAAGATGAAAATGACCTTATTTGGAAGAAAATGCACAAATAGCACCTCTGCGCTTAGTAGAGTCCGCGGAAAGCAGACACTCTTTTAAGTGTCAACTCCCTAAGCGGGCACATGGGGGTGGCTCGAGCAAAGCTTCCACCAGTGTGCCTAAGACAACTTGCATGACCCACAGGGATGCAAGAACCTTGGGAGAAGGTCTTTATAAAAAGATTCTTTTGGCTAACTTCCCTAGTGGTCGAGAGTCTGTGACCGTCTACCAAACTGGAAAGCCTCGGTGGATGGCTGCTACATCTATCCTTGAGCCCTTAACTGATCAGAGTCTGGGAGAAGACATCCCCAAGACGCGGGGTCACTGACTCCTCAGAAAAGCCTTGCTACACCAAGGATTGGTGGACAGAGGCCACATAGTCAAATGAAATGCTCTGCGACTGTGGTGCAGTTTGTTGGAGCCCAGGAATGAGACGCAAGTCGTCTCTGACCAGAAGTTCGTACGGGAAGCCACAATAAGTTTGAGCAGCTGAGAGAACCGCAGTTGGCTGGGCCAAATGAGTGCTACTGGTCGTACATCACCCTGCTTAGTAACCCATGTAGTGAGTCCCCTTGATTGTGAATGTGTCGACTCCAAAACCCGCAGGTCAGGAGTCGAGAGAATCGGTAGCTTGCGATCGTCCGCGGACAAACCTACGTCCGGTAGAATGTTGTCCAGATCACTCTGGTCACCCGAGGTAAGCATGCCATCCTGTGGGTGTTCTACGGAGGCGAGACATCATGTTCTCTTGGCGCAAAAGGTGAACAGCCTGAAGGCTGACATAGTTCGTCTGGCACCAAGACTCAGAATACACCAAATGTAACTAAATTTTCAAAATTTTCTGGGGGAGAAACCCCAGACCCCCCCACCCAACTTGCTTCGCGCCTTCTGCACTCACATTGGCTGTGATACAGGGGTGCCCTTATTTTTGGTAAGTACCCTTTTTCTTATCAAATACTGTCTGAAAACAGCCTTGGATCCGCCCCTGCACAATAACCAACAAAATTATCATGCCCAATATGACGCAAAACGGATATACAGTTGCTCATTTATCATTTTTTCAAAATGTTCACTGTAAGCGCTGCCCACTTATTAATATGCATAATATCACCACAAAAATAGAATAGGGCACATGTTCAGACCATAGGCTATCTGTGTAACAAATATGATATGAATCAAATTTACTGTTCTAAAGATACCGTGTTTACAAGCTCTTTTCAGTAAAATCATATTAAGCCCCGCCCACTATGCATATAATTGAAATTCAAATTTTTTATATCGTGAACATGTACACACTAGCTAACATCATAATTACACCACACATGAAACAAAACAGAAGTTCGTTTAGTAAAATATGAGCATTTCAAGATTCTTACATTAAGTCCCGCTTACTCATTAATATGCATGACATCACCATCAAAAACAATAGGGTACATCAATAGACCATGGGCTATCTGCCTATCACATATGACATAAATCCAGTTTACCATTCTTGAGATATCATGTTTACAAGCCTTTTCAAGCAAAATCATATTGAGCCCCGCTCACTACGAATAATAATGAAATTCAACATTTTTACATCATGAACATACACACACCAACTAACACCATAATTATACCAAATATGAAACAAATTAAACACAATTGTTAAAATATAAGCATTTCAAGATTTTGACATTAAACCCCGCCTACTCATTACTATGCATGACATCACCATCAAACACAATAGGGCACATTTATGTGTGTACCATATATGACTTGAATCCAATATAGCGTTCTTGAGATATCGTGTTTACAAACTGGATGTCACACACACACATACATACGCACATACACACACACTATCATGACTGCATGGGTTCCTGATGCTGATCACATCGGAACCAAAAATGTTACAAAAGTGCCCCTTTCAAAATGAAGTGCCCCTTTTACATTGTTATTTTGGGCTCACTAATTATATCTACAGACTGGGGGACATATAAAGTGCCCCATAAGAGGTCATGACCACCCCCCCCATACTTTTCTAAAGCTTCCTACACCCCTGCAACTAAAGCAATCAGAAATGAAGTGCTTTGTTGAAGAATACTGTAAACACCAGCTCTATGTGTCTCCAGGATAAGGAATGGGATATAACACTTAAATCCCCCACGTGTTCAAAATGTGACCACAATTTTTCCAAACTTTTTTTTCTTTTCAAAATTAATTTTCAAAACTTTCCTTTCATTTTCTATCACTATAAGTTTGGTTTAAATGAAACCTAAGACGATAAACTTTTCAATAAAAAAATCAAAATATCGACATAAATATGCAAATTTAAGGCAAAATTAGGTCAAAATTGCTCAATTTTTTGGGCTTGTATTATTTTTTGTGAATAAAGAAAATGGAGATTTTTTTTACATATTTCGATTGTTTGTGAAATTTCCTTTCCATTGATACCAGTTTATTTTTTTCCCAAAGCTAAACAAGCAATAACAATGAAAATAAACAAACAATAATCACCCCTGTAATTACTCACAGAAAACGGCTGCACGACTGCTGCATTCAAACCTGGGCCATGTACGGTGCATTGTCAGGCGCTAAGCGCAAAACCAAAGTGGATTTGTTCTGGTGTAGGGATTTTGTTTCCTACTGCAATTATGGTATGAACAAAGAGGGGGTAGTTATTTTTTGGGTTTTTGATTGAAAATATGTTAGGTAAGCTTCCCAATACTTTTTTCGAGTTCCATTGCATTCAGCAACTCCGTTTTTTGCCAAATTTTGGTCTCAAAAAGGCTAAAAATCATGATATTTTTCACAACTTTTAGCAAATGAATATATCTGGGGCAGTAACAATTCGACCGGATTTGGATGCATTGATGTCTTTGACAGTCTCTCATGGCTTTTCAGGCAAAAGCAAGGTCTAGAAGTATGGTAAGTAAGTCTTTGAAGAAGAAAAATTGTATTTTTGTAAAATTTTGTGCATTTTTTCAATTTCTCTATTTCTTTTCAAAAATCTTCAACATAAGCCCCACAAAAAAGTTACATTTTCTGAAAGAAGTATTCAAGCTCTTTCAAATGATACCAGGATCACTGCTGTGGGCTTTTTTGATGAAGCAAAATACATTTTTTTTAAAGTGCATGTCTAAACCGGTCGTGCGATGATTGTTTGGAGATTTTAAGGGTTAACTTGATGATAACTCACTTTTGTTTTGTCCACCGATAAAATCGCAGAGGAAGTTTTTCCACCTCGCTGAGGTTCCATAAATATAACATAGTGAGGAAATGTCTGCGAGTCGGCTGAATAAGTAAGAAGAAAGAAGGAAATTTACTGGTATGAAAAGCCCAACAAAACCAAAATACAACGATCAACGTTAGTGGCAATGCTAGCAGAAAATTGTATGGTATTTATTAGATTCCTCTAATTAAGAATTAAGATCATCTTGGCATTATATACTACAAGTGAATGACTCCATGGTAGCTTGTAAGTGATTTCAGCACTGCTGCTGCAGCAAGGTCGTCTACTATAGGGCCAATGATTTCACTGGATTAAACTAGAACGGTAAATACCGTCATGGTTCGCATGCCCATGCGTATTGACACCCATATCAAATGACCCAGCCAATTGTAAAAATGGCATCTCACACTAAGTCCCACATGGCAACCCATGTCCCACATGGCAACCCATGTCCCACATGGTATCCCACCCCATGTCCCACATGACATTCCATTCCTTGTCCCACATGGCATCCCATCACATCTCCCACATGGCATAGCATTCCATGTCCCACATGGTATCCCACCCCATGTCCCACATGACATCCCATCCCATCCCTTGTCCCACATGGCAATCCACCATATCTCCCACATGGCATCCCACCCCAAGTCCCACATGACATCCCATGTCCCACATGGCATTCCACCATATGTCCCACATGGCATCCCATCCTATGACCCACTTGGCATCCCACCCTATGTCCCACATGGATCCCATCCTACATGCCAAATGACATCCCACCCTATGTCCCACATGACGACCCAACCCATGCCTTGACCCACATGGCATTCCACCATATCTCCCACATGGTATTCCACCATACAGTATGTCTCACATGGCATTCCACCATATGTCCCACATGGCATCTCACAAAATGTCCCACATGGCATCCCACCCTATGACCCACATGGCATCCCATCCTATGTCCCACATGGATCCCATCCTCTGTCCCACATTAATCCAACCAAATGTCCCACATTGCATCCCTCCCTAAGTCCCACATGGCATCCCTCCCTGTGTCCCACATGGCATCTCTCTCTATATCCCCCATGGCATCCCACTGTATGTCAAGCATCAAAGGCTTCCCACCTGATGCCCCACCTGATGTCCCACATTGGATCCCACCATAGTTCCACATGGTATGCCTCCCAATGACATCCTACTTTATGTCCCACATGGTATCACATCCCATGTCCCCATGGCCTCCTACCCTATGTCCCACATATCCTCCTATCCTATGCCACACATGGCACCCCAACCTATGTCACACTGTGTTACTCGTGGCATCCCATACCATGTCCCACATGACATCCCATACCATGTCCTACATAACATCCCACCCCATGTCTCACATGGCGGCATCCCACCCCATGTCCCACATGACATCCCATAGGCTCCATAAGAAGCCTCATCCTAGCTATCACAATCCCTGATTGAGCATCGAAACTGTTATAGTTTACCGACTGGGCTCCACAGCTGCCAGCTGCAGGCCGTGCTACAAAGTCAAACTTGAAAACAAAAAGATACAAACACAAATGAACCAGGAACAAGCACGAGCATACTATGTATGAAAGTGTCACTTTATATAATAACTTATATGCAAATGACTTGTTGAAATGGGGTGGGACGCAATGTCCCACATGACATCCCATATCATCTTATGTCCCACATGACATCCCATAGGCTCCATAAGAAGTCTCATTCTAGCTATCACAGTCCCTGATTGAGCATACAATGTATGAAAGTGTCAGTTCATATAATAACTTATATGCAAATGACTTGTTGAATAAGAAAAAAAGGTAGAGTCAAATAATTATGCCTGATATAGCCCTTGGTGTATATATACCACACGGTGTATGTTATATCATATGTCCCGCATGGCCCCCATCCATGTCCCACATGGCATCCCTCCCTATGGCCATATACAGTCACATCCTGTCACACTTCCTGACTGAGCATACTGAATAAAAAAAGTTTGGTCAATTCATATACTGTAGCAACTTTATGCAAATGACCACAATAATAAGGCAAAGTTTAATAATCACACGGCAACCATTGGTGCCCAAATATTTTTAAAGAGTTTTAAGGATTTTAAAGCTCTAGTGCTACAAGAAAGAAGTTTGAGGATCTTTGAAGATTTATGGAAAACTATATCATTTTACAGGTATTTTCTCAGGAAAGATCAAATGTTTTTTAGACTTTTTAAGGAAACTAGTCTTCAATCCTGTCTTAAGTGTCTCTGAAAAACTGTAACATTTTGTAAGGTAATTCTAACCTTCTATAAAGATATCTGAAGAAACTTTTAACTTTTTCTAAGGAATTCTCAGGAAAAACTGTGAATGGCCGGCGGCTGGACGAAATTATATAGGTTCGCATTATGCTTCGCATGCTCACCAATAAACCATGGTTAAACGTGCAGTCTTAATTGGGCTGGACAATAAGTAGGTCATAACACCAAATTTGCCCCTCTCTAATTATATTATTTGCCTTGAAAATATTGCCTGATCATTCTACTGTGCAGTTTAATTTCTGCTATATTTGACTTGAGGAGAGTCAATGAGAAGATTAGCCTTGCTTGCTTACATGTGGACAGATATCAAACAAGAGCTTAGGGGATTATTGTAGGCCGTGGACATTGACTTGGTTGTCGATGTTATGTCTGTCCGTACGTCGTAGCTGTGTTCTCGCCCGGGTCGTATTAAGAGCTTCGTGATAGCATGTGTACTATCATAAACGAATACGCAGGGGACGACCCCGTCATTGTAATTGTGTGTTCAACTCTCATTATTGTAAGTCTCCACAAACTTTTGTAAACACTTTTCCTGAACAGACAGAAATTTGTAAGAAAGTGCATTTGTGTAACACCTCAGTATTACCATTTGCCAGTCTCCAGTTACAGACAAATTTGTCCAAGATTGATGAAAACCAATCACAGATTGATCAAAACCAATCACAGATGGATCAAAACCAATCACAGATTGATCAAAACCAATCACAGATTGATGAAAACCAATCACAGATTGATGAACACCAATCACAGATTGATCAAAACCAATCACAGATTGATCAAAACCAATCACAAATTGACAAAACAATGTTTCCAGATTGATACAAATTTGAGGTGAATGGGAGAGGAATGCTGTTTCTCCTTCCACCTTAAAGAAATTTTGGAAAGTTTCCTCAGTTTTAAAACATACTTTTAGGCTCAGAGAGCACACCGTACAGCACACTTTCTCATCTTTGGCAATCTATAAATGTTGTTGATCAATGAATTGATTGATCAGGTCAAGAATCCTTTACCTTTCTCAGCCATCATTGGACTTTCAACCGTTGTGAAGTCTGATATGTTTACATCAGACCATTCACTGAGCGTGTTCTTCACGGCCTGCTCCAAAACATCCTCAGAAACCTTCTCCCCTCGTACATTCAGCAATTGCCCTTGCCTTTATAATAAGAAATACCAAGAAATACTTAAGATAAAGAAATTTTACAAAATATTTACTTAAGATTTTCGAGACATTTTCAAAAATTCAATCCAATACTGTCCCTTTGTTACATTTTTCCAGAAAGTGCTCGACCTGCACCCACCACTTTGTTCACAAAAACATTATCTTCAGGCTGCTTACAGCTCCTTTATGAAAGATGAAGATACAATACTTGTAGTTTGATTCCTCTACAATTTAGCCTTGAAACTTCATCTGGTGCTGCCTCTAACTTCATTGACCCTCTGCTCCTTTCTAGTTGAAAATAAGGGTTTTAATAGTTCTTGGTAGAACAATAATGCTTATCTGATGTACAGGTACAGTGCACTATGTACAGGTACAGCATTAGATTGTCAGGGGGACTAGATGGGTCTTTACTTCCATCAGATTGTAAGGGGGACTAGACAGGGATCTGAATAGTCTATTGCAAAGAGATTTCAATTTAAGTTGTTAATTATGGTCTTCAAAATAAAGCAAGTTAATCTTATATTGAAAAGGACTTTTTGTATTGCATTAGCATCAAAAAAATTGTCAAACTGAAAGATAATTAAAAAGAATTTAAAGCAGATTACACTTCAAAGGTGCAAACAAATGCACTTTACAGGGGTCAATATTTAAATTTTTCGCCACTGTTCCATGGAACAGTACTTTCTTAAATAATACTGTTCCAGATCAGATTTCACTGTTCCAATGTTTTTGCTGATAACAGAACAATTCTTTTCTTCTAAATATTCCTTAATTTACAACTACTTTATTAGTTCATATATGTAGCTGGGGTATTAGTATTTACATGATGTAGCATCCAGCTCCATATAGTCGTACACATGCAGGTAGCCTTGCATATGTGTATTCATGATTAATTGTGCTCACAATTGCAGGCAAGGTGTTGAAAGCTTTTTGTTACTATAGAAGACATTATTTTTATGATAATGTTGTTTGACAACATCCATTTTTGTTTTGAGCAGAAATCAAGTCTTGATTATTAATAATACATGCAGTGGCGTAGCTAGGGCACTACCGGCTGGGGGGGGGGGGAGGAGGGAAAGTGGGGCTCTTTGGTCCCCTATGCCTTATAAGGCCTGGGCCAGGGGCAGATGTCCACCTGCCCCCCTTAGTTACGCCACTGGCCATATTCTTGTGAAAATTCCTGCATAAAAAGCACTGTTCTCGGAACAGTGGGAAATTTGACCCCTGCATCGATGCATTCATGTCCATCCTACAATTTTGTTAATCTTAAGGCTGTAACCACCCAACGCCATGCGACGGACGATTTTTTATATAATCATACAGGAAACACATATTATAAGATGCTTTGTTTTTTTGCTTACACACGATAAAGTTTACAATTGAGGCTTTCTGATGATACTGGAAAATTTGCTAGAAATACTTTTTTGTTCAAACTGTGGAGAAATTCGCTTTAGTGGGGCGCAATTTTCTGTCACGACGCGAATTTTGCTTTAATGGGCGTAGAAAGGCCCTTTTAATCAATTTTCAATTATCATCTGAATAGCCCTAAAAACTAGAGGTCAAAATGTACGTTTCTTTTTCTTTGTTTGATTCAGTTTTTATAAAAAAAAATCGCTCTCTGTGTCTAATTCATATGTATTTCATCAAATATTTGTTCAGATCTCTTAATAATTACAATTATGAGAAGCAAGATTTGAAATACTCTTTTAGTCCTTTTCAATTGATTGCTGTTTTTTGTGTAAGTTACAGCTCACTTTTTTCATATGTATAATTCGCATAATTTCTGAGTAATTTGATTTTGAATGTACTGTAAGATGGGGAGACAAATAAAGTAACAAGCCAAAAACTTACCTGTATAGAAACTCAACAACAGGACACTGGTTGTAGAAGTCAACGACACGAATCACATCGCCAAAACGATAACGGTAGAGACCACTGATGTTGGTAATGACCAGCTCGTATGTCTGTCCCTTCCCCACCTGATCGGCAAACATGGTCTTTGGTTGATCTTCATCACTGTGATGTGACAAGTGTGGATAAAGACTGATTATACTGAAATTTATGGGTCAATCACATTGATGTCAGATCAGTCACATCAATGTCAGACCAGTCACATTAATATCAGACCAGTCACATTAATGTCAGACCAGTCACATTAATGTCAGACCAGTCACATTAATGTCAGACCAGTCACATTAATGTCAGACCATAGTTTCTGCAACTTCCCTCTGAAGTTGCAGTTATTCATCAAATTTCCCACGATTCTGAATAAAGGTGTCAAAAATCTTCCCCCGAAAAATTGTGACAAAAATAATATTAATGTTGTGAATACATCTTTATATACTTTGCTCTTTTACAACTTAATGTATTTTTCATTGCACAATTACATGGGGGACATTTAAGAGCACATATTTACCAAATCTAAAAAAATTCGTTTGTTAAGTTAGTTGATACTCTGTATTACTTGACAATGTGTTGGTTGATACTCTGTATTACTTGACACTGTGTTAATTGATACTCTGTGTATTACTTGACACTGTGTTGATTGATATTCTGTATAACTTGACACTGTGTTAATTGATACTCTGCATTACTTGACACTGTGTTAGTTGATACTCTGTATTACTTGACACTGTGTTGGTTAATACTCTGTATTACTTGTCACTGTGTAAGTTGATACTCTGTATAACTTGACACTGTGTTGGTTGATGCTCTGTATAACTTGACACTGTGTTGGTTGATACTCTGTATTACTTGACACTGTGTTAGTTGATACTCTGTATTACTTGACACTGTGTTGGTTGATACTCTGTATTACTTGACACTGTGTAAGTTGATACTCTGTATTACTTGACACTGTGTTAGTTGATGCTCTGTATTACTTGACACTGTGTTAGTTGATACTCTGTATAACTTGACACTGTGTTGGTTGATGCTCTGTATAACTTGACACTGTGTTGGTTGATACTCTGTATTACTTGACACTGTGTTAGTTGATGCTCTGTATTACTTGACACTGTGTTAGTTGATACTCTGTATAACTTGACACTGTGTTGGTTGATGCTCTGTATAACTTGACACTGTGTTGGTTGATACTCTGTATTACTTGACACTGTGCTGGTTGATACTCTGTATTACTTGACACTGTGCTGGTTGATACTCTGTACTACTTGGCACTGTGTTGGTTGATACTCTGTATTACTTGACACTGTGTTAGTTGATACTCTGTATTACTTGACACTGTGTTGGTTGATAATCTGTATTACTTGACACTGTGTTGGTTGTTACTATGTATTACTTGACACTGTGTTGGTTGATACTCTGTATTACTTGACACTGTATTAGTTGATACTCTGTATTACTTGACACTGTGTTAATTGATACTCTGTATTACTTGACACTGTGCTGGTTGATACTCTGTATTATTTGACACTGTGTTGGTTGATACTCTGTATTACTTGACACTGTGTTAGTTGATACTCTGTATTTTTTGACACTGTGTTGGTTGATACTCTGTATTACTTGACACTGTGTAAGTTGATACTCTGTATTACTTGACACTGTGTTAGTTGATACTCTGTATTACTTGACACTGTGTTAGTTGATACTGTGTATTACTTGACACTGTGTTGGTTGATACTCTGTATTACTTGACACTGTGTTGGTTGATACTATGTATTACTTGACACTGTGTTGGTTGATACTCTGTATTACTTGACACTGTGTTAATTGATACTCTGTATTACTTGACACTGTGTTGGTTGATACTCTGTATTACTTGACACTGTGTTGGTTGATACTCTGTATAAGTTGATACTCTGTATTACTTGACACTGTGTTAGTTGATACTCTGTATTACTTGACACTGTCTTAGTCGATCCTCTGTATTACTTGACACTGTGTTGGTTGATACTCTGTATTACTTGACACTGTGTTGGTTGATACTCTGTATAAGTTGATACTCTGTATTACTTGACCCTGTGTTGGTTGATATTCTGTATTACTTGACACTGTGTTAGTTGATACTCTGTATTACTTGACACTGTGTTGGTTAATACTCTGTATTACTTGTCACTGTGTAAGTTGATACTCTGTATTACTTGACACTGTGCTGGTTGATACTCTGTATTACTTGACACTGTGTTGGTTAATACTCTGTATTACTTGACACTGTGTTGGTTGATACTCTGTATTACTTGACAGTGTTAGTTGATACTCTGTATTACTTGACACTGTGTTGGTTGATACTCTGTATTACTTGACAGTGTTAGTTGATACTCTGTATTACTTGACACTGTGTTGGTTGATGCTCTGTATTACTTGACACTGTGTTAGTTGATACTCTGTATTACTTGACACTGTGTTAGTTGATACTCTGTATTATTTGACACTGTTAGTTGAGCTAGAAATATAAAGAGGAAATTCTTAAATTATTGATTGATTAATTTATTTATTTCCACTTCTTTAAGATTTCAGATTATTTTTGCTCAAAATAAGAAATAAAACTCCTTGACCTTTTATCAATAGGAATGAACTCCCAGACCATACTTCTTGGAGATAGCACGTAATGACGCTCTTCACTCATTGGCCAGATATTTACGCCAATCAGTCCCTCTGTGGCACCATACAAAGGTGAGTATATGGGGACGCCTGGTGAATAAAGAAAATCTTATCATTAAATAATGGCAACAAACCGCCATAATATTTGTTAACTTGTATCACTGTATGTCCACCAACTTTGTATCAGAATGAGTAATAAGTGTACATTACATCATCATCCACTGTACACCCACGTTTGAAAATTTCACAAATGCTTTCCAGCAGCATCGTTAAACTGAAATCATGATAAGGGTTAATTATGAATCTATGCATGCTGGAGGCATGTGTGATTCCATGTGGTTAACTGGTCTGCTGGGTGATAATGATTAACTGTTTTGCACAAAAAAATTATATCTTTACTAAAATTATCACAAAGATGCCAAAAAATCAAATTAGTCAAGATTTTGGAGATGATATTAAACACTTAGTAGTTATACTTGATCAAGAAAACAGTTACAATTTTTATGTCAGAACAGTAGGCCTATTAATTTCCTCTTCAGATCATACTGAGAATTCACTTTCTTTTGAATCTTATTTGGAATGAGAGCATGTGACTTTATTTGAAATATAATCGTTCTGTCATCCAAAAACAATCATTAATTTGTAGATAATTAAAAGAGTTATTTAGATATAGAGCACAATCATTAATCACTAATTTACTGACCTTTAAGATACTTTTTCTCTAACATTCTGCCGTAGATTTTAAATGCACCAGAGTCGACAGTAAGAGCTAGATTCAAATTAGGCCATACCCTCTTGGCAATACCTTCAAAGCCTTTTTGAACTCCTCCCTCAACTCGGAAGCCCTCTTCGGATCAGGCTGGAGAATTTGATTGATTGCCTCACGCACCCTGAAGTCAATCTTTAGACCTGGGTGGATCCTGCCCATCTCGATGTCTTCAACAATTTTCTCCCAATTGTTCTCAAGATCTCTAAAAGCTGAGAATACCAAAGATGCAAAATTTGCTTCTAGCATGCCAAGGTTGCGGTCCTTCAAACCAAAAAGGAAATGGACGTAACAAGCTTCTGGTTCAGTCAATATATCAAACCCAGGTAGGGGAGTGCTATAAGAATCTAACAAAGCTTTGGAATTCCCCGGAGAAGATGAATTTGGCCCAATTGGGGTTCCTCCTTCAGAAACCTTCATTTTTGGGCTATAGAAGAATTTTAGACACTTTTGAAGATTTTTGGATTGTGGAAAACTCTTGTACATTGAATCAAATGCTAAAGCGACCCCTTGACTCAGAAATGCCAGCCGCTGTGCTTGTACCATAGGCAATAATTTATTTTGTCCATTGGTTCCTGATGTCACAGCCAATATGATAGGCTTATCCTTGGTCAAAATGTTATCCACATCTCCTTTTAAAAGCCTTTCGATGTAAGGCTTGTAATGATCATATCTGGTTAGGGGGTGGGATAAAACATATTCCTCTCGTGTATTGATATTCCCAAACCCGTGTTCTTTGCCGTAAAGTGTCTCACTTGAACTCCTCAACAGATCTAGTAACTTTTCATCTTGTACTTTTTTCACTTGTCTGGAGTCAGATTCCAATTTCCATCTTGAGTAGGCACCAAGAACTTGTAGGAATAGCAAGGAAACATACTGACCAAAAGCTGTGCGAATAGTGTGAGAATCGGATTTCTTCCTACGGTAAAAATCCACAGAAACTGCTGCCGTCCCAAACAAAAGGCTTGCTCCAGCACCTGAAGAAGATCAAATACTGAGCAATTAATATTCATGGTGCTGTAATCTATCTTACAAGTTAGTGGATTGCGACAACTCTTATTCAAATTTCATAATTGATCACTGTATAACTTTTGATATATGTATGTACATGTATATTATTTTGACTATTATTCAAACTAGACAGCATAGGGGAAGAAGCCTGATTTTTGTTTTGGAGGGGGGAAAGGAGGTTTAGTAGCTAGCCTTTGCTGATGAACTAAAAAATTAAAACATATTTAAATACATATAAAGGTACAACCATTTTGTTCTCCCTCTCTAAACCCAT
This sequence comes from Chiridota heheva, assembly GCA_020152595.1. Classification (NCBI taxonomy): domain Eukaryota; kingdom Metazoa; phylum Echinodermata; class Holothuroidea; order Apodida; family Chiridotidae; genus Chiridota; species Chiridota heheva. The sequence continues at coordinate 1,162,132 of JAIGNY010001856.1, forward strand.
GGGGCAAAGGGAAATTGCCACAAATTGTTTTTGCTGACACTCACCTGCCTGAGCATATCCTTGCCCACATTGTGTTTTATAAGTCTTTTGAAGAAGCTCTGGGATTTTAGCTATAATCATACCTCAGAATGAAACTATTCTGATTGATAAGGACCATTCATGAGCCAAACAGGACAATTGCTTACTATGCTATCATTCTGTGTTCTGTATCCATGTAAGATATTTCAATTATGAGTTTAAGTAAGATTATTAATTTAAAACAAATACTAATTCTATAAAATAAAAAAAAACACATTTAAATATGTATTTTTCTCATGAGGGGCAGGGCGGACCACAAGGGGGCAGGGCGGACCACGAGGGGGCAGGGCGGATCCCCAGGGGGTACGGTGAATTCCCAGGGGGCAGGACGGGCCCACAGAGGGATAGGGCAGGTTGCCCCTGTGAAACAGCAAAGCTAGGGGTTTGAGAAGCCCTATCAACATCCTCACCCAAGGAACTATCAACATTACATGTCGGACTACATCTTAATCAATAATCTCAGTCTGCACACTGGCATCAACCCTTTCAATGATACAACTACAACCAGAAAGTCTCAACTCCAAAGCCTTCAACCTTGTACACTTTGAACAAACAAATACAAAACTATCAACTGATGTTTCCTCAAAACTACATGTCACACCGACTCCTTAAAATCGACCCATATAACACAGCTATCACAACAAATAGAACTCTCCATAACCATAAACAGAAGCAGAAAACCAAAAGCAATAACCCAAAAAGAACAATAGGACCAACAATAGCTAAAGATTATATGGTAGGACAGTCCTTGTTGAAACTGACCACAAACTGTTGGAAGCCATCTTCAAGAAACCACTTAACGAAGCACCACCCTGGTTACAATGAATGCTACTGAGGCTCCAAAAATATGATCTTAGGGTTAGGGATAAGAGGTGGAAAGAAATGTATGTAGCAGATACCTTGAGCAGGGCACAACTGCCAGAGGTGTTACTGTAGATACCAACAGTGAGATTAGCATCAATCTAATATCTTAGATTCATTAACAGATGGAGGTATCCTCATTAGAGAAAATGATAATAATACCAGTCAGTATTTATCCAAACTATCTCAGATGGTAGGCCACATGATAAGGACATGACAATGGTGAACAGAAGCAGTATTGGACAATCAGAGAAACTTTGAAGTGGTGTAGATGGCCGGGGTAATTTTCAAAGACAGTCACATTGCAATACCAAAACAATTGTGTTCACATATACTAAATGAGATTCACTGGGAACCAGTGGCATAGCCAGGATTTTCTTATTGTGAGGGGTGGGGGAATTGAAGTGAACCGACACCATATTTAGTGGTGTAGGAACAGCCCCTGGTGGGGTCCAGGGGCAAAGTCCCGGTAGGGATCCAGGGGGCGAAGTCCCCTTAAGCTCTCGCAAAATTGACATTTCAAGGGCAAAAAAAGTATGTCACAATACATAGTAAGGTGTATCATACAAGAAAAAAGCTCATGTCAAAGAGAGCTATAATACACCATACAAATATAATGTGTTATTGTTTACGTTTGTACATGGTTAGGTTTATCGTCACTCTTTGAAAATTATAGGTTGTCTAAAAGAAAGGTTTTCAATAATTACTACAAACTTGTGTAAATGTTGTCAAACTTTTAAAATGAGCCTGTTCTGTATAATGTGCACTCTGACACCCACCTCCCCTTCGCTCTATATATCTGTCTTACTTCCTGAACTTAAACAAAAAATCGCACACATGTTTAATATATTATTACAGAAGAACCTTTTTTTGAGAAAGTGCCCTTTCACAATCTAAAAATATAATAAGCACCTGAAATGTCAAAGCTTCTATTAAAATATTGGGAGGAACTGCTCCCCCCCCCCCTCCTTCCTTTTATCCTCCTTCTCCCTTGGGTAGCCACTGCTGGGAACACTTAGGCCAAGAGAAGTCATTGTTATTCGCAAGAGACTACAGTATGTCTACTGGCCTGGTATGTTATCACAAATCAAGGATAAAGTTGCAGCACAACACCTATCGCAATAAACAAAGTAAAGAGCAATTGCTTTTACATGAACTTACAAATGGTCCATAGAAAAAAGTGGGAATCAACCTTTTTGCATTTCAAGGTAAGGACTATATACCCATCATTGACTATTATTCAAACTTTTTTGAAGCTAGTAATCTTTATATCACAGTAGCAGGCTGTGTCAATAGATAAATATAAGCAGCAATTTGCACACCATGGATACCAAACATAGTTGTGTCTGATAATGGTCCCCAGTTTTCAAGCTATGAATTTCAAGGTTTGCGAAGGAATTGAGGTTTACACACAAGACAAGCAGCCTAGAGTATCCTCAGTCAAATGGCTAGATAGAAAAGCCATTCAAACTGGCAGAAAGGCTTCTAAGGATCAGACAGATCCGCACCTGTCCCTGTTAAGCCTATGGAACACTCCATTCCAGGCTGCAGTTCCTCATCTCAGTTGTTAATGGGTCAGTGCACCAGATCAATGCTGTCAGTGTCTGACCTTTTATTGAAACCAAAAGCATTGTTCCTGACGCTGTCATTTTGATTCTACAAAACAGGTCAACTTGGAGCAAATCTGTCTATGACAAAACTGCTCATAATCTGCCTGGCTTACAACCCGGGGACTCAGAGCCACTGAAACCACGCCGTTTAAATAAATGGCATAAGGGGAAAATACTGCCTCTGTCATATTGGCTACAGGATAAACATGGGAGGGTCCTTTGCAGAAATAGGAATATTATCCGCACAAAAGAATCTTCACACCCAATCCAAATGGAAACAGGTACAGAAATTCAAGAGAAGAAAAAAAGGAAGGGGAATCTTAAAATGACGGGGCATTGGTTAGCAGTCAAGCACTCATCAAACAGGCTGTCAAACCCATTATGGAAAAGAAATCCATAAGCCTGGTCCTCACCTGAGTATTGTTAAAAGTATCATATGTTCATCTTATTGGTTATTTTACTTTACAAGCACTACATGTACATTATGTACTACATGTAGAACATGTAGTACATGTACAGTACTACATAATGTACATGTACTACATGTAGCACATGTAGCACATACACTACATGTAGCACATGTACTACATGTACTACATGTACATGTAGTACATGTAGTACATGTAGTACATGTGATGCATGAAATACATGTGTAATACATGTACTTTCTGAAAAAAAGGAGATGTTATGATATGTTTAAGTGAATGTCTCCCTCTATATTGTACATGATGTAGAACCTGAACATGGTGAACATGGTAACAGAAGACTGAATAAATGCTGTTTGAAAAAACTGTTTAACTGTTTGTTAATTTTTTCAGTTACTTTAAAATAAGAAAAATATTGCAAAAATGTTGGAATTTCCCATTGGCAATTTGACTCCTAAGATTAAATGTCCTATCATTTTTCTAAAAATAATGTGCGAGTCATCAGAGTTTTGTAGTGATTTGAAGCATTATCTTATATTATATTGTATTATATTATTTTATGTTATATTGGATATTATTCTTTGTTATCATTAAAGTTATATTTTATTTAGAAGTTGGTTTTCTTCTGGTGTTACATATTGTGTTATTCTTTAGATATTTTGAGATGTTAATATCTTTCCTTGAATTTATGTAAATAAGGATTTATCTGATTAGTTATCTTTATCTTTTATAGAAGTTGATTTAATATTGGTTTATGACACTAGAAGTTCGTTCACCTCTCTTCTGATCTATGGGTCACCGTCACTTGATTTAATATTGGTTTATGTTACTATGTTAGAAGTTCCTTCACTCTTCTCTTCTGATTCTATGTTGGGTCACCTCTCTTCTGATCTTGATTTGATATTGGTTTATGACATATGTTACTATGTTAGAAGTTCGTTCACCTATCTTCTGATCTATGGGTCACTTGATTTGATATTGGTTTATGACATATGTTACTATGTTAGAAGTTCATTCACCTCTCTTTTGATCTATGGGTCACTTGGTTTAATATTGGTTTATGACATATGTTACTATGTTAATGTTACTATGTTAGAAGTTCGTTCACCTCTCTTCTGATCTGGGTCAGCTTGGTAATTTTTCATCATTAGGTTAGAGTTGTTTTGATTGCAGAATGATTTGATTATGTGCCCGGATTGTCATGCGGCTTTGAATCTGGGAGAAACTTTTGTCCAATAAGAGTATGGAGTGTGAGGGGTCACGTGGGGTCTGTTATTCAAAAGGGATTAATTCATGGTTTGGGCTCTCCAAAACATTCCAAACCTTCCTAGAGTTTCTTGTCTTGTTTTGTTGCATACAGTTCATCATTACGTTTTCGTTATATTGGAATATATCACTTGATTTATAATAATCCTTATCAAGCAGAAATTATACCAGATATACTTTTTCCATCATCTTATTTATCTTAAAGAACTTGTGGTTTGATTGGAGTGTTTTAAAGATCAGATTAAAAGGAATAAACTGGAGAACATCAAAATCTAACGTGTTTCTTTGATTGATTTGGGCGGGGCCTACATATGACATAAGGTCACGCTTACAATTATCCAAGTTTAGAGCTGTCTAGCTTTATCTTATGTTCTATGTTCAACATATTTGTGTTTCGAGGTATTTTCACTGACTCACGAAAAATCATTTGCAAAACCGAAAAATAAGCTAGGCCTAAGACTTTCCAAGTGACTAATAATAATGACCCCTCCAGCTAGTGAGACCCTAGCTGTGCTCCCAGCAGACAGTCAGAGCTGTCACCAAGTCATACTTTTGCAAGTCAAGTCACTTGTTGATAAGTCAAGTCACAAGTCATTGGTGAGCAAGTCAAATCAAGTCACAAGTCATTTGTGAGCAAGTCAAATCAAGTTACAAGCCACTTTCCAGCGAGTCAAGTCAAGTCACAAGTCAAACGTTTGGATTTTCTGATATGGTATACAATTATATTAAAGTCAACAACGATTACAGATTAATGAAAATATCTAGATTACAAATTAAATTATATTTAAAGGTCTATGGACATGCAGAAATTTATACATTGGTTGAAAAGTATAAACTCTGTGCAGAATAGTTTTTGAAGTTTAAAAAAAGCATTTTATTCCTGCAAAATGTGTGATGTGTGGCAGACAGCTCAAAATCTATATGCAATTCTTAAATTTCCTCCCTAAATGCTAATCACTGAAAAAATGAGGTCTATTTCTGCTAGATTATTGGTGACATGCATTGGAAACAAATTTAGTCAGAATTTGTTACACCACTTTAAAGAATTCTCAGATTATGATAGACATTTAAAACAAAGGATTTACAAAAAAAAAAAACTGTGGTTGCCCTATAATACATCCCAAAATTTGCATAAAATATGCAAATTGATGCATGAGATTTTAAAATACTGTAAAATGGTCAACGTCTATCCGATTTTGATGAATTTCTTTTGCTTTGATGGTTTTTAATAGATTTTAAAGCAATTTAGCTATTATGTTGCCTCTACGAGGTTTCCATTTGCTAACAAGTTTCAGAACACTTTTTTTACATGCTAAACAATAACTGGAAAAAACCTGGGTAATTTATAAAGTAACGTCAATAATAAGGCAAGCCATAAAAATAAATGTCAGGGCCTTGAAAGCTGAGGATTGTTTTTGATGCCATGCACAATCAAGTGAGATAAAGCTGCATCACTTGTATAGTTAAAGGTAAGCTTTTATAGCCAGTCATTAATAAAACCAAAAACAAGAATTTTGTTTTTAATAGTCTTGCTAACTACTAAACTACATGTTGCAAATTATAAATACAAAAGACAAGTCATATCTCACCTGGACCCATTTCATTTAAAAATGTTTATTGTTTTGTTTGTTGATGTTTTAACAGCACCGCAACAGTTAGTCAAATGTGCCAGGAGGGTGTTAGAAAACTAAGGTGCAAACGTTTAATCTGTTTAAGCATTTTTGCTTTGAATGTCATATCATTAGATCCGTTTGTAAGTTTGTGATCTGCGACTAAAACTATAAATGAAAATAAAAGTAAAGACAAACAATGAATTAGTCACTGTCAGATAGTGGTAAACCTCTTATATGGATACACTTAGTTCTTCCAAATGTGTGAGTGTGGAAGGGGGGTGGGGTACAAAAATATGTTTTATACTGAACCTAAAGGGGAAAAATGAGGGCGTTTGATATTTTGTCACTTTACAAACATTTATAATCAATATGCAGAGCAAAAAGATGATCAGCACAACAAATAAACAAATGTTATGCTTTTGAAAATATTTCTGTGCACCAGGGATGTAACTTAGCAAGAATTTTGAAATGGGGAGAGCAACCTCTGTTAAAAAATATTTTGCACCGGACCCAACTGCCAAATGAGATTATTTAATCATACACTTACAGGACTAATCTATATATATGTAGGAGGAAGAAGGGGAAGGGGAGGGTGGGGGGTGATGGTGTGGAATCTAAAATTTCTTTGCTAAAAATTAATAAAGAACTTTGTACTCAAACTGTTGGGTCTGACCCTTTTTTCTTTTTCTTAAGGGATTTTTTTCGGAAAATGTACTGATTTTTTTATAGAAAATTTACTGAATGTTTTTCAGAAAATTGGCTGCATTTTTAGGAAATTTTAAGAAGCTCAAAGTCCATACATCAGTACATGCCATAATTAAACTGTTACAGTTATTCAAGTGGCCCAAAGGGGGAGCAACTACTCCCTCTGTTCCCCTGCATGGTTATTGTGCATCCCTGTTGTTTATAAAAGTGGGGAAAATGCAACTTTTATCTGGCAAATTTGTCTTACAAGGGCCCTAAATTTTCAGTGATAAATTAAGCTTCCATCAAGAGTTGATGCTAATCTAGAAATTTCCTTCAATTATTGACAATTTTCTTCAATTGTTTAAAAAAAAAAAATCATTTCTGGACAATTTTCATGAAATACCCTTCAATTTTGTACAATTTTTTTGAACAAGTTTGAAAATTTCCTTCATTTTTAGTTAATTCCTTCCTTTTCAGACAATTTTTGGAAAATTTTGCCAAAATTTCTTCAATTTACTTGTACTCCTTGTTTAAATGTCTCTATTCTCGCTTTTCCCCCATTTAAAAATATTTCAGCACCCAAAGGAAGAGGGGGGGAGGAGGGGAAGCGGTCACTCCCACAGAGCCTATTTTTGTGTTCAAGTTTGTTGTACTCCAAAAGAAAACCATGCATGGGTTAAATAATGTAAGTCACTGGTTTTCCATTGCAGGAACTTGGATGGAACATTTCCTCCCCTTTCATTTCGCCACTGCTTATACAACATACCAGCATCTACAAGGATCATCTTAAGGGTCCAGCAACTTCATCATATGAAAGAGGATTTTAATAGAAACAAACTGGCAAAGAAAGCATTCACAAATCTTATTCCATTAAGGAGATATTTAAGTTTAAAGCTTGGTATCATTTGTATAGAAACGACTGATGTAGGCCTAGTTGTCATGTCACAGCCTCAAATTCCTCAATCTTTACACAATCTATTTTATTTTGTCCTGCAATTTTGTGGCTTAAACACCATTGGATAAGTCAGGAAAGTAGTAAAAAAATAGTAAGAATCTTGCAATTACAATTTACCACCTGAAGAAAGTTCAAGGAAAAATCAAGATATATACACTAAATACCTCTTACAACGCTGAATAGTTCCAAAAGGATTGCCCAACTGTACTAGTGCTTGTGCGCTCACAAAAGTATAAATTCTTTAACCTTTTATCTAGTCGTTTTTGTATCATTCATTAAGTTTCATTCTGTTCCCTGTGCATCTTTTGATACATTCAAAAGCAGTAAGGCTGTGCACGCTCTGTATAAAGTTGTATTGCATAAAGAATCTGTCAATCATCACATTCTTTTTGCTAAATTGTATCATCACAGTATTAAAGGAGTGGCCTACAATTGGTTTGATTGATAACACTTATTCTTCTTCTTATCGTATTTTAAATTGTGGTGTGCCCCAGGGGTCAATCCTTGGGCCTTTGTTATTCTTGCTATATGTAAATGATATTACCTATTCTTCACACCTTTTACACTTTGACACTTTTTGCTGATGATACTAGTATTTTGTATAACAATGTTGATAATGTCATTTCAGTCATCAACTCTGAATTAAAAAATTGTTGCCAATTGGTTTAAGGTTAATACGCTATCTTTAAATATCAGCAAAACTCATTTCATGATTTTTCATCCCCATTATAAGAATATAAATAATATTGAAATATTGATTGATAATTCCCAAATCAAACGTGTTGATGCCATCAAATTTTTGAGTTTATACATTGACTCTTTATTAAAATGTTCTTCTCATATTAATAAGATTAAGACATCTTTTTCTACATGACTTGTCCTTCTCCTTAAAAATTTGTTCCAGCAAATCATAACCACAAACTTACTGTAGCAAATAGTGAGACCACTTTATCTTAATTAAAATAACCACACAATAAGGACTTCATCCATTGCTAATATGATATTCAGCACCAACTTCCACAACAACTAAGGTTTTTAGAATAAAGAAAATACAGAGGAAAAATCTGACCCGCCTGGTTATGTATCAAGTCGGGTCTGACTGTTTGAAACTTTAAGGAGCAGAACAACTAATGTAAAATAATTGGGGTTTCCTATAAAATTAAAGAGTTTGTATCTAGTTACATCTTTTAAAATGTATATAATACTCTTATTCTTCCTCATTTAAGCTATTGCAATGTACAGTAGTATGGATTAATGCTCACCCTTTTCATCTAAATCAATTATTCATACTTCACAAAAAGGCTGTTTGTATTATCACCCAATCAAGTGTTCAAGCACATACATCCCCTCTTTTTACCAGATTATGTTTTCTTAATATTTTTGATATCCACAGACACCAATGCGCTGTTTTCATTTTAAAATTTGTCAATCAACAATTACCAGATATTTTCAAGGATTTCTTTTCTTTTACTCATAATATATATTCCTACAACACCAGGTTCTCCCATTACCTATTTTCTCTTCCTATAAATTCTGACCTTTTTAAATGCTCCATTGTATCTAATGGTATTAAGTTCTGGAATCAAATATGCGATTCTATAAAAAACATAAAAACTGTAAAATTATTTTCTGATAAGTTAGAAAAGACACTTATATCTGAATATGACCACCTCTAGTTTACCTTCATGTATTTTCATCTCCGCTTAGTTGATGATTATATTTGACATCTTAATTTTTACCCAACTAGTTTATTAATTTTTCCCTAGGCTTCTTTAATGTTACCGGGTGGGAGTTCCTCTTTTCCTCCTATTCCACTTTTCTATACATTTCCTTTGTAATTAATTAATTAATTTAAGTTACGATGGGCTTCTTGTAAAAGCTCCGGCTTCTAAGCCCTTTCACCATTTTCTCATAAATTGTTGCTTTTTATTATAAATATTGTAATACATGCATGACAATGAAAAGTAATTCGATCAAATCAATCTTCCACTTATGAAAGTTGTATGGATCGAGTTACTAACGTTAATGTTACCGTTAGTAAAATGTGTGATTCAATCTTATCTTATTTTTTATTTTTAATGTCGCCATGTAAAATTTCGTCATGTCAAGTCACTTGTTCGCAAGTCAAGTCGAGTTACAAGTCAAAAAAATGTGACTCGAGTCCAAGTCACTTACTCGAGTCAACAACTCTGCAGACAGCTACTGTAGTACTGACATCATGTACAAAAACAACTGGTGCAAGTTACTTGACCTGTACCATTACTATACGGCCTAGTAGTAGTACTGCGAATTTTTTTCGAACAAACAGACAAAGATTCCCCAACATCTAATTATTTTGGGGTCTACATTTACCGAAATAATTACAATTTTACGTAGAGGTACCTTTTAAAAGCATGCTCAAAACCCCTATCTTTTTCGAAACCATAGTCTTTAGACTTTTGCTGGGCTACTTTGTCGATAGGCTATGCAGAGCTACCGGAACCGGAACTGCTGTGAACAGGACCGACCAGGAGGAGGGCCGGTCTAGGGAGAATGAAAAAGAGGCGTGGCATCGTACTTCCGCATTGAGTATCTCGCTATGCAAGGGTCGTATACAGTGTACTGTCGACGTGACCGTGTTACGTGTTGGTTAGTTTGAACTATGGAACGCTAAGTGGGCAAAAATTACGCAGTAATTGAACAGGCGATCGAATATTTATGGCGATGATAAACATTTAAAGGCGGTGGTACAAAAGTAGATTTACCACCAATTACAATTGATTCTAAACAGGTTTTATCCGGTGTACCACAAGGTACTGTCTTGGGTCCATTACTTTTCCTCTTATATATAAATGACATCCCTGATAATATAAACAGCACAGTCAGACTGTTTGCTGATGACTGCCTTGTGTACAGAACAATTGAAAACCCCTCTGACCAACAAATCCTCCAAGATGATCTTAACAAACTTGAACAATGGCAAAACAAATGGCAAATGAATTTCAACCCCTCCAAATGCTACATCTTGTCAATTTCCTCTAAGAAATGCTTTAAATCACCTGTTTATACCTTATGCAACCAGCCACTAAAACATGTCAACTCCCACCCATACCTAGGTGTTGAAATTGATAATAAACTTAGATGGGATAAACATATACATAACACAACCAAGAAAGCTAACTCTATACTTGGCCTTTTAAAACGTAACCTTTCAAACTGTCCCACCGACGTTAAATCCACTGCTTATAAAGCTCTAGTCAGGCCAGTACTTGAGTACGCATCTGCAGTCTGGGACCCCCATCACCAGTGCGATGTGGATAAACTTGAATCTATTCAAAGGAGAGCAGCCAGGTTCTGTATGGCAGACTACTCTTATAAATCTAGTGTAAAAAACATGCTTTATAAATTAGATTGGCCCCTGCTTAAAACAAGACGATACAACACCCGGCTGCATATGCTATATAAAATTAATAACAATCTTGTCGCCATCAATAAAGATGAACTTATTCCCACCGTTAGAACTAATACAAGAAATAATCATGACCTTAATTTCCAGGTTCCCTATGCTAAAAAGAATGTATATAAACACTCTTTCTTCCCTCACACACTAAAGGATTGGAATGCTTTACCGTCAGACATTGTTCATGCACTAAGTCTCAACTGTTTCAAAGCTAAACTTACTAACACCTGTAGAGAGAGAGAGAGAGAGTTGAACACACAATTACAATGACGGGGTCGTCGCCTGCGTATCCGGTTATGATAGTACAAATGCTATCACGAAACGCTTAATACGACCCGGACGAGAACACAGGTACGACGTACGGACAGACATAACATCGACAACCAAGTCAATGTCCACGGCCTTTGATAACCAGTTGTGGTGCACTGGCGTATCTACCCACCCCAGGATTGAACCCGGGGCCTCGTGGTCTGTAGACAGGTATGATAACCGCTACACCACAGTACAACACCTGTATTGCTAACTAGTTTTTTTTATATTATTTTTTACTCATACTTTTTACGCTCGGTTGGCGTTCATGTCCTCTTGAAGGATTTTTGCCGACTTAACCGTTTCAGATTCAGATTCAGATACCGCCTACTAAATTACCACCGACTTTTTACCCACTTGGCGTTCCATACTGAACAGCTGGGATTTTTTGTGCAGTCAGCTCAAAATGTAAAACATATAAGTTATAACGTTAACGTTGGTTAAAGGCTCAGTTACTCACTCAGTCAGAACTTGGACAGTGGTAAAGATAATGAGCTTAATTTATTCCGTTTGATTTCCGAGTTCAAGTTTTGTGCTAAAATGGAAGATCTTTCCGACGTTCTGCGGAGAGCAACTTCTGATAAAATTCGGAAGTTTGAGCTGATTAAAGGTGCCACATAGGCTACATATCTGATATTATTACATAGGACCTTGCCCCCCTAGGCCTAGTGACATTAGCAATTGTGCTTGAGTCGCAACGTCAGTGACACGTTAGGCCTAGACCAAATATGTTAGTCTTTAAAACGTGAAGCTGTCATTTTAAAATTAGTAGCCTAGGTCTTTGCTGTCACATAATTACATATAACGTTAGACAGTCATTACTAATATTTTCTGACAAGTGACATGTTGACATTTTATGTTGTGTAAATCGAGTATTCGGTCATCCAGGCATTTTGTATCTGAATCGGTTAAGTCGGCAAAAATCCTTCAAGAGGACATGAACGCCAACCGAGCGTAAAAAGTATGAGTACAAAATAATAAAAGAAAACTAGTTAGCAGTACAAGTGTTAGTAAGTTTAGCTTTGAAACAGTTGAGACTTAGTGCATGTACATCTGGGACACTTTGTCAGTGAAAACATTGCACAAGTGCTCAAAATGCTTTAACATACTGTACCTGTACAATATTTCCACCAAATTTACAACTTCCTGGTCTGGCTGCACAAATACCTAGTAGGTCTACTCCCCGTAGTAGGCCTACCATCAGACTGGTGCCAGCCGTGTTAGTGATGGCTGCAATTTATAGCTGACGGTAAATGTCAGCCCATACTGAGGGATGTGTTTAAAAACTAGCAAATACATAAGTGAAGGTAGAGATTTAAGGCCCTAAACTTGTTACCGATTTTACACTAGCCTGTGATTTTAAAGCAAGAGTTTAATCACCGACAAATTTGTTGTTAAGCTTTTAATACGCATGCTACTATAACGTCATGCCGGCATGATTGTGTAAGCCATATTTATTAGTTAACAATAGCAAAGAAAAAAGGACGAGGATAGAAAAGACACCTATTTGTTTCTTTATTGTAGTCATCTTTTATAGATGAAATTCACAGGAATGTTCCTGTAATTTACAAAAAGGAAATTTATATTGCAATCTATGATATGAACAGTCATAAAGTGATGATTTAGCAATTATTCTCAACGTGTCTTTCCTAAAGTATGTAGTTTTATATTATGTTGAGCATGATTATTTAGCCTTTTTTTAATATTGTTATTCTTGATACATTAATATCAAAAAGATTTCTTTATATAATTGTTGTTTTTTTGTGTGGTCAGGAACATTACCATTTCTTCTCTTTAAGCCAGGATTAGATCTGGGTTCTTTGAAAGTAACAACCACAAAATGTTCTAGGTAATCACCATACTGTAATTGAAAGTGTACAGGTAGCTATGATTTTAATCTTTACCCCCACACCTTCTCTCCACACACACACACACACAAATTGGTCTTCCTTTACATGGAGTATCAACATGTCCTGAGGCCTCACAGTTCTTACAATGTATGAAGAATATCATTAAAAAGCTGCTATTTCATATATTATCTATTATATAGACATTTTGTTTGCAGTTGCAGTGAGTGTTAATAAGTTTAAAAAATGGCTTTTCTCCCTTTTTCTGCAGGCAAACAAGTTTCTTCCTTTCCTTTTCCATTCTGGGACGTGGTTGTCATCAGTGCAGCGGACGAGGCGCAAAGTTTTGCATTTCAGCAACAGATTAACGAGAAGATAGAAAATAATCAGCTCCCTCTTGGAGTTAAATTCTTATGTTTTCCGGATCCAGGAAAGGCCAAAATTGGTAAATACAATACGTTTTTCATGGAAGAGAAGGAGAAAGGGAGAAGGTGGGCGGACGGGGAAGGGGGAAGGAGTGGGAAGGAAGGAACTGCCAAACTTAAGTGTCTAAGTAGTACTTGAAGATTTATTACAGTAGAAAGTGTTGTATATTGAATTTAGATCATTTTTAAGTAAGTTTGGTATTTTCAATAATAGAAGTTTCAAGCAGACATACTGTTTTTGATTTTTTAAATATTTTCCAAAATATCTAAATTAATTGTGATGTCATTTTCTGTGGTATAAAGAAATGACATCTGATATGTAGTCAGAGAAATGAAAAATTTAATCCTTCACAGAAGTTTCTAGAGACTTTCCTGAGTTGAAATTGTTTGAATGTCAGCACCATCTAATATGGATGAAAATAAGTTCTGACAAGTATTTATTTGTAAGATATAACAATATATTTGTTTGTGATGTGTTTGATTGACAGGAATTACGAAGCAAACTTAAGTACACTCTAAAGAGTCCCCCCCCCCCCTCCACCCGAAACCATGTCCCAGAAATATGTGTTTGTATTGTCTCCCTTATTGCTGAATTGGTAATAAATCTACTCCCAGTATTGATGGCAGATTTATGTGTCTCCATCAACAACAAACATATTTGATGTAGTCATTAAAGAATGTGATACCCTTCCACCTTATTCTTACATTTTATCAAGCCAGGCTTCAATGCTTTAAATGTTCCTTACAGCAGGTGTTTTCCTATTTAAGAGAAGTAGTTGTCAAACATACTGTACAGACAATCACCATCAAAAGTATTCACCTTTTTTTCTTGAACTTTACCGCCTAACTAAATTTTTACTAAAATCCATCAATTCTTGAAATATTTTGTTGATAAAACCCCCCAAAACACAGGCAAAAATGTAACCTCTGCCCAACTTTGTTGACTGACTCACAGGCAGAGTTACAGTAAGTGGTTTTATTTTCACCTGTCTATTGGTTTGGTGATTCTAGGAAGACGGTCTGATGAGGGCCAGACAGACATATCTGGCTGTACAGTATGTATGACCAATGCATGTACATGGACTAGTCTGAGCTAGCCTCACAATACTGATTTTGTTTTTCAAAAAGAGATAAAAACACATCTCTTCAAGGGTGAGTTTTGATGGTTTTACTATCAAATTGACTTTTTGTGTTTATTTTTTGTACATCTTGACTGTTTTTGCAAAGGGCCATGACGCCAAGTTTGATGGATATCGGAGCTATTCTGTAAAATCATTATTTTAAATCAATGTATAGGCCCTGTTTATATTGTGGAAAGATCCAGTTTGACCCATCTTTTTGTTAACTTTGACCCTTGGGCATGCAACAAGAAAATGTTAAGTGTGCCACTCCTTGAAATTTCTTCGCTGATCAGTTGCTGGTCTTTTGAAATGCACACCATGACTCACTAATGAGTATTCATACCAAAGCGTATTTAATAATCAATTTCTCTCTGGATTGTACTGGAGCAGCTCAGAGAGAAATTGATGCTTTACGGAACAATTCCGGAGGTAATACTTAGTGCTGTCATGACATAATGATTATCACAATATCTCTTTTTCCACGACATGAAATATTCCTCTCACGACATGTCGCGATAACAAAACTTAATACTTAACTAAGAAATTTTGCGCAACTAGGCTAGGCTACTTCTTACGTTACAATTCTAATGTTACAGTACTATATCTAAAAGTCAAGTTTAGGCCATTAAAAATGTGCAAAATAATTGTGAAATGTAAAAAGAACTAATTAAAAATCGTACTCCGTCACCACACACTGGCACCTGCCGATGTAAGTTGACAAAAACAACGAAAAAATGGTCCAGAATGTGCCGCTCGGGCTCTCACTTTGATGATTCATGGTCAATTTGGCTGAATTACCAAACGTATGCTGAATGTAATAGTCACACGATTATGTCGTTTGCTAGATCTGCAACTCATTTTTTTTTACGTTTATCATATCATGGAGTAAATTGTAGCTCCATGATCATATAACATTAGTGATATTAACAATTTGTGTCATGAGTCAGTTTTCTTGATATATTGTGATATTTTTCTCCACGATAATGAATACGTAATAGAGCCATGTCGTGACAGCACTAGTAATACCACTTGGCCTCATAGCTCAGTCGTAGAGTAACCGAACGATAGTCGAGGGTCTCGGGTTCGAATCCTGATGAGGGCATATGATTTTTCTTTCACCATCTCACATTCATTATATATATATATATATATATATATATATATATATATATATATATATATATATATATATATATATATATATATATATATATATATATATATATATATATATATATATATATATATATATATATATATATATATATATATATATATATATATATATATATATATATATATATATATATATATATATATAGATAGATAGATAGATAGATAGATAGATAGATAGATATATATTAACGAATTAGGTCGAACTAAGTTTCTGCTTCATAATTTCCACATGACAAATTTGTTTAAGAGTACAATAGTACCTCACTCATTGGGTGTCTGTGATTGACAGAAGAGAAGGATTATAGGATACAGGTTACTATAGCTTTGCAGGTCAATAAGGCATGGCTTAGTATTGGTATCTTTGTGTTTTTTTTTTTTTTTAATTTAATAAGAATTTGGTAGAGTGTCTACAAGTGGACATTAATTCAGATCTTGTATTAAGCGAAGAATCACAGGATTTGTATATTAGGTAAACTTTTTCAATTAAACATAAATTGTCGTTTAGTTGCAATACTATATGGTCTAGCACATTTTAAAACTTTTCATTTAATATCAAATTCCTTATTGTTATACTTGAGTGACCAGATATATTTGCTGTGTTCTGTATCTTTTCTTTTGTGTTGTTGGACAAAAGAACTTTTATGATTAGCATATCTAGTGTTAAAATCTGTTGCACAAAGTCCGACATAGGTCTCAGTTTGGACGCTATTCTTTGTTGTGACGACTGCTTGGTAAACTAAGACTGCTTGGTAGACTAAGACTGCTTGGTAAACTAAGACTGCTTGGTAGACTAAGACTGCTTGGTAGACTAAGACTGCTTGGTAGACTAAGACTGCTTGGTAGACTAAGACTGCTTGGTAGACTAAGACTGCTTGGTAGACTAAGACTGCTTGGTAGACTAAGACTGCTTGGTAGACTAAGACTGCTTGGTAGACTAAGACTGCTTGGTAGACTAAGACTGCTTGGTAGACTAAGACTGCTTGGTAAACTAAGACTGCTTGGTAGACTAAGACTGCTTGGTAAACTAAGACTGCTTGGTAGACTAAGACTGCTTGGTAGACTAAGACTGCTTGGTAGACTAAGACTGCTTGGTAGACTAAGACTGCTTGGTAGACTAAGACTGCTTGGTAGACTAAGACTGCTTGGTAGACTAAGCCTTCTTCCTTGCATCTATTATTCACTGGGCATTGCTCTTTTTCCTACATTTGCATTCTTTAAGTGAGGGTTTCACTTGGGTCAGTAATTATTGATTTGTTATGGATGTCAGTCAATTATATATATATATATATATATATATATATATATATATATATATATATATATATATATATATATATATATATATATATATATATATATATATGTATATATATATATATATATATACACATACATATATATATGTATATATATATATATATATATATATATATATATATATATATATATCTATATATATATATATATATATATATATATATATATATATATATATATATATATATATATATATATATATATATATATATATATATATATATATATATATATATATATATATATATATATATATATATATATATATATATAAAAATCTATATATATATATATATATATGTATGTATATATATATATATATATATATATATATATATATATATATATATATATATATATATATATATATATATATATATATATATATATATATGACATTAGTACAAGCAAGATTTGATATGTGTTTAACAACAATTCTTACTTTGTTTACATTTCAGATAATAATGGAAGGTGGATGATAATCCTTGTATATTTATATATATATATATATATATATATATATATATATATATATATATATATATATATATATATATATATATATATATATATATATATATATATATATATATATATATATATATATATATATATATATATATATATATATATACATATATATATATATATAAATATATATATATATATATATATATCTACATATACATATATATATATATATATATACATGTACATATATATACATACATGTACATACATACATGCATATATATATATACATACATACATACATACATACACACACACATACATACATACATACATACAAACATACACACATACATATATATATATATATATATGACATCAATCTGAGCAAGATTTGATTTCAGAAAATAATGGAGGGTGGATAATAATCCTTATATTTTTCATGACAACAAATGCTCCATGTCCAATTGTTAACGTAACAGTATTTGTATTTGACTATCAAAGACTAGCTAAGCTGAAGTAATTATCATTGATTGCTATTTTATAATTGACTTTGTTGCTTTTTCAGGTCCTGGGGGCTCGTTGATGGCTGTGTCGTATATGCTGAACTGCGTCTATGGGAGTGCGTTTCAAAACATGAAAGCTCTCTTTATCCCATCTGGTGGATATAGTCAACGTCTTCCAAATTGCAGTTTACTTGGCAAAATCTTCGCCACCATTCCACTCGGCAACCCTATTTATCAGATGTTAGAACTTAAACTTGCCATGTATATCGATCTCCCAGCAAGAATGGGATCTGGGCTGTTCCTGGCAAATACAGACACATTCATCTTGTATGATGCAGACAGTAACTCAAACTGGACTTTTGACCGGCCAGGAATCACGGCCCTGGGCCATCCTGCTCCTCCTCCTCTTGGTCGAGGTCATGGAGTGTTCGTGATAGACGGCTCCAACTTGCAGGATACAAAAGTCTCTGTTGTTGAATGTAATCAATTTCTCCATAAAGTTGAACCTGATGTTATGAGACAGAAAGGGGCGTTACTACCAAGGTTCTTCTCCCAAAGCTTAGGCTATGAGGAACTGATCTTGATTGACAGCGGTTATTACATGGATATGCCAACTGTCAAAAAGCTGATGAATTTTTACACTTCAGCCCAACCTTTGGAATATGAGATTGATTCCCATGGGGACTTCCTCCAGGCTCTTGGACGAGACTCAAATTTAGATTACATTAATAATACTCAAAATGTTGTGGATAAGTCAGAAGGACTGGGAAACATTAGAAAGCAAATATTCCAGGTCCTTCAGGGAACTGGATTGTCAACTTTAGTCCTTCGCGATTCCAAATTCTATCACATTGGCACCACAGCAGAATACCTTTATCATTTCACTGCAGATCACGTTCTCGCAAGGAGCTTGGGTTGAGTCAGGATGCATGCAATAAGTACTACAGGGGTGACAAGGTAGCACCGGTGGAATTGGATTCACATGAAAGGCTGACATTAGGAAAGCAGTATTGTATCATGAATTCTGTGCTTCCAGTTGAAATTGTGCTATCAGGACGATGTGTCATGGAGTTCTGTCATTTTAAAGGCTCATTCCATATAGGTGAAGACGTCATCATTAGCAATTGCTGTTATTCTACACCTTCAAATGAAATGTCTGTTACAGTCCCCTCAAATGTCTTTCTTCACACAGTGTGCATCATTGATGACTCTCATAGAGCTTACGTAACAGTCGTATTTGACAATGATGATAACCTGAAAAAGAAAGTATCGCATTCAAATGCCAAGAGTCTCTCCTTCCTTGGAAATTGCTTGGGAGATGTTTGCAGCGAATCGGGGTTGATGGCAAGTGATTTATTTCCCGACAAAACCGACTGCAGTCTTTGGAATGCCAAGCTCTTTCAACCAAAGTCATCCATGGAGAAATCTTTCAGGTTTGCTCTGGATACAATCAGCATTGTGAAGGGGGGAATGAAACGAGAGGTTGGGAGAATTTTCTCAGGGGGCATATCGTTGGCTGAAATCCTTGATAAAAAGGACGTTGATGGAATGCTGGTTTACAGAAGAGAGTTGGGTTTGATTCCTGTTTTTCACAAAGGTATCTGAATATACAAGCCTGACGCATGAAAGGTGAACTTGGGAAAATGTGTCAGAAAATGGGTAATAATTGTTTTCAACAGGAGTTAGGCATGCAAAATTGGGAAATGCAAATTGAATGAAGAAAAGTTGTAAGGTTTTCATGAATTGGTTTTGTGTAGAAAGGCCAAATAAAATACATGTTTGTTTCTAATTTTCTTTCCCAAAATCTTATTATTTTATCTACATGTAGGGTAGGAACGGAAAAATATTTCCTTCCTGTTTTACATGTAATATAAACCTCATTTTCTTCGACATCATGAAAGAGTTTGTGATTTATTTCCAAGATGTGTAAAATTGATGTTAGTTATTTATTAGATAATGACAATAATATTTTTTCAATGACTTTATTTTGGCCTGAAGATGTAAAAGAAACTGGAGATTTTTGCCTACCATTGTTTTTCAGTTATAAGACATCTTTCTCTGAAAATATATTTGTGCAATATGTTACTAAAGATCATAAGGGTGACATACCCCCCATATAACTTAAGAAGATGAATATTTTTATATTCTGGAGACTTAATTTTATGCATCACTTTGAACCAATAGAGCAATAAATTTGGGTCTTAAAATTTGAAAAGCCAAAGTTCGTCAAAGCATGTACAGTGTTGGTAGGAATAAGACATTATTAAAGAGGCAGAAATGTTCATCAGAAAAATATCATTTTGTTCCCCAGGGATTTGTTGAAAAACTTTTCTGGCCTTGTGTGGACAGCTTGCTTGCTATCAGCAGAGATGGATGAGCCATTGTTTTATGATTTGGACTAGAGATTGGAGAGAGATACATGCAAATTCGTTTTCACTTTTTCTATATCTTTCAATCTTATTTGCTACTTCTAAGTTCTTATTTTCATATAGATATGATTGTCTAGTTCCTTTAAAAATATACAGACACGTAAAAGTTAAGCTCATAACTTCAAAAATTAGGAAAGCAACAATTTAGAACAATCTTAGAAATGAAATTCTACAAATTGTGGGGTCTTGTTGATATATCTTTTGTTGCCTATTTATTTCCATTTTTCTGTGAGAAAAATCTGTATATTACATAATCTTAAAATGATTCTAATATTTTTATAACATGTACATATAAAATGGTAATAACTTATTTAATGTAAGCAAATTACAATACCATTCATTTTAAGCAGTTAAGATGTGGCAGATTTGGTAACAGACATCAAAATTTATTTTAAATTGAAGAGAAAAGATAATTTATAAAGAATGAATGAAGTTTTACAGAGAAATTGTGGGGTGTTAAAGAAAACTCTTTTGCATATTTATTTCCATTTTTCTGTCAGAAAAAAGAAAATCATAAAATTATTGTTGTGTTTGTTTACATTGTACATGTAAAATGGTAGCCACTCTAAATATAAACAATATGATTTCTTTCCAGTAGTTAACATATGCTAGATTTGATAGCAGCACATTACCTCAATTGATTGCAGCACACTACCTCAATTGATTGCAGCACAATTACCTCAATTGATTGCAGCACATTACCTCAACTGATTGCAGCACATTACCTCAACTGATTGCAGCACATTACCTCAATTGATTGCAGCACATTACCTCAATTGATTGCAGCACATTACCTCAGTTGATTGCAGCACATTATCTCAATTTTGTGGCATTTTCCGACATTAGAATATCCTGGTGCTTCCTTTCTTAGTGACTGTTTTTATGTTTTTCTTTAATCTTGATTTTTTTGCAAATCTGAAATAATTTTGCCTTAAACTCATCTCCCCTCTGCCTTAAACTCACCTCTTTCACCACACATAATCTCCCCCCTTTTACACCTAACCTAACACACCCCTTTCTTTTCACCTAATTTTTTCTCCCAAATTCAGCTTTCCCCCTTTATCTCCCTTACAAACCTTCCATCGCCTCACTATCCTAGCTCTTACACCATTTTTTATTAACACGCTCTTGGCACATTTAATTCTGGACTGTCGCGGCGTCATCAAACATCAACAAAACGTTAACTGATAAGAACCAGTGGCATAGGAAGAGTCACCTCTTGGTTCCGATGCGATAGCATCAGGAACCTATGGCGTCATGATGGCGTGTGTGAATGTACAGTATGTATGTGACGACCAGCTCGTAAACACGATATCTCAAGAAAGGTATGGTGGATTCATGATATATGTGGTACACAGATAGTCCATGGTTCCTATTGTTTGTGATAGTTATGTCATAAACTAATAAGTAGGTGCAGCTTAATGTAAAAATCTTAAAATGTTCACATTTTAACAATTATATATTTTTTTTGTTTCATATTTGGTATAAATATGATGTAAGCTAATCTGTATGTGTGATCAGTATAAAAACATTGACTTTCATAAATAGGCGTAGAGGGCGGGGCTTAATACGATTTTGTAAGCAAAAAGCTTGTAAAGACGATATCTCCAAAACTACGAACTAGTACACATCTTGTTTGGTACACAGATAGCTCATGGTCCGCTGATGTGCCCTAATATTTTGGTAGTGATTTATGCATATCCACAAATGGGCGGGGCTAAAATAAAAAATTTGAAAACAATAAATGAGCAAGTGTATGTCCGTTTTGTGTCATATTGGGCATGATGGTATTGCCGGTTATTGTGCACATGCTTATGTTATCAACAGATGTCATTAATATGCATGGTAGGCATGGCTTAAAAAGTGAAAGTGCTAAGGGATGTAAACACCATATACTGTATCTCATGAATAGTATATCAGATTTATGCCATATGTCATACACAGATGGGTCATTG
The DNA here is from genome assembly GCA_020152595.1 of Chiridota heheva. Classification (NCBI taxonomy): domain Eukaryota; kingdom Metazoa; phylum Echinodermata; class Holothuroidea; order Apodida; family Chiridotidae; genus Chiridota; species Chiridota heheva. The sequence goes on from JAIGNY010001856.1 coordinate 1,184,622, forward strand.
TCTGTACATATGTTCTAATGTTGTAGTGATACCACAAATATTAATGAGTAGGCGGGGCTTACCATTAAGAATTTTTGGCCCTTAGACCCCTCCAATTCGACACCCCTGATTTTCTCAAAATTAGAGGTAATCCACACCATTCAACCCGAGAGACTTCACAATTCATTCAGGCGCGTAGCCAGGATTTTTTTAACGGGGGGGCCTAGACCATCAGCCCTTGGTGAAGTTTGCCCTATTGTAACTGCGCTACGTACGCACCACTATGGCTTGGCGTGTAACTTATATGGAGGACATTTTTTAAAACGTATGCGTAATGGGTTTCGATGTCATTAGTTTTTAATGTCCAGTCTCTATATAGTTCATCACTGGTGTTTAGATTAGATCTCGAGTTTGTTACTTGAGAGGAAGGGGGGGGGAGGTATTTCTTCTTTTAAAGGTATTTCCGTAGTGAGCGAAAACTTTTTTGTGAATGGAGGGCCAGGCGCCCCAGGCCCCTACCACAGCCCCCTTCCCCCTCCCCCTCCCCTCTGGCTACGCGCTTGAATTTATTGACTAGCATCCAGGTATTAATACACCATACACAACACAGGGATAATGTATACTTTCTTAACTGACAACATCTTTATAGTCTATTCACAGTTCACTTGTTAGCAATCAGCTACTGTTACACTGTGCACGATAGGTCATTCATCTTGGGCTCAAGACACATAACTGCTGTTCATGATGCGAATCAGATTAGTCCTTGGTGGAGCCTAAATAGAAATATACATTATATGCTCGGGAGAACTTTGTGCAAGACCCATGAATGATTGATGGACCTGCCAGGCTGACAAATTCTTGAAATAGGATAAATGATAAACCGTTTTTGCATCATACTTGCTATGATAGTGTTGTTTATTATGCACATGCTAATGGTGTCAATGGGTTCTATCTGCATGGTGGGTATACTTATGAATGAATATCATGGAACACATGACTTGTCCTTCTTAGAAATTTGTTCCAGCAAATCATAACCACAGACTTAATGTAGTAAATAATGAGACCACTCATTTTAATCAAAATAACCACACAAAGACTGCATCCATTGCCACTATGATACTCAACACCAACTTCCACAACAACTAACCCAGGACAAACAGGAGAACAATAGTTTTTAGAATAAAGGGGAAAAGTCTTGACTGTTTGAAATTTTAAGGAGCACAACAACTAATGATATGCAATGACATGACCACTGGCATAGCCAGGATGTTTCTTTAGGGTGAGGGGAAACCATGAGCGGCGAGAGGTATTTATATGGGTAACCGAAAGTAACATTAAATATGCCCTCTACGTAGACGACTTCACCATTTTTTACTCCACCCCTAGCTTGATTTCCTCTTATTGAAAATAAGCTCCCAACTCGGCTGCAAGACTGGTGCACCAATAAAGGTCTTATATTCTCCAAAGATAAGACAGTCTGCATGCACATCTGTCATTTCAACAATCTCCACCCCACCCCAAACCTTGTGCTCATCGGCAATTGCATCCCAAAAGTTGACCACATTAAGTTCCTGGGTCTAAGCCTAGACCCAAATCTCTCCTACAAGCAGCACATCACCAACCTGAAACAGAATTGCAACAACTCTCTCAACCTCTTCGACTCCTCTCCAACACCACTTGGGGTGTGGACCCTCACGCTTTCCTCAACATCTTCAGGCTCACCGTTCGTGCTGAGCTCAACTATGGCATTGTTGTCTACTGTGCCGCTCACAACTCTTGCCTCAACCACATCAACACCATCCAAAATGAGGCCCTGAGGCTTTGCCTGGGTTCCTACAGGACCCATCCCCCATCCCTCTCCGCCCATCACCAGCCTTCACGTTAAAGCCAACGAACCCCCTTTCTGTTAAGGTGTAGAAAGCTTAGTCTTTCCTATGCTTTCAGAGCACTCACCAACACCTGGAACCCTATCTACAACCTCATAGGTACCCCCAATTTCTCCACCCTATAGGACTAAAACCATATCCCCTCCCTTCAGCTTACGCATCAAACTGGTTAACCCGACATCAATCATCTGGACTTCAACCCTGCCACTTGGCACCTTCTCCTGGCCCACCCTGCCACCTTCCATCCACCTGGACTTCTCCACTCATCACAAACCCACCCCAACCTTCACCTCCACAACTAAGCTAAAGACCAAGTCACCTCTTATCTATATTGATTGCTCACAAGAAAGGCGACAAGACAGTTGCTTCCCAGGAGAAAATTCCAGCTGGAAATTTTGACTCTGGAATTTGGCACAATTCCCACCTGGAAACAGATGGTTCCAGCTGGGAATTGTGAGTTAAAATTTTCTTCTGGGGATGCTGGGATCAAATCATTATTATTATATATATATATTTTTTCCAGTTGGAAAACATAATTTCCAGTAGGAAATTATAATTCCCAGCTAGGAAATACCATTTCCGGCTGAAAACGCACTTCATAGCTGGTTCCAACTGGAATTTTCTCCTGGGTGCTGCCGTCATCCAAGACATCACCCTCAGTAGCAGGCTTCCAACTCCCGGGGGAAGGGGGAGGGGGCACTTCCATATGTGAGGTATATATGAATATGTGCTGCCCGAGCAGATTCCTTTTTGTACCATTTTCATAGTGCAGGTTTTTTTTTGTACAATTAAAAATATATATTTATATATATATATATATATATATATATATATATATATATATATATATATATATATATATATATATATATATATATATATATATATATATATATATATATATATATATATATATATATATATATATATATATATATATATATATATATATATATATATATATATATATATATATATATATATATATATATATATATATATATATATATATATATATATATATATATATATATATATATATATATATATATATATATATATATATATATATATATATATATATATATATATATATATATATATATATATATATATATATATATATATATATATATATATATATATATATATATATATATATATATATATATTAAACTAAACAAAACAAAAAATATTTTTTTTTTTACTATAAAAGATGTCTTCTTTTCACCATAATCGTAGTGCAGGTCCCAAAATGAAGTTTTATTTTGTACTGCTGGTCCATTTTACAATACTCTTACTGCAGAAATCACAATTGACTTCTTGTAGTTCATACTGCGGGTATCAAAATGTATAATTTCATACTGCAGTTACCAAAAAATATGTCATACTGCGGATATGTTTTTCAGTCGGTGGGCTGCACACCCTACCACTTTTAGTATAAAGTTCCCCACTGTCCCAACTACTCGTCCATCTTCTCGGCTGAGGCCAAGGCCATCCTGCTCGCCATCAACTATATTGAATACTTTCTACTCAATCTTTGCCATCTTCTCAGACTCCCAAGTCGTGCCCTTACTTCTTTACTTAACCTCCCGTTGGTTAACCCCACGTCCCACCTCCGCAAACTCTTTTGCCCCCTCTCCTCCTCTGCAGAAAGCGTATTCTTTTCTTCTGGATACCCAGCCATGTTGGCATCCCCGTGGCAATGACAGAACTGTTAAGCTTACCCTTAACCTACCCCCTTTCCCAAACCCATTCTGACATCAAACCGCTTATCGCTTCCCTTGTTCGTGACCACTGGCAAACCTCATAAGACTCCCAAATTGAAAACAAACTCCACAACATCCAGCCCACCATTCCAACCAAACACATCATCTACAACCTCTCCCGAATAGACCGTCCACATCACCTTTCTTAGGATAGGCCACACCCACTCCCACCTCCTAACTGGCTCCCCACTCCTCTGCAATAATTGTCATTTCCCCCCTCACCGTCCACCATGACATCCTTGCCTGTCCCCTGTACAACCTCCTCAGAGCTTCCTTCACCCAACATAACTCCATCATAGCCGTGCTCTTCCGGGATAACTCGCCGTATAAATTAATCTCCTTCTTTCACCATACCTCCCTCTACAACCATATTTAGTCCTCCTCCCCCATCCCCCTACCTACTTTTCCTTCTTTTTTTTGCACCCTTGCACTTCCTCTTTCCGTCCCAGCTTCCTCGCTATTAGTTCCCGTCCTTCTATCACATTTCTCCTTTTATCTTTCTCTGGGAGGATCTAACCTCTCAGGCACAATTTGACCCTTGTTGTTATTAAGCCTTCGTGAAACAAACAAACATTGACCGAAAAGGATGGGCATGTTACAGTAGGAAGATTGATTACTCCTTGCTACTGTAATCAGGGGGTGCAAGGTGGTATACACCCCAACCTAGGGGACCTCGAGCCCCATCAGGGACAATTCCCATCAGAGACAACTCCCATCAGGGACAACTCCCATCAGGAACCTGTACCTCTACCCCCCCTCTCCTTCCTTTATCATGAATCTCTAGTCCTCCATAGTGAACCTCTAGCCCTCATCGGAGACCTTTAGGTCCTTGACATGAACCTCTAGCCTCCATTCAGGAACATCTAGTCCCCATTGGGAACCTTTAAGCCCCGTAGACCTTTAAACCCCGTAGACCTTCAGCCCCCATAAAAGACCCCAGCTCCCCCTAGCCCAACACGAACATCTAGTCCCTTACTAGGAACCTATAGTCCCCGTCAGAGATCTCTACTTCCCCATCGGACACATATAGCCCCTCATCAGGGACCTCTATCCCTCTCAACAGGGACCTCCCCCCCATCAGAGACCTCTACCCCCATCACAAACCTTTAGTCCCCGTCGGAAAACTTACAACCCCTCATCAGGGGCTTTAGCCCCCATCATTGACCTATAGCCCCATCAGGGACCTCTATCCCCCTCATCAGGGACCCCTTACTCCCATCGGAGACCTCTCGCCCCTTGTCAAGAACCTCTAGCCTCCTTTTAGGAACATCAAGTCCCCATTGGGAACCTCTAACTCCCGTCGCAATCCCTCTATCCCTCATCAGAGACCTTTACGTCCACGTCAGGGACATCTGGCATTCCATAGGAGACCTCTAATCACATCAGAGACCTCTAACCGCCCCCTTCTCCCCCTCCTTTTCTCCTTCCCATTTACGAAGCTCTTGTCATAAACCTCTATAGACTCCCTTTAGGAACATCTAGTCCCCCATTGGGAACCTCTAACCCTCATCGGAGACCTCTAGCCCCTTGTCATGGACCTCTATAGATTCCCTTCGGGAACATCTAGTCCCTCGTTGGGAACCTCTAACCCCAATCGGAGACCTCATAGCCCTTGTCATGAACCTCTAGCCTCCCTTCAGGAACATTTGTCCCCCACTAAAAACACCTAATCGGGCCGTCAGAGACTTCTAGCCCTCATCAGAGAACTCTGCCCCTGCATCAGGGAGGCTGGCCTCCCATCGGAGACTTCTCGCCTCGCATCGGAGACCTCTGGCTGCTCATCAGGAACCTGTAGTCCCTTACTTGTCATGAACTGCTAGCCTCCCCCAGGAACCTTAAGGTCCCCATCAGAGACCTCTAGTAGCTTGTCATGAACTTCTATCCTTCCTTCAGGAACATCTAGTTCCCCATTGGGAATTTCTAGTCTCTGTTGCAGACCTCTATAGCCATTATCAGAGACCTCTACCTCTAGCCCATTTCGGTAACTTCTAGCCCCGTTAAGGACCACCTATACCCCATCATGGACCTGTATCTCCAAATTGGTGACCTCTAGCAGCGGCGGCGGCGGATCGGAAGGAAAACAAATATTGGGGCCCACTGAACAGGCGTAAATCTATAAACAAAAATTAAAAAATGTCCGTTAAGGTGACACTGAAGGTTTCCAGCGTGGGGTCCAGAGCCCGCTTAAGGGCCCCTTGTGGGGTCCAGGGCGAATCCCCAAAAGCTCTCGCAAACTTGACATTAGAAGGGCAAAAAAGTATATACAAAATTCATGTCAAAGACAGATATAATATACACAAAATCAAATCATGAAAACGCATAATGTGGAAATATAATGTTTTATTTTCTAGTTTCTGTGCATGGATATAGGTTTATGGTCACTTTTTGAAAAATATGTGTAGTCTAAAAGAAAAATGTTTGTTAATCTTCCAATCATTTACTATTAACATGTGTTAATTTGGTCAAACTTTTAAAACGAATCTCCTGCCCCTCCTCCTCTATCTCTCGGTGTCTTAGTTCATGTATTTATAGTACAAAGTGACAATATATTATTATTATATTATTTTACATTTTCAAACTTTTCTCTGGAGAATGCTCTTTCTCTGGGAAAGTGCTCTTTTAAAATCTAAATACATAATAAGCACTTGGAATTTCAAAGCTTGTTGAAGAACCGGAACGGTTTTGACCATTTGATGAATCTGCAGCCTTCTCTCGGGAAAGAAACAAAAAACAAACAAAAAAACTGATGTAGAACGTCGCGTTCCCATTAGAGTTTGTCTTCAGTGCAGGAATGAAGTGCCTTTTTACAGAGAAAACGAATCCCACTCAAAGTCCTGGCTACGGGTCTGCATAAAAAATGTTAACAAATTTAAATCTATTTGAACTCATAATAAATATTCTCAAAAAAGTGCTGTTTAATGTAGGCTATTAAAAAAAATGTAGTGCTAAATTAACAGAAAGAAACAGGCAGCTTTCAATTAATAAAGAACAGTTGGAGGTCTTTATACAATTATGATTTTACCCATGTTTTATGATTCAAGTGAGCACCTAACTTTCCAAAATGTTAGAAAATAAATATAACCGCTTTCACAGTTTCAGGTATAGGCCAATAGTCAATAGCGCCAACATCCAACAAAACCCGCTTATAACATGTATAACGTATTAAAATCAGACAGGAAAAGAATTTTCCATTCTAGTCAGGGGAGTACATTACAGAAAATGTGTTACAAAAACTTCAAAGTTTTTGTTTTGTATGGTTGACAGAAGATTGTAATTGTGGACTGCATGATCAAGCCTATCATATAAAGAGAACATATGAATTAAATCTCGTGGGGGTCCTGCCCCCATGAAATTATTGAGGGCCCGTGCCCCCTGCCTCCCCTCCTCGCCTATGTCTAGACCTCATCGGAGATATTTAGCCCTCATCAGGGACCAGATCTAATCTGCCCAAGTTTTTTAATGTAATGGGAAGTGATAGGAAAGTCTGGTTACCTTCAATTTCTATGAATTCATACCACAAATGATTCCAATCAGTGAACTAAATTAGGTTATATAAATACATGAAAACTTTAATCCGAGTTTGCCCTTCCCTCTTCCCATGCTTAACCTAAATTGCACCTATGGATGTGCTTTGGAAGAGATGTATTTACAGGACTAATTATCTGTCAAATATCAAGGGTAATCATTTTGTTTAAAATCCAAAACCACAAGACAAAAACAAGAAGAAGATAGAATAGAAAAGAAATCTAATGTTTATTCATTTGTCAGTTTGTGGCTGAAATAAAACTTAGATATAAATAATTCCCAGACAAAATATGAAGAATAAATAGTGTTCTACCTTTGAAACCACTAATTGCGCATGCGACCATCTGCTTTAATTAAAAACAATATTCCAAGCGGCTTAGCCCTTAAGAGGGCGTAAGCAAGATCAAATGTCAAGGAGGGCGGAGGGAGGGGGGGGGGGGGGAGGGGGTAGTCAATTTAAACATGCATGATGTGTACCATAACGTGATTTAGAGCAGTTTTGTCATGATTAATGAAACCATGGAGCTAATAACTCCATGATGAAAAATATAGGGACAAGTATGCAGTCTGAGAGAAGGGTACTCCCTGAAAGGTTTTCTTTCACTGAGAGATTGGGAAATTATTATCAACAAAAAAATGAAGAAAATTGTATTTAATCAAATCATTGGAAATTGGGGTTAAATTTGGCAACATTTCCCAATAACATGATTTCTTTGGAAAATCGAAGAAAAATTTCCCCCAAAATGAAAGAAATTTTCCAAAAATTGAAGGAAATATATCACAAACATTGAAGGACATATCCCAAAAAATAAAGAGTTCCACCGAAAATGAAACAGAAATTGTCTCAAAATGAAAGACATTCACGAAAATTGCACAAGAAAAAGAAAATTCTAAAACGATGAATGAATTTGACCAAAAATCAAGGAAATTTACCAAAAATCAAAGAAAATTTGATAAAAATTGCCCTAATTTGAAGAAAATTTTCCAAACATTGAACGGAATTTACCGACAATTGAAGAAAATTTACCGAATATCTATGGAAAGTTCCCCAAATTGAAGAAAATTTTCCAAACACTGATACAAATTTACCGTCCCAAAATAAAGGAAATTTAAGAAAATTGTACAAGAATTAAGGAAATTGCCCATAATTGAAAGACAAAATTTCTCCAAAATAAAGAAAATTTACCTAAAATTCAAGAAAATTTACAAAAATTAATAAAAATTGCCCACAGAAATGAAGGAAATTTCCAAATATTGAAAGAAATTTACAGAAAATCATTTTTTTTTTTATAAAATTGGAATAAAAATGTCCCGAAATGAAGGAAATTTACCAAAAATTAAAGGAAATTTACCAAAAATTAAAAAAATTACCCCAAATTGAAATAAATTTTCCGATAATTTGAGAAAATTGCCCCAAAATGAAGGAAATTGCCCAAAATTTATAGACAGTTTTCAAACATTGAAGGAAATTCACTGAAATTCTAATAAAATTTAACAAAAATCGGAGAAAAATGCAACAAAATGAAGGAAATAAAATCGACAAAAATAAGACAAGAATGAAGGAAGTTTCACAAAAATTGATAGGGATTTCCTGAAAATTGATTGAAATGTCCCAAAAATAGAAGGAAACTAACATAAACCGTGACTAAGAAATATCTCATGGTAAAAAATAATAATAATCATCGGAAAAATCTCAGGGGGCCATGGCCTCCCCCTCCCCTCCCTGCTCCGCCCTGTTGACCCTATAGATCAGATCGAACCAGAAACTTCGTTTGACACCTATTGTCTCTTTACCTGATTAATCGGCTACTCATATGAAATATGTGTGGACAAATATTCTTCCTTTTATAGCTTTCTGCGCAATTAAGGAGTTTTAATCCATGGCATATTTTTTTGATATTTCGCTTTGTGCAGGAACATTTATTACAGGCTTTATTAAAGTTCCTTACTGATACCAAAGAGCTTGAAGCTCTTTGCTGATACCATGGAGCTATTAACTAAGAATACTCTGAAACCTTTTTCATATGAAATCTGGCGGAAGATGTACAAACGATAAAAGCTCGACGACATACCCAGAGGTACAAAAATGGGACAAACCCACAACAATTATTGATCTGTTGAAAGCCAATCCCCAACCTCTGAAAAGTCGTTCCTTTTCTTCTGTACGTATTCACGCACACTCGGATTCATGAATATGTTTTGAGTTTAACATTAACATCAACTCTTTGTGGCCTGACAATTGACCAAGAATTTATCCAACTTTCCCTTTCCCTCCACACCAAGCGCTCTTGTTTTCAAAATGAGCCTGCCTAACGGAACCGTAATTATCAAATGCTTTTCGGAAGTCTTAATAGAAAACATCCACATTATAACCAGAATCAACTAGTTTAGTAACTTCATCAAGAAATTCTAATAAATTAGAAAGACAAGACCTCATAGGTAGGAACCCATACTGGACAAATTCAACAAACCATTGACCAGTAAATGATATAGTACAACATCTTTAACAATGGACTCCATGACCTTGCACACAACACTAGTAAGACTCATTATTAAGACTCACTATAGTTACAGGGCAAAGTGTGGTTACCCTTTTTAAAAATAAAAGTGACATTTGCAATTCTCCAATCACTAGGAACAACACCAACATCAAAACACTTTGAAAAGATAATACCCAAAGGAACAGAAAGAACATCAGAACACTTCTTAGAACCAACATCAACTGAAAAACCAACATCCTTAATAGATACTGGAGAGTGCACACTAAAATACTCCACAACATCATCAACCAGGGACTCCTTAGTAAAAACAGATACAAAGTAGTCATTCAAAACCTCAGCCATATCCTTACCACTACTGATAGTAACACCATCAAATGTTACCCTGAAGGGGACCAATAACCTCCTTAGTTTTTTTTTTGCTTTAAGCGAACATAAGAGTGAAATGACTTAATGATTAATCTTAACCTCTTTGGACGAATGTTTTTCAAAAAGCACTTTAGTATTTCTTATCAAACCCTTAGTGAACTTTTCATAATCCTTATACCTAGCAAACTTTGCAGGACACCCACTGTTTTTAAAACAACGCCACAACTTTTTCTTTTGCCGAACCTCCTGGAAAGAAAAAAAAAGAAAAAGAAAAAACGTTATGAAAATTGTATAATGTCATACTGCAGTTACCAAAAATTATGTCATACTGCGGGTTTGTTTTTCGGTTGGTGGGCTGCTCACCCCTACCACTTTTAGTATGAAGTTCCCCCCCCTCTCCCTCCCCCTTCCCCCTCCCCCTCCCCCTCCCCATCCCCACCTTTTTCCTGGGACTCCAGCATGTCACATGTCAGTTGTACGCGCGCTTGTCCGACTGAGGTACGTGCCTCCCCAAAATTTTTATTATGCGTTTGGCTTCAATCCAGCTCATCGTGCAAGACCTTTTAATTATGATATCCATATGGACCATATAATCCACGTTTAAACACAACTGTCAACACATTAATTTGTAACACACGTGCGAAACTTGATTTGCTTGCGGTGATCTCATTAATCATTTGTCCATGCAACCTGGCAGTGAAACGTTTCTTTAACAGAATAGACACCAGGAAAGTGAGTTCTGTTTCATTTGATCAGGTATGTTTAAAAAAGAAAACACTTGTTTTTTTATTTTTTATATTCAGTACTTCCATTTTTTTCATCGTATATTTTACTAACGTTAGGCCCCTACTCAGTAATATTAGTTAATGTTAGGCCAAAGCTAGTTGAGTTTCGCGAGATTTTTGTTATGCACTAACGTTAGTTAGCCCAGGCCTACACGATATTCACTACTTTTGCAAACCTCTTTAGGCCTATGCAGGTGCTCTAAAAGTAGTAGTTTTTGGCCAATTGTTTGTTGTTATATAACACTGCTGCCGGTGCCATTTGTGGCTAAGGACTAAACACTGGCTTAGCCCAATTATGCCAAACCCAAGCCATAGTCTGTAGTGAAGAGGACACTACCACACCAAGGGTGAATAAACCAGTGATGAGGTCACTACCACACTGAGGGTGAATAAACCAGTGATGAGGTCACTACCACACTGAGGGTGAATAAACCAGGGATGAGGTCACAACCACACCGAGGGTGAATAAACCAGTGATGAGGTCACTAACTCACAGAGGGTGAATAAACCAGTGATGAAGTCACCACCTCACCGAGGGTGAGTAAACCAGTGATGAGGTCACTACCTCACCGAGGGTGAATAAACCAGTGATGAGGTCACTACCACACCAAGGGTGAATAAGCCAGTGATGAGGTCACTACCACACCAAGGGTGAATAAACCAGTGATGAGGTCATAAGCACACCGAGGGTGAATATACCAGTGATGAGGTCACAACCACATCGAGGGTGAATAAACCAGTGATGAGGTCACTAACTCACAGAGGGTGAATAAACCAGTGATGAGGTCACTACCTCACCGAGGGTGAATAAATCAGTGATGAGGTCACTACCACACTGAGGGTGAGTAAACCAGTGATGAGGTCACTACCTCATCGAGGGTGAATAAACCAGTGATGAGGTCACTACCACACCAAGGGTGAATAAGCCAGTGATGAGGTCACTACCACACCAAGGGTGAATAAACCAGTGATGAGGTCATAAGCACACCGAGGGTGAACATACCAGTGATGAGGTCACAACCACACCGAGGGTGAATAAATCAGTGATGATGTTACTACCTCACTGAGGGTGAATAAACCAGTGATGAGATCACAACCACATCGAGCAGAGATCGCGTTAACGACAAATTTGTCGTATATTACGCCATGGCTGAAATTTAGATATAGCATGTGGAATTCTATGCCAGAGTTTTTCATTAACATAAATGAAAATCATTAACATTTTCCTCTGTGGTGCGATTAAAGTTTTATTTCACACAAAAATGATTTTAAATTACTCATAAATAAAAGAAAAATGACACAACAACGAGACTAACTGCCGAATGATTCAACATGCCCGTAGTGCTGTCATAAACACATATAGGCTAATACATAGACCCTATGCATGATGTACATACACTGTACAGTGTATTTGAAAGTTTTTATGTTGTTTTGAAAGCAGGCTGTCAATTGTCAATGATATTATTAGCTAGGATTCAACTTTCCTCCTGTATTGTGTTGATAGTGTATCTGTGAAGTGATCACAATCTGCAAGTCAAGTTACTATACTGTAAGAAAGTAGGCATGTTCAAGATCTGAATAGTATGTTATTGTTGACAATTGGTCAAAGCTCACTATAACCTCATGAAAGTTTGGATAGGATAAACAAAAATATTTTCTAGTTTATTTTGGGATTGTTAACCTAAATTTCATGATTCAACAATCAACATTATACAAGGACTGGGTATGAACTTTTCCTTAATATTTTATGATAATAATAATAGTCCGATTTTTTAATGTTTTTGGTATTTTAAGCGCAATTTTCATTTACTTTAGCGAGGCAGGCCTACACAAGTCTGTGTGTTAACAATTACTTGCATGCTTCGCTAGCGCGCAATGCCCTGTACATTACGCAATGGCGTGTACATACGACAGCAAATTTACAAAATACGCCAAACTTCAAGGGCTTGTCGTAACCAAATATGCCAGGCAAAAAATTATAACGCAACCTTTGACACCGAAGGTGAATAAACCAGTGATGAGGTCACTACCACACTGAGGGTGAATAAGCCAGTGATAATGTCACCACGACACCGAGGGTGTTTTTACTTCAGTCACTCTTTTTTCACCCGTCACCCTTTTGTTTCCATTACACTTATGGAGACATCAGACCTTATTTTCTTCCCTCCCATCTTCACAATGTTTTTTGAAGTGCCTCAAACGACCTTCCTCTTTCCCTCAGCTTCCTTCCCCTCCTTCTCCCAACCTTCCGTCTCCTCTCCTTGCAAGCACCCACCACCACTCCCCACCATGGCCAAAGTTCATCATTGTTTCCCCTGGTGACTCAGGCCTCCAAACACTCTCCCCTTTCACCCTCATCAAAGCCCTGCAAGGCCTCATAGGTACCCCGACCTCATAAAACGCCTTAGATCTGGAGGCCTTATCAAATGCTCCACCTTCACCCAATCAAAAGTCCTAGCTTCCACTACCCTCGCCAACACCGTAGTCAGCATCTCTCCCTCCCCTCACCATTATCTCAACTCCTCCAGGGGAGTGATTAAATGCCCTGATCTTCTGAACCCCTGCCCCTTTTTTCCTCCCCGAGGAAATCAAAACCAAACTAGAGTCACAGGGTGCCTTTATTATTGTGTTTTTATTTGCATAAAGTTGCTACAGTATATGAACTGACAAGACTTGCGCACTAAGTGAGCTCATTCAGGGAGTGTGACAGGATCTTACTGCATATGGACATAGGGAGGGATGTCATATGGTTGGAGGCCATGGGGACATAGGATAGAATATATACCATGTGTTGGTATGCACCAAGGCATGATTATTTGACCTTTTTTTAAATTCAAAAGTTCATTTGCATATTAGTTATTATATGGACTGACATACTTTAGTACATAGTGTAGTGTACTCAACCAGGGACTGATAGCTAGGACGATACTTATGGAGCCTATGCCATGTGGGACATAGGGTGGGATATGCCAGTGGAACAGGGTGTGATGCCATGTGGGGTATATGGTGGAATGCCATGAGGGACATAGGTTGGAATGCTATGGGATGGGATGTCATGTGGGACATAGGGTGGGATGTTATGTGGGACATGGGTTGGGATGCCATGTGGGACATGGGGTGGGATGCCATGTGGGACCTGGGGTGGGATGCCATGTGGGACCTCGGGTGGGATGCCACGACTAACACAAGAGTGTGACATATGTTGGGATGCCATGTGTGACATAGGGTGGGAGGCTATGTGGGACATAGGATGTGATACCATGTGGGACATAAAGTAGGATGGGAACATGTGTAACATATAAGGTGGGATGCCTTGTGGGACATCAGGTGGGAAGCCACTGATGCAGGAATATAAGATGGGATGACATGGGGGACATAGGGAGGGATGCCATGTGGGACACAGGGAGGGATGTTGTGTGGGACATATGGAGGGATGCCATGTGGGACATATGGTTGGATTAATGTGGGACATAGGGTGGGATCCATGTGGGACATAGGGTGGGATGCCATGTGGGTTATAGAGTGGTATGCCATGTGGCTTATAGGTTGGGATGCCATGTGGGATATATGGTGGAATGCCATGTGGGACATAGTGGAATGCTCTGTGGGACATAATGTATGGTGGAATGCCATGTGGGAGATAAGATGGAATGCCATGGGGGACGAGAGATGGGATGGGACATGGGATGGGATGGGACATGGGATGGGATGCCATATGAGACATGGGATGGGATCCATGTGGCACATATGGTGGGATGCCATGTGGGTCATAGGATGGGATGCCATGTGGGACATATGATGGAATGCCTTGTGGTACATATGGTGGAATGCCATGTGGGACATATGGTGGAATGCCATGTAGGAGATATGGTGGAATACCATGTGGGACAAGGGATGAGATGGGATGTCATAGGGGATAGGGTGGCATGCCATGTGGGACAAGGGATGGGATGTCATGCATGACATGGGGTGGAATGCCATGTGGGAGATATGGTGGAATGCCATGTGGGACAAGTGATGGGTTAGGATGTCATGTGGGACATGGGGTGGGATGCCATTTGGGACATGGGATGGAATTCATGTAAGACATAGGGTGGGATGCCATGTGGGTCATAGGATGGGATGCCATGTGGGACATATGGTGGAATGCCTTGTGGGACATTTGGTGGAATGCCATGTGAGACATATGGTGGAATGCCATGTAGGAGATATGGTGGAATGCTATCTTGGACAAGGGATGAGATGGGATGTCATGCAGGACATGGGTTGGGATACCGTGTGGGATGCCATTTTTATAATTGGCTAGGTCATACGATATGGGTGTCAGTTTGCATGGGCATGTGAACCATGATGGTATTCACCGATTTAGTTATTTTTTGATGTCATCATGCCCTTTTTAAGTACAGCTTCATACCACAATAGTCAAAGACTGGAACTTGCTACCATTTAATGTAACTGCCATTCAAGATCCAAAGCAATTCAGAGATGTAGTCATCAAGCACCTAAGATGAAGGATACAAAACAGCTTAAAGTAGTAATTGATTTTCATTATCATAAAGCTTAGCCTATCCTATGCTTTTAGGGTCCTCACCAACACCCAGAATCCTGTTTAAAACCTCATTAGGTACCCCAATTTCTCCAGCCTCTTTGATAGGACTAAAACCCTATCCCCTCCCTTCAGCTTACGCATTAAATCAGACCTCTTCCATCTCGGCATCAACCCCACCACTCTCGGCACCTTCTCCTGGCCCACTTTTCCTCCTTGGGCCACCCCCCTCCCTTCTGTCCACCTGGGCCTCTCCACTCATCACAAAGCTCAAACCCATTCTAACCTCTTCATCAATCTCCACAACCAAGTCAAAGACCAACTCTCAAATTACACCTCCATCTACACTGATGGGTCCAAGGAGGGCAACAAGACAGCTGCTGCTGCGGTCATTTAAGACATCACCCTCAGTAGCAGACTTCCTGACTACTCAACCATCTTTTCAGCCGAGGCTAAGGCCATTCTCCTTGCCCTCAACTTTATTGAGTACTCCCTGCTCAGCCACTTTGTTATTTTCTCCGACTCAAAGGCTGTTCTTACTTCTTTACTCAATCTTAAATGGGATAACTTTACATCCCACCTCCTCCAGAGGAAACTCCTTTCGCCCACCCTCTGCAGGAAAAGTTTTTTTCTTCTGGATACCCAGCCATGTTGGCATCCCTGGCAATGACAGAGCTGATTTAGCCACTAAGCTTGCCCTCAACCTCCCCCTACCCCTTTTCCCAAAACCCTCTCTAAAATCAAACCGCTTATCGCTTCCCTTGTTTGGGACCGCTGGCAAACCTCATGAAAGTCCCAAATTGAAAACAAACTCCATGTCATCCAGCCCACAATTCTGATCAAAGCCACCATCAACAACCTCTCTCGTATTGACAACGTTCATATTACCCGTCTTAAAATTGGTCACACTCATCTCACCCACTCCCACCTCCTTATTGGCTCCCCCCAACCCCTCTGCAACAATTGCCATTGCACCCTCACAATCCATCACGTTCTCCTTGCTTGCCCCCTGTACAACCTTCCCAGAGCTTCCCTCGCTCCCTACAACTCAATTGCTGAGTTCTTCCAGAAAAATCCTCCGCATAAAATTATCTCCTTCCTTCATCATGCCTCCCTCTATGACCATATTTAATTCTCCTCTTCCACCCCTCTCTACTTTGTTTTTGTTTCAACCATGCACCTCCCCTCACGATCACAGCTTTCTGACCTTTTTTCCTTAAATTTCTCTCATTCTCCCCCTGTTTCCTTTACTTCCTACCTCTAGAATGATCTGACCTCTCAGGCACAATTTGACCTTAGTTGTTGTGGTGCCGTTAAGCCCTCATCAAACAAACAAACCAACAAACATTATCATAAGTCATTAAGCACCTAAGATGAAGGGTACAAAACAGCTTAAAGTAGTAATCAATTTTCATTATCATATGTCAAAAATTGTTAAGAGAGTGGGGGTGTGACTTTACTCTGGCATGCACGTAGCCAGACCTTGCAATTATTTTAGTTTTTTGTCATTTGGATGACAGATCTGATGAAATATGAACAGGATGTAACCAGAGGTGTTGGAAGTAGAGGGGCACTTAGCCGTCTAAGAAGTTTTTACCTTCCTGGTTGCATGCTTTCTTTCCGGTTGTGAGGGAAAATTGGGAAATTATCAACTAATATGGAATTGAAAAATTATAGAAAAGCTTGGTCAAATCAAAGAAAAATTTGGAAACATTTCCTCAAAATTGAAGACAATTTCCCAAAATGAAGAAAATTTCCTGAAAAATGAAGGGCATCTCCCAAAAATTGACAAAATTTACCCAAAAATTAGAGAAAAAAATAAAGGAAATCATCCTGAAAACATTGAAACAGATTTCTGAAAATTAAAGCAGATTAGCTGTGCTTGATGAAATGTAATTTACCTTGGTTTTTTTTTTTTCTTTCAAAATTTGGAAAGGCATGTTCCCCTGTGTTCCCCTCCGCCTCGTGCCCCATGGCTACGTGTCTGCACTACTGTACTTTGGCAGTCATTTTCAAAGGAACTTGTGACTTATTTGAAACTTGGTACATGTATCTTGTAAATGGAACAAGTTCTATCTTCTGGTAAAGTACAAACCCTACTAGTAGGTACTGGTGATTGAATTTATTGCTTCACGGTGCTATCCATGTAGGGTTGCTGTCAACGTAGGGTCGCTGCCCACGTAGGGTCGCTGTCCACGTAGGGTCGCTGTCCATGTAGGGTCGCTGTCCATGTAGGGTCGCTGTCCATGTAGGGTTCAATACACAAGGGGTTTGTATGAACGAGGATAAATAAAGATGTCTAGAAATGTCTATGAAGTGCAGCTTAAACTAGATAATTGCAGAAACACTGGTGAAATCATTGTTCTCCTATACAGACAAAGATATCTTCATGGTTTTTTTTCACCAATTTGTTTTTTCATCGCACATGAAGGAATATTGCTTTCAACCACCATCAAGTGCGCACATGAAGGAATATTGCTTTCAACCACCATCAAGTGTTTGTCTCCAAATAAGCAATAAAATGCATATATTGTGACTTTTTCCTCAATCTTTTATTTTCCAGTTTCACAATGGAATTTCTAATTGGCTGTCGTCTCAAGTATGCGATCATATCAGTGGTATTTCTTGTGTTGTTGAAGACGGTGACATCATATGATGAGCCGCATCCTCCAGAATACTACCTGGATCGGTGTCTAGCTGGCATCAAACACAAGGAGAAACCCGGTCCAGAGTCATCATTGTTTGGCCAGGTAACTAACAATTATTCTCCCAGCTTTTCCTGCCAATTTTTAATTTTTTTTTTTTGAAGGAGATATGTTGCCAATTTCTTTGTTGCATGCCAAAATATGTAACAGTTTGATTGAGTATAATTTTTTTTTAAACATAAGTAACCTCATCGCTGCTTGGCACAGAGAATCATCCAATAACAGGTGGTGTAAATAAAACATGAGCACAGGAATAGATACACCCTTGGTTTGCCTCCCAGTGGTGTCATCTTTCAAGTCAAAATTCAGCATTGCTAAAATGAAAAACATTTATTTCAGTCTGGTTTCTTTGCTATAAAAATGGTGAATTTTTAATGTTCTTGTGTTTTAATTACTTGAAGTACCTGACTACCTTCCACACTGTCAGTAAGGGTAGTTCACGTACAGTGGTCATGTAATAAGTTATTTCTCTCAAGCTCCTTCCCCCTCCCCTCACCCATCTCAAGCTCCTTCCCCCTCCCCTCCCCCATCTCAAGCTCCTTCCCCCACCTCTCCCCCATCTCAAGCTCCCTCCCCCTCCCTCCCCCATCTCAAGTTCCTTCCCCCTCCCCATCCCCCATCTCAAGCTTCTTCCCTCTCCCCTCCCCCATCTCAAGCTCCTCTCTTCTCCCCATCTCAAGCTCCTTCCCCCTTTCCTCCCCATCTCAAGCTCCTTCCCCCTTTCCTCCCCATCTCAAGTTCCTTCCCCTCCCCATCCCCTCCCCCATCTCAAGCTTCTTCCCCTCCCCTCCCCCATCTCAAGCTCCTCTCTTCTCCCCCATCTCAAGCTCCTTCCCCCTTTCCTCCCCATCTCAAGCTCCTTCCCCCTTTCCTCCCCATCTCAAGCTCCTTCCCCTCCCTCCTCCCATCTCAAGCTCCTTCCCCTTCCCCTGCCCATCTTAAGCTCCTTTCACCCATTTTAAGCTCCTTTCCCCTCCCCCCCCATCTTAAGCTCCTACCCCCTCCCCTCCCCATCTCAAGCTCCTTCCCCTTCTGCCCATCTCAAGCTCCTTTCCCCATCTTAAGCTCCTTCCCCCTCCCCTCCACCATCTCAAGCCTCTTTCCCCCATCTCAAGCCCCTTCACTTTCATCTCCTCCATCTCAAGCGCGTTTGACATCAATTGCACAAGACCTGGAAAAAACTCTACTTAAAGAAAATTGGGAATTTGTGGGAAGAAATTTTGTTTTGATGAAAAAAAATGTTTTACATTTTTTTCTCTATATATTTTTTGAGTAAACAACGGTATATGTGGTAGTATGTGCACTGCTAACATCCCCCATGTGCTAGTGTGATGAATAGTACATTAAATTGAGAAAGAGGCAGGCATATATAATGATATATTAACTACATTAATATTATTTCTGTTACAATTTTTTGTGGGAAGATTTTTGTTACCTTTATTCAGAACCGTGGGAAATTTTATGATTAATTGCAACTAATTAATTGGCTTATTGTACATACATGTATACTCTAAAGCTCATTCTATTTCTTTGTCTTATAGTGTTCATCCTGGAAAGACGAGTCATGCTGCACGGATGATGTGGTGAGGGAGTTCCACATCCAATCCACATGGTATGGTTTTAATTGGAACCACTGCGGTGATTTGTCAAAGGGCTGCAGGGATTGGTTGTTGCAGGATCTATGCTTTTATGAATGTTCCCCCAACGTTGGTCCTTGGCTGGTGCCTGTAAGTATGTCCAGTGCAGTGAAGAGTTTATCTTGTGTTCATATCATATTAATTAAATTTAAAGAAAGTTCAGTCCATCCCATTATATTTAAATAGTTTACTGTAAACGCCAATGCATAGACCATGGAAGGACCATGCATAGACCATGGAATGCCCATGCATAGACCATGAAAGGATCATGGAAGGCCCATGCATAGACCACGGAATGCCCATGCATAGATTATGGAAGGACCATACATAGACCATGGAAGGATAAGTATAGCAAATGCCCATGCATAGACCATGGAAGGACCATGCATAGACCATGGAATGCCCATGCATAGACCATGGAATGCCCATGCATAGACCATGGAATGCCCATGCATAGACCATGGAAGGATAACTATAGCAAATGCCCATGCATAGACCATGGAATGCCCATGCATAGACCATGGAAGGATAACTATAGCAAATGCCCATGCATAGACCATGGAAGGACCATGCATAGACCATGGAATGCCCATGCATAGACCATGGAATGCCCATGCATAGACCATGGAAGGATAACTATAGCAAACGCCCATGCATAGACCATGGAAGGCCCATGCATAGACCATGGAAGGCCCATGCATAGACCATGGAAGGCCCATGCATAGACCATGGAAGGCCCATGCATAGACCATGGAAGGCCCATGCATAGACCATAGAGGACCCATGCATAGACCATGGAAGGCCCATTGCATAGACCATAGAAGGATAACTATAGCAAACAGTAACTAGATAAACTGTCAATCAGGAATAAAGTTTAAGACATTACAGTAGTTTCATGCATTATTACTTAATGGTGTATGGACAGATGGGGATTTTATTTTCACCAGAAACACCTGTAGTTGTGTTATCTAAGTTAAGGTATCAAAGTGTTATCTAAGTTAAAGGTATCAAAGTGTGAATAATTGTTAATGTATTCCAAAGTTATGATGTATCAAAAAGGGCAGCTCAAAATCTTTAATGTTTTTCTTAAAATCTTTGTCCTAAATTTTGCTCACTAAAAATGATCCAGACTGTTTCTCTCAACAAATTTGATTGAGGGTATGATGAAGATTTGGAACCTGGTCGTATTCAACTGCTCCTACTCAAGGCGTTTGAAAGCTGGTCGTATTCAAGTGCTGCCACTCAAGGAATTTGAAACCTGGTTGTATTCAACTGCTCCTACTTGAGGCGTTTGAAAGCTGGTTGTATTCAAGTGCTGCCACTCAAGGGATATGAAACCTGGCTGTATTCAACTGCTGCCACTAAAGGAGTTTGAATCCCAGTCATATTCAACTGCTCCCACTCAAGGAATTTGAAACCTGATTGTATTCAACTGCTCCCACTCAAGGAATTTGAAACCTGGTTGTATTCAACTGCTTCCACTCGAGGAATTTTAAACCTGGTTGTATTCAACTGCTCCCACTCAAGGAATTTGAAACCTGGTTGTATTCAACTGCTCCCACTCAAGGAATTTGAAACCTGGTTGTATTCAACTGCTCCCACTTAAGGAATTTGAAACCTGGTTGTATTCAACTGCTCCCACTCAAGGAATTTAAAACCTGGTTGTATTCAACTGCTCCCACTCAAGGAATTTAAAACCTGGTTGTATTCAACTGCTCCCACAACTGCTGCCACTTAAGGAATTTGAAACCTGGTTGTATTCAACTGCTCCCACTCAAGGAATTTGAAACCTGGTTGTATTCAACTGCTCCCACTCTTAAGGAATTTGAAACCTGGTTGTATTCAACTGCTCCCACTCAAGGAATTTAAAACCTGGTTGTATTCAACTGCTCCCACTCAAGGAATTTAAAACCTGGTTGTATTCAACTGCTCCCACTCAAGGAATTTGAAACCTGGTTGTATTCAACTGCTCCTCAAGGAATTTGAAACCTTAAGGAATTTGAAACCTGGTTGTATTCAACTGCTGCCACTCAAGGAATTTGAAACCTGGTTGTATTCAACTGCTCCCACTTAAGGAATTTGAAACCTGGTTGTATTCAACTGCTCCCACTTAAGGAATTTGAAACCTGGTTGTATTCAACTGCTCCCACTTAAGGAATTTGAAACCTGGTTGTATTCAACTGCTCCCACTCAAGGAATTTGAAACCTGGTTGTATTCAACTGCTCCCACTCAAGGAATTTGAAACCTGGTTGTATTCAACTGCTCCCACTTAAGGAATTTGAAACCTGGTTGTATTCAACTGCTCCCACTCAAGGAATTTGAAACCTGGTTGTATTCAACTGCTCCCACTCAAGGAATTTGAAACCTGGTTGTATTCAACTGCTCCCACTTAAGGAATTTGAAACCTGGTCGTATTCAACTGCTCCCACTCAAGGAATTTGAAACCTGGTTGTATTCAACTGCTCCCACTCAAGGAATTTGAATCCCAGTCGTATTCAACTGCTCCCACTCAAGGAATTTGAAACCTGGTTGTATTCAACTGCTCCCACTTAAGGAATTTGAAACCTGGTTGTATTCAACTGCTCCCACTCAAGGAATTTGAAACCTGGTTGTATTCAACTGCTCCCACTCAAGGAATTTGAAACCTGGTTGTATTCAACTGCTCCCACTTAAGGAATTTGAAACCTGGTTGTATTCAACTGCTGCCACTCAAGGAATTTGAAACCTGGTTGTATTCAACTGCTGCCACTCAAGGAATTTGAAACCTGGTTGTATTCAACTGCTCCCACTTAAGGAATTTGAAACCTGGTTGTATTCAACAGCTCCCACTCAAGGAATTTGAAACCTGGTTGTATTCAACTGCTGCCACTCAAGGAATTTGAAACCTGGTTGTATTCAACAGCTCCCACTCAAGGAATTTGAAACCTGGTTGTATTCAACTGCTCCCACTTAAGGAATTTGAAACCTGGTTGTATTCAACAGCTCCCACTCAAGGAATTTGAAACCTGGTTGTATTCAACTGCTCCCACTTAAGGAATTTGAAACCTGGTTGTATTCAACTGCTGCCACTCAAGGAATTTGAAACCTGGTTGTATTCAACTGCTGCCACTTAAGAAATCGTATTCAACTGCTCCCACTCAAGGAATTTGAAACCTGGTTGTATTCAACTGCTCCCACTTAAGGAATTTGAAACCTGGTTGTATTCAACTGCTCCTACTCAAGGAATTTAAAACCTGGTCTCAAGGAATTTAAAACCTGGCTGTATTCAACTGCTCCCCACTCAAGGAATTTGAAACCTGGTTGTATTCAACTGCTCCCACTCAAGGAATTTAAAACCTGGTTGTATTCAACTGCTGCCACTCAAGGAATTTAAAACCTGGTTGTATTCAACTGCTCCCACTCAAGGAATTTGAATCCCAGTCGTATTCAACTGCTCCCACTCAAGGAATTTGAAACCTGGTTGTATTCAACTGCTCCCACTCAAGGAATTTAAAACCTGGTTGTATTCAACTGCTCCCACTCAAGGAATTTGAAACCTGGTCGTATTCAACTGCTCCCACTCAAGGAATTTGAAACCTGGTTGTATTCAACTGCTTCCACTCAAGGAATTTTAAACCTGGTCGTATTCAACTGCTCCCGCTTAAGGAATTTGAATCCTAGTCGTATTCAACTGCTCCCACTCAAGGAATTTGAAACCTGGTCGTATTCAACTGCTGCCACTCAAAGAGTTCGAAAGCTGGTCGTATTCAACTGCTTCCACTCAAGGAATTTGAAACCTGGTCGTATTCAACTGCTGCCACTCAAGGAATTTGAAACCTGGTTGTATTCAACTGCTCCCACTCAAGGAATTTGAAACCTGGTCGTATTCAACTGCTGCCACTCAAAGAGTTTGAAAGCTGGTCGTATTCAACTGCTTCCACTCAAGGAATTTGAACCTGGTCGTATTCAACTGCTCCCACTCAAGGAATTTGAAACCTGGTTGTATTCAACTGCTCCCACTCAAGAAATTTGAAACCTGGTCGTATTTAACAGCTCCCACTCAAGGAATTTGAAAGCTGGTTGTATTCAACTGCTCCTACTTAAGGAATTTGAAACCTAGTCGTATTCAACTGCTGTCACTCAAGGAATTTGAAACCTGGTCGTATTCAACAGCTTCCACTCAAGGAATTTGAAAGCTGTATTCAACTGCTCCTACTTAAGGAATTTGAAACCTAGTCGTATTCAACTGCTGTCACTCAAGGAATTTGAAACCTGGTCGTATTCAACTGCTCCCACTCAAGGAATTTGAAATCTGATTGTATTCAATTGCTGCCACTCAAGGAATTTGAAACCTGGACTTAAGGAATTTGAAACCTGGTCGTATTTAACTGCTCCCACTCCAGGAATTTGAAACCGTATTCAATTTAACTGACATAAGGAATTTGAAACCTGGTCGTATTAAACTGCTCCCACTCAAGGAATTTGAAACCTGAACTCAAGGAATTTGAAACCTGGACCTAAAGAATTTGAAACCTGGTCGTATTCAACTGCTCCTATTTAAGGAATTTGGGTGAAGGATTGAAAAACAATAGTTAATGTAGGGAAAGACATAGATTTTTATAAAATGAGTTGTCACAAATTTGCATACAAATTTGCACGATTTATTATACAGTAAAATTGCCTTGAAATTGAAACTGCTTTCAAATTGTCAGTTTTTAACCAATTTTGATGAAATGTTTTGCTGATTTCATGCATCATTGACGCTTCATAGCATGTTGATGCTTGATAGCATGCTGACGCTTGATAGCATGCTGACGCTTCATAGCATGCTGACGCTTTATAGCATGCTGACGCTTTAGGGCATGCTGATGCTTCATAGCATGCTGATGCTTCATAGCATGCTGATGCTTCATAGCATGCTGACGCTTTAGGGCATGCTGATGCTTCATAGCATGCTGATGCTTCATAGCATGCTGATGCTTCATAGCATGCTGATGCTTCACAGCATGCTGACGCTTCACAGCATGCTGACGCTTTATAGCATGGAATGTAACAGCTCAAAATTGTCATTGTCTCTCCATTCTCTTCCATGAGTCCTGAAAACAGCCAACCCTGGCAGAGAACTTTTGTTACTCATGCCAACATTGTGCCCAACATCTACAACATTGCTACTCGCAGCACCTCACTCAATATTTTTTAAATGGTGTACACGCTTTATAACACTTAAAGTATTCCCAAAATAAACACTGCACATACGTATGTACGGTGTATGTATAATTGAATGCTGTATGTATGGAGTATGGGGGCAGTGATGCCTAATTTTTGGTGGCCTTGAGTTGTTCGATTTTCCAACATGTGGAAAAACAAAAGTATATATGGGTACAAATCTTTCATCTTTGCCAAATTTCCATCAACATTTAGCTGCAAAATCCAGTGACTGAAGTTAGAATGCAAATTTGAAAAAAATTACAAAAACATTGTGAGCTACCTTCCACGATTGTCATTGCCAATTTTCCATGTGTCAAGAAATGTTGGAAGTTCAGTCAACTGGAACTCAAAAATTGTACATAGCGTTTAATTCTCTTTCCATTATGACAATCAATTATGCAAAACATCGCAAAGTGCTTTAAATGAACAGTTAGAAGCAATATCGAAATCACTCAAATAGTCAAAAAAAAGTCAAAATCAGTAAAAACATTATAAACAGCTTTTTGAATTTCAGGTGTTAAATCTCGAATATGGTCGGAATGGTACATGTAGGTGGATGGGGGTAGTACGTGAATAAATGATTCTAGGTGAGTGGGGCATGGTACAGTAGGTTGACGGAGGATGGGTGATACATGTAGATGAATGGGGCATGGCACAGTTGGTTGACAGAAGATGGGTAATAAATGAAGGTGGATGGGGCATGGTACAGTAAGTTGACGGAGGATGGGTGATACATGTAGGTGGATGAGGCATGGTACAGTTGGTTGACAGAAGATGAGTAATAAATGAAGGTGGATGGGGCATGGTACAGTAGGTTGACGGAGGATGGGTGATACATGTAGGTGGATGAGGCATGGTACAGTTGGTTGACAGAAGATGAGTAATAAATGAAGGTGAATGGGGCATGGTACAGTAGGTTGACAGAGGATAGGTGATACATGTAGATAAATGGGGCATGGTACAGTTTGTTGACAGAAGATGGGTAATAAATGAAGGTGGATGGGGCATGGTTCAGTAGGTTGACGGAGGATGGGTGATACATGTAGGTGGATGAGGCATGGTACAGTTGGTTGACAGAAGATGAGTAATAAATGAAGGTGGATGGGGCATGGTACAGTAGGTTGACGGAGGATGGGTGATACATGTAGGTGGATGAGGCATGGCACAGTATGTTGAGGAAGGGTGGGTGATACATGTAGGTGAATGTGGCATGGTACAGTTGGTTGACAGAAGATGAGTAATAAATGAAGGTGGATGGGGCATGGTACAGTAGGTTGACGGAGGATGGGTGATACATGTAGGTGGATGAGGCATGGCACAGTATGTTGACTTGATTGTACTTAATCTTAATTAATGGGTATCTTTTTAGAACTATAGAGCAAACAGGTGAATCTTATATCTTATGTTTTTCATACTTTGAATTATTCCTCAGCATGACATAAGCATCCGTGATGAGAGATTTCTGAATGTACCGCTGTGTAAGAGCGAATGCAACCTCTGGTTTGAAGCTTGCAAGGATGATCTGACATGCAAGGACAATTGGTCAAAAGGATGGAACTGGACCACAGGTACCGTTATGAATATCAGTACTAGGAATTTGGATAAAAAAATATATATATTCGGCCACTTAACTAGGCAGAAAAGTCACGCAAACTCTTTTTCAAATTGGGCAAATCTGGCTACAACCTGTAAACCAGCAGTAATTAGCAGAACCTACCATAATAAGAATAATGTGTTGTTAGAATCTGCCAACAATGAAGGCAGAACTAACCCCCAAAAATGGTAGAAATTAAATAGCCTACCACATTTGGTGTAGTAAAAGTGGATCTCTGGCTGGAAACACCTAGGTAAGCCCATCATATGATATGAAGAAGTTTGACTTGATAGTAATAACGGCTTATTTCCCTGCCAGGCCAGAAAGGTCCCCAAATAGGCTGGAAAACCGCCATGCTAGGATTTTAGGGTGGGATAGAAAAACTGTAAGTAAAACATATTGAAACTAGAATTTGATCTCTGTGTAGAACTCATACCTCCTTTCCCAGTTTAGTAGCAGGCTTCCAAACTACTCGTCCATCTTCATGGTCAAGTTTAAGGCCATCCTACTCACCTTCAACTATACTGAGTACTCCCCGCTCAGCCACTTTGCCATCTTCTCAGACTCCAAGTCTGTCCTTACTTCTTTACTCAATCTTAAGTGAGATAACCTTATGTCCATCCTCCATAAACTCCTTCCCTTTTGCCCCCCCCCCCCTCCCTTTCTTTGCAGGAAAAGTAATCTTTTCTTCTGGATACCCAGCCATATTGGCATCCCCGACAATGACAGAGCTGATTCAGCCACTAAGCTTTCCAAAAACCTTTTCTGACATCAAACCACTTATCGCTTACCTTGTTTATGACCACTGGCAAACCTGATGGGACTCCCAAATTGATAGCAAACTCCTTGGCTGATCAAAGTTTGATCAATTTTTAATTATGCAAAATTTGTTATGTATGACAGGGTGGAGATTTCAAAATTTCTGGTATTCTTTAAACTTCTTTCCGTAATTACATTCACTGAAAATGATGGAAAAGTCTATTCCTGTTATAGTTTGATAGTAAAGACTCGAATACTTTTTGTCCGAATTTCTTGTACCTTTAAAAAAAATTATGCTTGACTTTTAAGACCTAGAATCCCAGGGGTTCCAAAATGTTACTGCAATTTTTCAGAACTTTTTTTTCCAAAATTAATTTTCACAAGTTTGCTGTCGTTTTCTATTACTGGTTTAGTTTATATTAATGCTAAAACAATGACAATAAAATTTCTCAGGCAAAATATGACCCTCATTGTCATGGTGCCGTTAAGCCCTCATCAAAAAAAAAACAATAAATTTTCAATAAAAAAAGTCAAAATAAAGAAAATATCAACATAAATATGCAAATTTGCAAAATTAGGCCAATTTATATTTTAGCTTGTATTTTTCTTGTGAATTATTAAAATGGAGGATTTTTTTACATATTTAGATTGTTTGTGAAATTTTCTTTCCATTGATTCCCTCAATCTAAGATTTATTATTTTTTTTTCAAAGCAAAACATACAAAACAATGAAATTGAACAAAATATAATCACCGCTATAATTACTCGCGAAAAACAATGCTGCGCATCCAGCTCGACTTTTGAATCTTGCTTGCATAATTCTACACCACATTGCCGATTGACTAGCATGGAAATTTGTTTTTAGATTTAGATTTAAGTCTGGACAAAGAGGGGGTAGTTGTTCTTTTTGTTTCCAATTGAAAATATGTGGAAAAACAATTCTGACAATATTTTTTGCATAGGAAGTTCTATTGCGATCAGGAACTATGATTTTTGTCAAAAATTGGTCTCAAAAAGGCTAAAAATCATGATATTTTGTACAACTTTTGCCCCCTAAAAAATATTGATAATAGGGACAGTCAAAATTCGACCAGAATTGGATGCATTGATGTCTTTGACAGTTCCTCACAGGTTTTCAAGCAAAAGTTAGGTTTCGAAATATGGCAGGTAAGTGTTTGAGAAAAAAATGAAATTTGATGACATTTTTGTTTACCCATTTTAAGCAAGTTTACTAAACAATTCCCAATATAGCGCTCATCAAAAATGTTAATTTATTGAAAGAACTATTCGAGCTCTTTCAAATGATACCAGTATCACTGCTGTGGGCCTTTTTGACAAACAAAATAATTTTTTGAAAAGTAAATGTCCAATCTGTCGTGTCACAACAGCATGGGTCAGAAAGGGTTAAAGAACAAAGTATTTACAAAAAGAAATACCAAGGTTGCCCTGTAATACATCACAAACTTGCATATGTATGTGCATCCATCCATCCATCCATGTTCATTTGCATATGGCGCCTTTTCCATAGGATACAAATTTGCAGAATGCTGCCTTGTTCAGTAAGTAATACATGATTAAAAAGAAAAGTCTTTAGACGTGTTTTGAACTGTCCAAGTGAACTGGCATGGCGAATGTGTGAAGGCAAAGAGTTCCAAACATGGGGTGCTGCAGCTGAAAAAGCCCTAGAACCAGCTTTGGTTTTAGTTCTGGGTTCAGTCAGGAAGTTTTCAGAAGAGGAGCGAAGGGATCGTGCTGGTGTATATACATATGTACTTGCATATGTATTTGCATATGTACTTGCATATATATTTGCATATGTACTTGCATATGTACTTGCATATATATATATATTTGCATATGTACTTGCATATGTACTTGTATATGTATTTGCATATGTACTTGCATATTTATTTGCATATGTATTTGCATATGTACTTGCATATGCATTTGCATATGTACTTGCCTTTGTATTTGCATATGTACTTGCATATGTACTTGCATATGTATTTACATATGTATTTGCATATGTACTTGCATATGTATTTGCATATATTTACATATGTATTTGCATATGTACTTGCATATGTATTTGCATATGTATTTGCATATGTATTTACATATGTACTTGCATATGTACATTTGCATATGTATTTGTTGATGTACTTGCATATGTACTTGCATATGTATTTGCATATGTATTTGCATATGTACTTGCATATGTATTTGCATATGTATTTGCATATTGATGTCTGGGATTTAAAAAGGCTGTAGAATGGTCATTTTGCAACTTATTTTGATTGAGTTACTTTTCATGGTTTTTGATAGATTTAATAGCAATTTGGCTAGTGTTGCTTTTACACTTCCATATACATTTAACTGATTCTTAAAATGCTGTTTTGAATTTCTTTCACAAAGTGTACATGTAAATACAATAATGCTTATTTTGTTTTCAATAGTTCTTTCAAGCAGCTGCATTGATTGTTTTTGTCCTTCAAGGTACCAATGTCTGTCCAACTGGCTCTACCTGCACAAGTTTCGCTGACATATTTGGCACCGCTGACAAGTTTTGTCAAAACCTGTGGGGAGGATCATTTAAGGTTGTTAATGATACTGAGCCATGTATGGCGTTATGGTTTAATAACGGGGAGAACCCCAACAAGATGGTAAGTCAACCTTTGGGTGAATCTTGAAATTCATTTTCAGTTGTTTGTATTTGGAAAGAATATGGTTTGACGGAAAGACAACTCATCATGAATGCAATCATTATTCCCTCGCCACTGAAGAGCATCTTTACCGTTCATCCATTGTCCACATCTATTGTCCATCTGGCCTTGTGCATTGTTCAGCTACTAGGGAACAAAAAATTGCTGCCCTAGGAAAGGAATTCCAACTATTTTTATGAAAAGAAATTGATATAAAGGAGAGCAAATGCATTCCAAACTTGAGTAGCAGCAAATAAAGGATTTGTTCTGGGATGAAGTTGGGTAATAGAGCTGGGGACTCAATGGAATTTATAATGAAGTGTCTTTGTGAATGAATTGGGAAAAACTATAAGGTTTTTTGTAGAATAGAGTGGAAACATAATAGACTTTTGATAAACTCCAAGTTAATTAGCAATAAATTTTTATTATGATTTGGTAGATAGAGCAGCCCTATTTGGTTTATAAGGGGAAAAAAGTTGAGCATGTTTCTATTGGAAGTGTCAGATTTAGGTTAAGACAGGGGGGGGGGGAGGATTGGGGGCTGCAGTGCGCAATGGAGTGAGTGGAGGTTGTAGTGAAGGCTGGAATGATGAGTTGGGTAGATGAGTGTATGGTAAAAGGTGGGTTAAGGGAATAGGTGAATGGATGATGTTAGGGGAATAGGGGATGTTGAGGAATAGAGGATGGTAGGTAAATGGAAGATGGTAGATGAATGGAGGATGGCAGGTGAAGGGGGTGGTAGGTGAATGGGGCATGTTAAATTGATAGAAGTGAGGGGATGGGAGTTAGAGGAAAGAATGTTGGGTGGAAGATGGTATAATGATTGGTAGATGTAGGAATTAGGATGAAGGTGGTATGGTATGGGGGACAGGATGGGATGAAGGGTGGGATGGCATCTGGGACAGGGTGGATGTGGGACATGGTACCATAGAATGTGGGATAGGATGTCATGGCATATAGGACAGGACAGGATAGCATGTGGAACAGGGTGGCGTGTAGTGCTGTTGATTTGCGACTAATTTACTAAACGTTAAATCACCAAAGCTAAAATTTGCGAGCGTTCAATCGCAACAACGCTTCACTCAAAAATTGGTTAATTTTTTTGGAATGGTTTAGTTCTGACACAAACATACCATGCATTTTTGGACCACAAATAGGCCAAGAATCTCACCAAATTCAAATATCATGTCTTAAAATTACCTGTTAGGCTGATAAAACTACCTGAAAATAAAAATCATTCGTTTAGATGACATTCAAAAAGGTGTAAAAAAAGATATCAATGAGAAATGTTGCAGATTTCTGGCAGTCTGAAGTTCCACCTGATCTTTCACAAAATAGATTATGTACAACATTGGCTAAGGCCTGTAAAATCAGTTTTTATTTCTTAAAGTTAAAGTGCACCAACAATTTTAGTTGAATTTAGTTGTGGTCATGAATTTACAGTAAAAGATATCAACGATTGATAATAAAGGAAATGAAGTAATTTGCTTGATTTACTGCCATTTTATGCATTTTATGCAAGTATAGAGCTCAAACCTTTTCTGTCATTTAAGAGTTTTTTACGATGTTTTTCAGTGTTGCTAAATGTCACTGTACAATAGGCCACCCATATATTATTTTTGCGATTAATTGCTTGAAAGTTTTATTAAATTTTTTGAAGAGTTGCAAGTGAGTAGTGTTATGGCATTTATGACAGGCTGGGATGGCATGTGGGACAAGGTGGGATAGGATGGAATGGCCTGTAGGACAGGGTGGGATGGTACATGGGAAGATGACATGTGGGACAGGGTAGGATGGCACATGGTACAGAGAGGGATGGGATGTAGGACAAGATGGCTTGGTGTATGGGACAGGGAGGGATGGCATGTGGGACAGGGTGGCATGGTATATGGGACAGGGTGGCAAGGCATATGGTGAGATGTCATCTTGCTGCAGGTATGATGGCATATGGATCATGTTGTGCAATGGTATCTGCATTTCTAGGGAGGGATATAGGATGGGACATCATGCAGAACAGAGGATGAGATGGCAGTTGTGACATAGGGTGCAAATCATGCTATTAGCGGCGAAGTGATGTATATCGTTTGCGATGTCTGGTTTCATTTTAAAAATGTGTCTCGTATCATAAGTCATTTCTTTATTTGTCTGATTTACTTTTGTTATATTCAGTTGTGCATTCATTCAGTAATTAATTCTGACAACTCGAATGTTTTTAATTTTTAAAAGAATCAAAAACCCGTTTTGACCAATCATCTTGGTAGACACAAATGCAATTCTTGACATTATGTTTTTTGCCATCTAACTTACATAAACATAGAGGCAGTTTCATTTCTTATATGCAAATTGCTTTTGCCCATTACATCTCATCCATGGGAAATCATATGCTTGCTTTTCAGCATAGGTAACAGATTTATCCTTGATCCTCATTTGCAGGTGGCAGTAGCAAAAGCTGAGGAGCTCTCAGGATCTGCAGCCAGTTTGAATCTTTGCTGGATAATAATGAGCGGAGTTTTTATCATTTTGACTATTTTTCTAGAAAGGTGATGTTAAGAAATGAGTAATTTGTGTATGTTAACTGTTCGCCGTAATTACCTCCTAAAAGTGAATTTGATTTATATTCAGGAAAAGTGTGGTGATCATTGTAGATCTTGAAATATTCTCTTTACTGTTTTGCATCTATTGTGTGGATAATCAAAGGGTTAAACTCAGCATGGTCGAAGGAGGAATAACATAATGAAGAAAGTATTTCATTCCGTTAAGGAGATATTCCTCTTTAAACAAGTAAACATTTGTGGAGAAAAGAGGCTGTTAGTGACCTTACAGCCTCAGAAGTCTCTGTTTATTATCTTTGAAATATTTTCTGAACTGTTTTGGCTGCAATCATTTTGATATGGTAGCAGATGAGTAAAGTTGATCCATATTCCAAACTAAAAGGCCCATCAGGCTGGACTTCTTCCCAGTTTCCATGGTGTAAGCAGTCCATCATAGGTCAACTCTCCAGCAGTGCTGGTACTCACAGCAGAGTGGACTGGAGCAAGTACAGTAAGGTGTCTTGCTAACAAACACAATGCAGCGCTCACAATGGGAGTCAAATCAGGTACCTTTCGCATACAAGCATGACCTTTATAAAACTGAGCCAAAGGTGAGTGAAATTACTGTCATATACCATCTGAGTAAGGTGTGGGGACACATTAACAATTGTTAAAGGAGACTCGTAGAAACACATTAAACAATTGGTAAAGGAGACTCGTGGGAACACATTAAACAATTGGTAAAGGAGACTCGTGGGAATACATTAACAATTGTTAAAGGAGACTCGTGGGAACACATTAACAATTGTTAAGGGAGACTCGTAGGAACACATTAACAATTGTTAAAGAAGACTCGTAGGAACACATTAACAATTTTTAAAGGAGACTCGCGGGAACACATTAACAATTGTTAAGGGAGACTCGCGGGAACACATTAACAATTGTTAAAAGAGACTCGCGGGAACACATTAACAATTGTTAAAGGAGACTCAGGGGAACACATTAACAATTGTTAAAGGAGACTCGTAGGAACACATTCACAATTGTTAAAGGAGACTCGCGGGAACACATTAACAATTGTTAAAGGAGACTCGCGGGAACACATTAACAATTGTTAAAGGAGACTCGTGGGAACACATTAACAATTGTTAAAGGAGACTCGTAGGAACACATTCACAATTGTTAAAGGAGACTCGCGGGAACACATTAACAATTGTTAAAGGAGACTCGTGGGAACACATTAACAATTGTTAAAGGAGACTCGTGGGAACACATTAACAATTGTTAAAGGAGACTCGTGGGAACACAGTTGTTAAAGGAAACTCGTAGTGAGGGTGTCTGTTTGGTATAATTTACAAATATTCACTCACCTGTTTTGCCTCCCTAAAGTGATCAAATGTTATTGTTATGAATCTTGATATAAATTTTTGTAGCTCTCCATGTCATCTTTAAAATACATCTCCTGAACGGAAAAAGTACTATCTTCACAGTTTGTTCTCTATTATACTTGATAGAGTGTCATTGTACAAAGGCTCTTGTGGATTGTTTTCATGGAAACCGCAAAGATATACAGCTGTGAGACTGAGTTGTATCACCATTGCTATTATAATTATGGTGGTTTCATTAAACTGAGTATTTTACAAGTTTCATTAAGGCTTTTTCAATTGAGAGAAGGGTTTTGCCACTTGCTTTTCTGTCTAACAAGCTTTTGTTTTAACATTGTATTGGGTTGTATTAAGTAAGTTATTTGGTAACATATCTGAGTATAGCATAGAAATGTAAAAAGAGTTCTAAGAAGTGTTGACGTGAGTGGGTGGACTAACATTTGCTCCTCAAAATATTTGACCAGGTAATGGGTCAAATTCTTAGGGAGTTAAAATTGCACAGCAAAATGTTTTCCAAATATAGTTTGACTTTGGCCTTTCTATGAAAGATAAGATTGGGTTATCTGTTCATGCATGTCTGTGTACAAGATGAGCTGAAACCTAATGTTTTACTTTCTAGTCAGACCTGATAAAGTGGATGTGAGGAGGTAATAATTATGTCAGAAAATCATAAATTTATTTTATTCATATTACACAGTAAGCAAGGAGGTATTCAGGGAAACTTTTTATTCAACTGATTATGACTAGTTTGAAGGGGCAGCTTGTGATCCTTCCAGGTATAATGGTGCTATATGGATCAGGGCAATTGTAGTCATAGATGGTTTAGTGTGTCTGTCAATGTAGGATGGAGAAATTACTTTTGTGGGATATTATCATCAGCAAAGAGTGCTGTAAAAGCTTCATTTTGTTAATTTGTGTGTGTCTTGTGTGTGTGTGTGTCTGGGTGTGTGTCTGGGTGTGTGTCTGTTTAAAGTTCTTTTGAAGGTTTTGATTTATTCCTTGATGAAGGTGTTACATTTCAATTAATGTTAATATGATACTCCATGTAGGAAAAGAAAGTTTATTCATGTTCTCTGTATATTTTGTTTTCTGATCTTTGTTGACTTCAGATAAGCGTATGTGTTTGAATGAGAGGTTGTAACAATCTGTAAGAAAGTAATAATTATTCAATGCTTGGCAAACAAATGTACAAAATTTTGCTATATTAATATTTTGATTCTGCATAATTTGTATTTACCATTTGGTTAGGTCAATTCATAGAATGCCCCCTTTCCAACCAATAGGTTGTGGGTTTTATTCCCCAAATACCTTTGACTTTAAAAATGAGGCCTGCTGCCCTCTCACTTTGTGCTCTGGAATGAGAGCATCCACGTCCAGCCTTTGGGAGAAGTGTACATTAGTTAGATGGCACTTACTATCCATCGTGTAACTACGTTAAATGGCAGTCACAATGGCAGGACAGTCACCATGGTTCTCTGAACATTATTTGAGAAGAGAAGTGTGAAAATGTGACATTCATTCTCTTCATGGAACTGATATTGAGCTGCTGCCAGAGAATGTGACTGACCATTGTATTTAGCCCTTGGAGTGAAGAAAAGTCCTATATAAAAACTTGCTATTATTATTATTAGTTGGGGTTATACTACGTGATCACTTTAACTTAACGAGACTTGAGAATAATTGTAGCTTATGAGACATTACACAAAAGGCGTGGGTGCTTTTAGCACGATTGCAGAACATCACTGTGTACGGTTTATTTTAAGAATTATTATTAATCCCTCTTACTCTATTTGTGTCAGTGGCAGTGCAGAATATTATCTGTGATATTAGTATGATTATTATTAATTATTTTTATGTTTATCTGGTAACCAATGAGCAGCTGTATGAAGACATAGGATGATGAGATCAAATGAGGTCTTTCTTCATGTATTAGGTGACGGATGGTTTTTTGTGTAAAATAAGATTTCTAAAATCAGAGATGTAGGAGCGCCAATTTGTTTGGGGGAGGGCAAAGATGAATCTTACTGACGCAAGCTCCAAAATAATCCTGCATGAATTGTGTATTCAATGCTGGAGGCAATATTTGCCTCCTGCAGTCTTATCTACAAACTTAATAATAATCATTTAACTGGACTCTGAGATGCCACGCCAAAGTTAAAGTTGAACTTTTAATTATTCACACTTTTTCATTTTGTCGGTGTAAATTGAGATGGATTTTTGTATTTGTGAAAATTGATGGGAGAGAAAAAGCTTAATGTGTATTCTACTATTTTATAATGTTTTGAAATTATAAAGGGTTCTTAATGTTTAATTCAAAATGTATAAATTATGAAAGATAGACATTGAACACCTCAAGATGCTTGGCTCTGCTGAGTTTCAATTTGGTTATGATATCTGACATTGAACACCTCAAGATGCTTGGCTCTGCTGAGTTTCAATTTGGTTATGATATCTGACATTATACACCTCAAGATGCTTGGCTCTGCTGAGTTTCAATTTGGTTATGATATCTGACATTGAACACCTCAAGGTGCTTGGCTCTGCTGAGTTTTAATTTGGTTATGATATCTGACATTAAACACCTCAAGATGCTTGGCTCTGCTGAGTTTCAATTTGGTTATGATATCTGACATTAAACACCTCAAAATGCTTGGCTCTGCTGAGTTTCAATTTGGTTATGATATCTGACATTGAACACCTCAAGATGCTTGGCTCTGCAGAGTTTCAATTTGGTTATGATATCTGACATTAAACACCTCAAGATGCTTGGCTCTGCTGAGTTTCGATTTGGTTATGATATCTGACATTAAACACCTCAAGGTGCTCGGCTCTGCTGAGTTTCAATTTGGTTATGATATCTGACATTGAACACCTCAAGATGCTTGGCTCTGCTGAGTTTCAATTTGGTTATGATATCTGACATTGAACACCTCAAGGTGCTTGGCTCTGCTGAGTTTCAATTTGGTTATGATATCTGACATTGAACACCTCAAGATGCTTGGCTCTGCTGAGTTTTAATTTGGTTATGATATCTGACATTGAACACCTCAAGGTGCTTGGCCCTGCTGAGTTTCAATTTGGTTATCATATCTGACATTAAACACCTCAAGGTGCTTGGCTCTGCTGAGTTTCAATTTGGTTATGATATCTGACATTGAAGACCTCAAGATGCTTGGCTCTGCTGAGTTTTAACTTGGTTATGATATCTGACATTGAACACCTCAAGGTGCTTGGCTCTGCTGAGTTTCAATTTGGTTATGATATCTGACATTAAACACCTCAAGATGCTTGGCCCTGCTGAGTTTCAACCTAGTGAGACATACAGATGGGTGAAACTCGACTCACCCTAGTCAGACATACAGATGGGTTTTCTTCTGACCAACTCCATGTAGATATGTATCATGAAAATTAGCAAGTTTACAGTATATATAAGACAATTGTTTTTTATTCATTTTCATATTGTGTTCATGATATGATGCTTTCTTTTTATTTTGATTATATAAGTTATAAAGTTTATGCACCCAGGAGTAAAACTTTGCTTAGAGGAAACATTCCAAAATTGTAGAAACAGCAAAAATGCTATCTACTTTGTTTTTCATTTTATAGCTGCTTGAAGTCGCCTTGGAGATGATGGAAAATTGCAAATTATTGCACGGATTATAAAATGTTCTTTGCTTTGAAAGTTTATTGTAAATCTTGTAATGAAATATGGTCTAATGGTACCTGTATTTAAACCATTAAAGTAAAATAGCGGTCTTAAATTACCGGGTCAGGTCATACCAGATATGAAAGCATCCACCTTGTTTTGTCTCTATGTGAGGGTAACACACTGCGTGTCTGTTTTGTTTCATATTAGTTGTAATTATGATGTTAGCTGGTGCGTACATGTTCATGATGTAAAAACGTTGAATTTCATTAATATGCATAGTGGACAGGGCTTAATATGATTTTGCTGAAAAAAAAGCTTGTAAACACGGTATTTCAAGAATGGTAAACTGGATTTATGTCATACTTGGTACACAGCTAGCCCATGGTCTGTAAATGTGCCCTATTGTTTTTGATGATGATATCTTGCATATTAATGAGTGAGTGGGGCTTAATATAAAATCTTGAAATGTTCGTATTTTAACAACCACATGTCTGTTTTGTTTCATATTTGGTATAATTATGATCTTAGCTGGTGTGTACATATTCATGATGTAAAAGCGTTGAATTTCATTAATATGCTTAGTGGGCGGTGCTTAATAATATTTTGCTGAAAAAATCTTGTAAACACGGTATCTCAAGAATGGTAAACTGGATTCATGTCATACTTGGTACACAGATACGCTCTATTGTATTGGTAGTGATATCATGCACATCAATAAATGGGCGGGGCTTTAAAGTGACAATTTTGAAAAAGTGATAAATAGCAACTACATCTGTTTTGTGTCATATTGGGCATAATGATATTGTTGGTTATTGTGTACAAGCTTATATTATCAACAGATGTCGTTAATATGCATAGTAGGTGTGGCTTGATGTGAAAGTGCTATAGGATGTAAACACCACACTGTACCCCATGAATGATACATCAGATTTATGCTATGTCAGGTACACAGATGGGTCATGGTCTGTACATATGTTCTAATGTTGTGGTAGTGATTTCATAAATATAAATGAGTAGGCAGGGCTTACATACAAATTCTTGAAATAGGATAAATGAGCAACCATTTTTACATCATACTTGCTATGAAAATGTTGTTAATTATTGAGCAAATGCTAATGTTCTCAGCATTTTTATTGATCTGCATGGTGGGTGTGGTTTATGAATAAATATCCTGGAACAAATATTTCATGATATGCAATGACATGATATTAAATTAAAAAAATCAATCTGCTTATGGAAAAGAAGCATCGAAACCATCAAAGCTTTTCGTTCTGCTTACAATATCTAATTGTCTTTAAACTCAGAATTTTTCAGCGTTTCTATACATTATAAAGCTATTGCCATCATTTGGCGGTCATTCACGTGCAGTATTTTACATATTCAGACAAAATATCTGTAAATAGTTTGTTGTGATCTTGTGCTATTGTGTGTTATCAAGTGCCTTCAATTATACGAATATTCAGTAATCTATATCATTGTACAAAGAAGAAGACTAATGTGGTGCTGTATCTACTCAGTTAACATCAAATGTGCATTTTGTACTCGGAATAATAATAAGCTGTTTTAATTGACTTATTTATGCACCTGAAGGTCTTTAAGCAGGTCGAGTCATTATTAACTACATACTATCAGGGTCGTCAAATTCAGTTAATGAGCTTATGGTATGGAACAGGTTAATTACTTTATAACCTTGAAAACGTTCATCAAAATGAAGCATTTGTTGAATTTAATGTTATATGCAAGTTTAGGATGCATAGCTGGGCTATCTTGATATTTTATATGTAAACTCTGTTTTTAATTGTCTATCTTCCTTGGATTTCATTGGGAATGTCCCCTGGAGTTCTATGGATTTTTCCCTTTCTTAAGGAATGTAAATTGCTTTTAGCCAACAAAAATAAGGAAATTGCCACTTAAATAGTAAGACAAGTATTGTCAGTATGAAAGATTTAAATAATGTTTTTTCTGAAAAAAGTGTTGTGAGGGGGATGAAGTATACTTCCTGCGAATCCAGGGGGACAATCCTCCAATTCCACAGATTTCTCCTTTTCTGGAGGCAATTAATTATTTTAGCTAACACATTTGTAGACAAGAGTCAATTGAATCTCCAAACAGCTTTGGCTTTGACATCAACTGCCTCCAGCCGAATTTACACATTTTAATGGAAAATAACTTGGTCTATTGGATTGGGGGCATGGCCTCATAAAACAGACATGTGTGAAAGCCTTGCTTATTGTTTAGTTTCACCAAGGATGTGTTCGTACATCCTTAGTTTCACATCATATAATTGGCGCATTTTCAGACAAACTAATTGAAAGAAAGAATGTACAAGAATAAATTGCTTTTTATAAGATATTATTAAATGATGGTAGAACATAAATATATTTTATTTTTATGGAAAATTTGACTTGAAAATGGCAACTCCCCATTTCATCTTACTTTGATCAGGAAATTGCAATAGATATCATCTTTACTACTCTTTGGAACATTTTTGTGATAAAGTTGAGCTTTAACATCATTGATGTTCTGGTTAATTGTCTATCATAAAGGGGTACAGCAAGTTATCACCCAAGAGTTTCTACCATACACCAATCAAATTCTGGCAGGATTAGGAGTTTCTCTTTGGTGACTGAGATTTAGGAAAGAGAGTTATATAAAAAGAATTATATCAAGATTTTGGGCTCTCCTCTTAGTCTTAAATAACAAATTTAGTATAATTTGAAATTTTCTTGAAATTTGATGAGCAGTAGCTCAGAAACATAATGAGCTATTACTGAAATATAAAGATTGATCTACCACAAACATTTCAAACTTTGTCCAATAAGATTAAAACCTTGAGGCATCTAAGATCTTTAAGGCTTCAGGTCAGTGTAAGTGCTTTGAATTCATGACTGCTAAGAGTTCCCCCCTCTGGGGATAACTCTCTGCTTGATTTGGTGACAGGAATTTGAAACTTGTTGTGCATAGTGTACAAGACTAAATTTACACAGAGCAATCCCCTAGCTTTACCCAGAAAGGGGCAGGGTGTCACTGATGAAAAGGGGCTTTTACAAGGCATCAAGGGCACTTGATGGCAGGTGTGAGGGCACTTTGATGGCAGGTGTGACCGTGTGAGGGCACTTGAATTATAAATAAGGGAGTCATCAATGCAACAAGTAATGTCCCTGCATCTTATTACATTGAGCAACTGTAATCAGCATGCAGAAATATGTTTTTGTGAACAAAATTTAGAGTGCTTAGTGAAAAGGGGGCAGGGTGGAACATCTCTCTGAAAAAGTGAAACTAAGGGCCAACAGAAACTAGATTAAAAAATTATTCATATTTAAGCATAAAGACCTATGTGGTCTAGCGGTCATACCATCAGCTGGGTATGCCCAGAGGTCCCTGGATCAATCCCAGGAATATCGCATATGTGTTTCATTGACATAATTTCAAACATCAATTTTCACTTTCACTTTCCTTATTTTTCGATTATTTCTGGGGGTTTTCAGATTTGTTTTTCAAATGTTCATTTCAAGACATACATATACTCACAGAGGCTTAGGTGTATTAATCGTTGGAATGAAGAACAATGCAATAAATATAATTGAAGCTCATATTTAGCAAAATGTCACTATTTTTGTTACCTAAATTATGCATATATAAAAGACTTGAATACGATGCATAATGGTCAGTCACATTTGAATTTTTTTACATGCATTTGATTAATTTTTTATCACATGCATTTATGAATATTTCAGACCCAAAGTATAGAAAGTTATTACAGGGCCCATAAAAGGAAAAAAGTTTTCCAAAGTTGGCTCAATGGACCTATACTTTACACTGGCAATTCTTAATAGGCGGCCTGCCGCCAGACAATCCAATCTCGTCTCGCGAACAGTAGTTGTATTGAGAAAAAAAAAATCATACCGATCAATCTGAAAAAGATCGGTAAAAAATGCAAAATACTCGTTTACTTTGGGTTTTTCCTTGGCAGATCAGTGCACTAAAACATTGCAGCTTATCAAGTGAAATGTTACCTTCTGTGCCAATATAAATTGGGCAGATTCGTGGCTTGTCCAGTGGCATCGCTAATGGGGGCATGAAATTTTGCCTCTGGACCCTACCAGGGCCCTTAAGCAGGCCTCTGGACCATATGCTGGTATGCATGCTACCAATAGGCACCACTTTTATAGTGCCCCTCCCCCCCTTTTCCTCCTGAACTGCTGTGCCCCCCCAAACGAAAATCTATGGTGACGCCACTGGACTTGTCAAAGGAAGTGGATAAGAGAACCGCCAACATCTGGCATACATCCTTATCATGCGCACGCTCTCAGCTTGTTTGTACTAAGGCATTGTTTCGAGGGGTTTTGTTTGTTCGTGTGATGTTGGTTTTGCCACGAGATTGGCCCGCAGCCTGAAGCTGTCGTGAAATGATGGCCCTTGGAAAAAATTAATTCAGAACCCATGCCTTACACCTTGGCCCTACATCCACTTCTTCCTGTTCCACACATTGATACAAGATTTAAATAAATGAATCATTATAAATTCTATTTTAAAATTTGTATTTGCTGATCACTTTCATGAAGATAGGTAGCAGTCAATATTAATCAAAGGTGCATAGTGGGTTGCACGCCACCTCTCTACTGCTCCCCTACTTCACTGTACTGCTCCCTCACTCCACCCATACTGCCTCCCTCACCCTATTTTATTAACTCCCCAACCCCTCTTTACTGCTTCCCCATCCCACCTATCTACTACCTCACCCCACTTTACTTCCCTCCCCACCTCTATACTGCCTCTCCAAACCCCACCTCTTAACTGCCTCCCACCTCACCTCTCTACTACACTCCACTTGTTTACTTCCCTCCCCACCCCACCTCTATACTGCCTCTCCAAACCCCACTTTGACTGCCTCCCACCTCACCTCTCTACTACACTCCACTTGTTTACTTCCATCCCCACCCCACCTCTTTACTGCCTCTCCGAAGCCCACTTTACTGCTTCCCGCCTCACCTCTCTACTACACTCCACTTGTTTACTTCCATCCCCACCCCACCTCTTTACTGCCTCTCCGAACCCCACCTCTTTACTGCTTCCCGCCTCACCTCTCTACTACACTCCACTTGTTTACTTCCCTCCCCACTCCACCTCTATACTGCCTCTCCAAACCCCACTTTACTACCTTCCCCATCCAATCTCTCTATTGATTCCCTTACACCACCTTCACCTCTTTACTGACTCCCAAACCCCTCTTCTTTACTGCCTCCCCAATCCACCTATCTACTACCCAACCCCACTTTACTTCCCTTCCCACCTCTATACTGCCTCTTCAAACCCCACCTCTTTACTGCCTCCCACCTCACCACTACCTCCCAAGTCACCTCTCTACTGCCTCCCCACCTAATCTCTCTGCTGCCTTCCCCTCCCCACTTTACTGCCTCCCTCACCCCATATTTTTACTGCTTCCCCCACCCTACCTCTTTGCTGCTTTCCACACCCAATCTCTCTACTGCTTCTCCAATCCAATCTCTCTACTGCCGTCCAAAACTTCACTTTACTGCCTTCTCCATCCAATCTTCCTGCCTTCTCCAGGCCACCTCTTTACTGTCTCCCCACCCCCACTTTACTGCCTCCCCACCCCTTTACTGCCTCCCATCTCACCACACTACTGCCTTGCCACCCAATCTCTCGACTGTCTCTCCACCCCGCTACCGCCCCAACCCACATCTGTAATGATTCCCCACCCCACCTCTCTGCTGCCTCCCCAACCCACTCTTCTACCTCCCCACCCGCCTCTCTTCTACCTCCCCACCCCACTTTACTTCCTCCCCAATCTCTTTACTGCCTCCCACCCCACCTCTACTTCTCCCCACCCCACCTCTTTACTTCTCTTCCACCCCACCTCTTTACTTCTCCCCACCTCACCTCTTTACGTCTCCCCCACCCCACCTCTTTACTTCCTTCCCCATCCAATCTCTCTATTGCCACCCCTACCTCACCTCTTTACTGCATCCACCTTTTATATAAAAAACGAACCTTCCTTTCAAATTTTTGGCAATGGGCCTGCTAATTAATCTCTGACAGCAGCAGATGGAGAGGGGAAACAATGTATCACTTTATTACTTTTCTCACGTCATCACATTCACTTCTCTTGAAGGATTAGTTCAGTGGTCAAGCATGCCCATCTTATATGAAAGAGGATTTCAAACGAAACAAAATGGTTTAGAAAGCATTCAAAAATCTTATTCTGTCAAGGAGATATTCCAGTTTAAAGCGGTCTTTTTGTGTAGGCTAGAAATGACGTGTAGTAAGTCTTACGTTTGTGTCTTCATCCTCACATTCTTAACAATTGGTAATGTATTTTAAAGAAAGGTAATTACATTTTTTCACTATTTAATATTTTTTTTGCTCCCTGGAACTTTCTTCAGGTGGTATATTATAATTACCCTTCCTAGATTCAGTTTAACTTCCTTTTTGGTTCCGATGCTAATAGCATAAGGAACCTATGTAGTCATGCTGACGTGTTTATGTATGCATGTACAGTATTTATGTATGTGTTTACGCTAATATCAAGGTGAGGACTTGTGGCTGTAGCACACCAACGGAGTTAGGACCTGAAGTTAAAGTGAGGACTAATAAGTGGGTCCGTACTGTGTTACTGCATAAATGGCCATTAGAGGTTGTATGACCTTTAATAGCTTTTCCTCACTTTGTATTCAAAGTGTG
Organism: Chiridota heheva; assembly: GCA_020152595.1. Lineage (NCBI taxonomy): Eukaryota > Metazoa > Echinodermata > Holothuroidea > Apodida > Chiridotidae > Chiridota > Chiridota heheva. Next base: position 1,228,834 of record JAIGNY010001856.1, read on the forward strand.
ATTTTGTGCGTCGTCAGATCATACACATATGTGCATTAGCACCTAGGCTTACCATTTCCTATTCTGCAATTTCGCCCTCACTATGATGCACAGCCAAAGAAGTGTATAGAGAGTGCTCACATTGGTGCGGTGCTACACTCACCCCCTGACACTGTGTAAAGACACTTTATACCTGACCAGAAAGACTACCTTTTGTGATGCTTGGTAAGTTCAAGATTTCATGTATCTTACTAAATGTAAATTACAGATAGTCAATTTTTAAATGTTTGTTCTTGTTTTCACAGGGATAACGTTAAGCCTAACCTACTAGCCTATCATATTAAATTGATGTTGGCATTGAGGTGGTCGGTTTGACGTAACTGTGTACGGGCTCAGTATGGTTTTGCCAAGTTGAAGGGGAAATTTTATCATTACAGTCAATGAGATATTTTTTATGAATACTTGTGTCGCCTTAGCCAGTCAGCGAAAATTAATGGTACTCATATATGTTGGAAACTATTACCTAATAGAAAACATTTGTGAAGAAGAATAAATTCTGTACTATTTGTTGAAAAATGACAGAAAATAGGTTTTTCTCCCATTGACTGCAATGATACATGACTGTTTGTTTTCCCCTTTGACTAAAGTTCCCGATCTTCAAAAATCATTGTTACGTCGCCGTACACCACAACATTCCCGAATGTCCGATCTCCAGAATTGAGTATGTCTAACTTTAGTTTAGGCCTAGCTATTAGTCATAGCATAGCATAGCAATGTTTAACGTCCCGAAAGCATCCAGTGCTGGACATTATATCAAGACGGCCACGGCCTTTGACAACCAGTTGTTAACTCACTGGTTGCAGACTCATTGGGATTCGAACCCAGGACGTGTGGGTGAGAGGACAAACACTAACCACTACCACTAACCACTAGTCATATCCCACAATACACTTTTTGACATTACTGGTGGCGTGTACAGTGGGTTAATACACTTTTCGTACATAAATGTGAATGGTGTGTTGAACGTTAGGCTACCAAACTTACTGATCTGTTTTGTTTTTTCTTGTTGACTGACGTTCACTGATTGTTGTTGTTTCTGATTTACGGCCTGGCGGAGTTATTAAAGTCATATGCAGTTACGTGATACATTTCATTCTAACTGAGTTACGATGCTCCGCGAAGTTTTCCTGCATGAAACTCTCTTTCAAAATACCTGTCGTTTGCCTATCCAGCTTTGCACACAAACATTTCTTCAACTTCGTTTTTATGTTTTCTTCAGCTAAAAGTGTGAAAATATATTCCCTTAACACCAAAATCAGATGATTCTTGGCACACTTTCTCGGTCCGAACTTCGCACTCTACAGCGTTAAGTTTATACTGAGGATGTCAAAGTTCAAAAATGATAGTCATGTGACTACCACCTGATAATAATTGCAATGGCGTTTGCAATTTCTACGCGGGGTCCATTTTAGATTTTCATGGAAATAGAAGTAGAAGAATAATTTGAATTATGCAAAGAAATGCAACTACTTATCGTTCACTTTCGTTAAAAAGCTCTTAAACAGAAAAAGGTTGAATAAATATTTGCTGATTTTTAAAGACGACACATAGTTACCGCACACATATATTTTTGCACCTGTTCGTACAATGAAAAAGCCCTGAGTACAAATGCGCAGGCGTAACACTCGCCAAAAGTTTTGAAACATGGCGACCAACAAATTATTGGTGGAAAATACCCAACTAAAATTCTCCCGTTAAAAGTTGCTGATTAAAAATTGTTCCATAGCTAACTCATAGAAGAGGTGAAAACCCATCACTGTGCGGAAAGAACGTAAGTTTATCGCACTTGGGAAAATATGGGTTGCTTAATTGGGAGTCGAATCGGAAACACGGTATCAACAACCTACGTACACAAAACAAATGTCCCAGTCAATACTAACTAGTCGATAGGGCGAACATTTCTCCAAACTTGCAATTTTACCATATTACAGTTTTATGTACCTTTCTTGCCTTAATTCTTATACGTAGTTCTTTGAAGTTGTTTTAGTGTTCATAAAGACAAAAATAGAAGATCCTTTATGCTTGCTTTGGCGAAAAAGTTTTTCTTAGTCGCACCTTAGAAGTTTCTACCACTTGTAATTGTTTATGTTGACGTCATATTACTTGTATAGTTTTCGCACAGCTGATTGGCTAACAATTCATATACATTTGAATAGATTCAAGAAACAAGTAAACATTATTATCGAACTTTGACCTCATGAATAATCAACAAAGTTTAGTTCAGCTCTAAAAGTAATGGCTGAATAGCTGCTTACATCGCGAACAGTAAATTAATAGTAAATAGATCAATTCTACCAAGTAAGTTTTAAACGGCCGGATTTTGTGGATAAACAGTACATATTGTGAATCTAGTGATAAAGGATTTGTTATATTTTAGTGAAGAATATTCTCAGGGAAGCAGTATGCAGTTGTGTAAAGTTCCACCAGCTTGAGTTTCCTCATCTGACGAGTCTGAGGACTGAGTGCAAGACACTGATCAACCAGCTTCAGTTTCCTCATCTGACGAGTCTGAGGACTGAGTGCAAGACATTGATCAACCGGCTTGAGTTTCCTCATCTGACGAGTCTGAGGACTGAGTGCAAGACATTGATCAACCAGCTTCAGTTTCCTCATCTGACGAGTCTGAGGACTGAGTGCAAGACACTGATCAACCAGCTTCAGTTTCCTCATCTGACGAGTCTGAGGACTGAGTGCAAGACATTGATCAACCGCCTTGAGTTTCCTCATCTGACGAGTCTGAGGACTGAGTGCAAGACATTGATCAACCAGCTTCAGTTTCCTCATCTGACGAGTCTGAGGACTGAGTGCAAGACACTGATCAACCGCCTTGAGTTTCCTCATCTGACGAGTCTGAGGACTGAGTGCAAGACATTGATCAACCAGCTTCAGTTTCCTCATCTGACGAGTCTGAGGACTGAGTGCAAGACACTGATCAACCAGCTTCAGTTTCCTCATCTGACGAGTCTGAGGACTGAGTGCAAGACACTGATCAACCAGCTTTAGTTTCTTCATCTGACGAGTCTGAGGACTGAGTGCAAGACACTGATCAACCAGCTTCAGTTTCCTCATCTGACGAGTCTGAGGACTGAGTGCAAGACACTGATCAACCAGCTTTAGTTTCTTCATCTGACGAGTCTGAGGACTGAGTGCAAGACACTGATCAACCAGCTTTAGTTTCCTCATCTGACGAATCTGAGGACTGGGAGTGCAAGACACTGATCAACCAGCTTTAGTTTCTTCATCTGACGAGTCTGAGGACTGGGAGTGCAAGACATTGATCAACCGCCTTAAGTTTCCTCATCTGACGAGTCTGAGGACTGAGTGCAAGACACTGATCAACCAGCTTCAGTTTCCTCATCTGACGAGTCTGAGGACTGAGTGCAAGACATTGATCAACCGCCTTGAGTTTCCTCATCTGACGAGTCTGAGGACTGAGTGCAAGACACTGATCAACCAGCTTCAGTTTCCTCATCTGACGAGTCTGAGGACTGAGTGCAAGACATTGATCAACCAGCTTCAGTTTCCTCATCTGACGAGTCTGAGGACTGAGTGCAAGACACTGATCAACCAGCTTTAGTTTCCTCATCTGACGAGTCTGAGGACTGAGTGCAAGACACTGATCAACCAGCTTTAGTTTCTTCATCTGACGAGTCTGAGGACTGAGTGCAAGACACTGATCAACCAGCTTCAGTTTCCTCATCTGACGAGTCTGAGGACTGAGTGCAAGACATTGATCAACCAGCTTCAGTTTCCTCATCTGACGAGTCTGAGGACTGAGTGCAAGACACTAATCAACCAGCTTCAGTTTCCTCATCTGACGAGTCTGAGGACTGAGTGCAAGACACTGATCAACCAGCTTTAGTTTCTTCATCTGACGAGTCTGAGGACTGAGTGCAAGACACTGATCAACCAGCTTTAGTTTCTTCATCTGACGAGTCTGAGGACTGGGAGTGCAAGACATTGATCAACCGCCTTGAGTTTCCTCATCTGACGAGTCTGAGGACTGAGTGCAAGACACTGATCAACCAGCTTCAGTTTCCTCATCTGACGAGTCTGAGGACTGAGTGCAAGACATTGATCAACCGCCTTGAGTTTCCTCATCTGACGAGTCTGAGGACTGAGTGCAAGACACTGATCAACCAGCTTCAGTTTCCTCATCTGACGAGTCTGAGGACTGAGTGCAAGACACTGATCAACCAGCTTCAGTTTCCTCATCTGACGAGTCTGAGGACTGAGTGCAAGACATTGATCAACCGCCTTGAGTTTCCTCATCTGACGAGTCTGAGGACTGAGTGCAAGACACTGATCAACCAGCTTCAGTTTCCTCATCTGACGAGTCTGAGGACTGAGTGCAAGACACTGATCAATCAGCTTCAGTTTCCTCATCTGACGAATCTGAGAACTGGGAGTGCAAGACACTGATCAACCAGCTTTAGTTTCCTCATCTGACGAGTCTGAGGACTGAGTGCAAGACACTGATCAACCGGCTTGAGTTTCCTCATCTGACGAATCTGAGGACTGGGAGTGCAAGACACTGAGCGACTGGCTTGAGTTTCCTCATCTGACGAGTCTGAGGACTGAGTGCAAGACACTGATCAACCAGCTTCAGTTTCCTCATCTGACGAGTCTGAGGACTGAGTGCAAGACATTGATCAACCGCCTTGAGTTTCCTCATCTGACGAATCTGAGGACTGGGAGTGCAAGACACTGAGCGACTGGCTTGAGTTTCCTCATCTGACGAGTCTGAGGACTGAGTGCAAGACACTGATCAACCAGCTTCAGTTTCCTCATCTGACGAGTCTGAGGACTGAGTGCAAGACACTGATCAACCAGCTTCAGTTTCCTCATCTGACGAGTCTGAGGACTGAGTGCAAGACCATGATCAACCGGCTTGAGTTTCCTCATCTGACGAATCTGAGAACTGGGAGTGCAAGACACTGATCAACCAGCTTTAGTTTCCTCATCTGACGAGTCTGAGGACTGAGTGCAAGACCATGATCAACCGGCTTGAGTTTCCTCATCTGACGAATCTGAGGACTGGGAGTGCAAGACATTGATCAACCGGCTTGAGTTTCCTCATCTGACGAGTCTGAGGACTGAGTGCAAGACACTGATCAACCGGCTTGAGTTTCTTCATCTGTAAGTGAGTTATACCTGCGATAGAATGCCTAGTTCAGGGAGAATATTTTATTATAATGGCCAAGGAAGTGAGAAATAATCACCGGTTACACAGGTTATATGGACCTATATTGGTTCTTGATAAGATTCAAAACTACTTATACTAAAGTTTTACTATTGGCAATCTATATGGTTGTAGGGAATAGTAAGCTTTGTTGGTGCGTTTGCGTTCTTGTAGATGTATTTATTTGTATCATTGACATATTGTTGCACAGCTCACAGTTACAACTTATATCGTACTAAAGTATCTTTGTAAAACCCCAGTGACTGGTTTCTGTAAGTATTTATGTGTGAGTATTTATATTATTTTTGTGTAAATCTCAGTTTTATTACATATTTTATTTCTGTATTACTCAGTGCAAAAAGTTTGGTTTAATAAACAGATACATATTCTTGAAATTCAAAACTGACAGGATTTTAGATTACAGCGTCATAAAAGTTCGTCCATGCAGCAAGAAACGTGAAGGTTTGATCAGTGTCAACTTGAAACAAATAAATACTTCTTCTGAAATTAAAAAAATGACTATGTTAGCCCTATAATAGGTTCATAATCTTATTGTCAACTACAACTTACAAAAATTATCAAAGCCAAACGTTTTTTTCAATTTACATTTTAAATTACTTTGTGCTCTGACTTCTTTATTCATAACATTGATAAAATTAGACCAGTCAATAAAATGAATATCATCTTTTCGAAGCGAAGATTCTATATCCGTGATCACGAAGACTGAAACCGCTCTATGTGAAATCTAAGAATTCTTAAACAAACTGAAAATAGTGAAACCGATTAAGTGTGAAACCTGTAATTTGATTAAAGAAAACCTGATAACTGGAACACTAGTATTTTTGTTTGTTTTTCATTTTAAATAGAAAATACCTCAGAATTTAATGTTTATAGTAAAACTCTGGACGCTAATCAAGAAAAGTGAAGTTTTAAGACTGCAAAGATGACGGAAAAATCTTCTGTGTGGAGGGTCTTCCCAGAAGAAAAAATAATAACATCTTCAGATTTTTTAGCTTTGAAGTGTATTTTTTTCTCCATGGGTATTTATTTCCCCCAATATTTCTTTGATCCCAAGGATATGTAGATGACGTTTGTTTTCCGTATGTTGCAAAATAAACAAGTAAATAAATAAGTTCTGAATATACAAAATGTATATTGATTTATATTTGATATTTCATCAGTCTAATTCATTCTGATTTATGTATCAAAATAATTACGAAAGCCCTCTTACAAAAATATCTCGTTAATTTATATAAATCTCCACCCAAAAGTATCGGACCGTCACAGAAGATTTTTGAAGTCGGTTATTTAATAAAAAGATATTTAAAATTAAAGTATTTAAGCTGGGGCAATTAATATTGAAGACTTATCTACAGCTTTATATAACATGAAGCATAATAATATGTTTCCAATATATTGGAGTAAATGTATGATGAATTAATTGATTTGTAGCAAAAATGATTGGAGAGAGGGAAGGGGGAGGAAGGGGGTGGGGAGCACTTCCACATGTGAGGTACCCAAATTCCAATCCCTCATACTGCTGGTCTCCAAATAATTGCATATTTTTAACTGCAGGTATCAAAAATCTGCTAGAAACCATGGAGCTATAAACCATGGTGCTATAAACCATGAAGCTCTAAACCATGGAGCTATAAACCATGGAGCTATAAACCATGGAGCTTTAAACCATAGAGCCATAAACCATGGAGCCATAAACCATGGAGCTATAAACCATGGAGTTATAAACCATAGAGCCATAAACCATGGAGCTATAAACCATGGAGCTATCAACCATGGAGCTATAAGCCATGGAGCCATAAACCATGGAGCTATAAACCATGGAGTTATAAACCATAGAGCCATAAACCATGGAGCTATAAACCATGGAGCTATCAACCATGGAGCTATAAACCATGGAGCTATAAACCATGGAGCTATAAACCATGGAGCCATAAACATGGAGCTATAAACCATGGAGCTATAAACTATGGAGCCATAAACCATGGAGCTATAAACCATGAAGCTATAAACCATGGAGCCATAAACCATGGAGCTATAAACCATGGAGTTATAAACCATAGAGCCATAAACATGGAGCTATAAACCATGGAGCTATCAACTATAAACCATGGAGCTATAAACCATGGAGCTATAAACCTATAAATGGAGCTATAAACCATGGAGCTATAAACCATGGAGCCATAAACCATGGAGCTATAAAAAATAAACCATGAAGAGCTATAAACCATGGAGCTATAAACATGGAGCCCTATAAACCAACCATGGAGCTATAAACCATATGGAGCTAAACCATGCAATGGAGCTTTATAAACCAATGAAGCTATAAACATGACCATAAAGCTATAAACTATAAACTATAGTGCTATAAACCATGGAGCCATAAAACCATGGAGCTATAAACTATAATGGACCATGGAGAGCTATAAAAAGCATATAAACCATGGAGCTATAAACCATGGAGCTATAAACCATGGAGCTATAAACCCATAAACCATGGAGCCATAAACCATGGAGCTATACTATGAAGCTATATAGCTATAAACCATGAAGCTATAAACCAATGAAGCTATAAACCATAGTGCATATAAAAAGCCATAAACCCTATAAACCATGGAGCTATAAACCATAAACCATGGAGTTATAAACCATAGAGCCATAAACCATGGAGCTATAAACCATGGAGCTATAAACCATGGAGCTATCAACCATGGAGCTATAAACCATGGAGCCATAAACCATGGAGCTATAAACCGTGGAGTTATAAACCATGGAGCTATAAACCATGGAGCCATAAACCATGGAGCTATAAACCATGGAGCCATAAAGCATGGAGCTATAAACCATTGAGCTATAAACCATGGAGCTTTAAACAATGGAGCTTTATACCATGGAACTATAAACAATGGCGCTATAAACAATGGAGCTATAAACCATGGAGCTATAAACTATGGAGCCATAAACCATGGAGCCATAAACCATGGAGCCATAAACCATGGAGCTATAAACCATGGAGCTATAAACCATGGAGCCATAAACCATGGAGCCATAAACCATGGAGCTATAAACCATGAAGCTATAAACCATGAAGCTATCAACCATGGAGCTATAAACCATGGAGCTATAAACCATGAAGCTATAAACCATGGAGCCATAAACCATGGAGCTATAAACCATGGAGTTATAAACCATAGAGCCATAAACCATGGAGCTATAAACCATGGAGCTATAAACCATAGAGCCATAAACCATAGAGCTATAAACCATGGAGCTATAAACCATGGAGCTATAAACCATGAAGCTATAAACCATGGAGCCATAAACCATGGAGCTATAAACCATGGAGCTATAAACCATGGAGCCATAAACCATGGAGCCATAAACCATGGAGCTATAAACCATGAAGCTATAAACCATAGTGCTATAAACCATGAAGCTATAAACGATGGTGCTATAAACATGGAGCTATAAACCATGGAGCCATACACCATGGAGCTATAAACCATGGAGCTTTAAACCATGGAGCTTTAAACCATGGAGCTATAAACCATGAAGCTATAAACGATGGTGCTATAAACATGGAGCTATAAACCATGAGCTATAAACCATACTATAAACATGGAGCTATAAACCATGGAGCCATACACCATGGAGCTATAAACCATGGAGCTTTAAACCATGGAGCTTTAAACCATGGAGCAATAAACCATGGAGCAATAAACCATGGAGCTATAAACTGAGATGATTTATGCTTAACCTGGCACATACTGAAACAAAGTATTGACAAAGAAAGAACATAAACTACTGTTGAGAATTCATGAAGAAGCATCTAATTGTCATAGAAAAGAAAATACATATTTGATGTTGCTTGCACAAATAAACTTTCGCAAGACTTAAAAGTTGTTGACAAATCAATATGACCAAAACCGAGAATGAGAGTGTGGTGTTACAACCCGTGTCTTCCACTTCGTTTCTCTCCTAATATTGCATTTTCACACTGACATTAAAGAAGTGGCACTACTTTTATTAAATGATCCAAACATGGAATTTCATAGTTGGAAGTCCGACTAGTTGAATCCCCTACAACTCTGTGTAACATATTATCACGGATTTTCTTATCCGATATAGACCTTTTCAAACCGAGTTTAACCGAACGTGAAACGTCAGAGTACTTTAACGTGACTTTAATCAATCAAATGCTGGAGGAATTTTTCTTTTACTAACCAACCAATCAGCTGCAGGGAAAATTATACAGAACTATACGCGCGCGTATTGCCTTCATAAGCTTGTACGCACGTACGTACTATTCACTTGGCTGGTGCACGTCACATTCGGGAGATGACATCATTTGCTGGAGTGAAAACAAACCTTTGCGCGATACACGTGGGCGCGGCAGGACGTATGTGTTCACTGTATGGCATGTAAACAAACATAGCTGATTGCTTTGTTTTTACTCCAATGCGGGGTGAATGCGCGCGTCTATGCGGTCTGATGACCTCAGGTCACATTTCTAAAGAAGTGAATAGTACAAGCAATAAGTCAGTGTACACACGTGCGTAAACGTTATGTACAATGTATAACTTTTTGTTGTATGCACACGTATACGTAAAGTATCTAAATTTGCGTTAAAACTTCCAACTGCTCTGCATGGATATTTGTTTTCTGATGGAAATGTTTTTCATTTTCCACGAGGATAGGAAGTCTTCCCTTCAAACTGTCGCTATTAAGGAATATGTGATAACCAGGTGAGATTTGAAGTTACATTTTTGCCTCACTTACGTTTATGACACAGTAGAAATTTTCTGAAAATGAAGGGATTTTCCCGAAATTAAAAAAAAAATCCCAAAAATGAAGAAAAACTTCCCAACAATTGAAGAAAATTTCCCACAAAATTTTGCCGAAAATTGAAAAAAACTTTTCAAAAATTGAAGAATACCCCGAAAATATTTCACAAAAATGGAAGCAATTTTAACGAAAATGAAGGAAATTTCACGAAAACGAAAATTGAAGAAAATTGCCCAAATAATTTAGGTAAATATCCCGAAAATTTGAACAAAATGAAAAAAACCCAGATATCTGTGCATTTCTTACAATTTTCAGGGCAGAAAATTGCTTAATATTGTGTCAAATCCAGGGTCGACGTCCTAGGCGCCGAAGGGGGAAAAGCACCAGGAAGATAGTAGCGTTTTTTGGCGTGATTTTATGAGCAGAAAATTGCTCAACTTGTCAAATCCGAACTAAAGTTAGTTAAAAAGAATATTATTTTTGAACAAATGTTCAAATGCAGGATCCCATTGACTTCAATATGTGTCTTTAGTTGGGGTCTAGGAATAGTTTTCATGTTTCTGATGTAAGAATAACGCTTGAGAAAAAATATTTACATTGTTGGGAATAAAAAGTATATAAGTGTATATTTCATAACAATTTTTGCACCCCTGCGAGCATTCGGCGCCCTCTCTAAAAGCTTCTACCAGCTGTATTAAATCAAATGCCCTTCATGGCAGGGGCAGGCAGATAATAAATATTGTCGACGAGCTATCGCCATGCATCGGTTTCTGTCCGAGCCCGAAATCCAGGAGCCCGCTCGAGTGCCAATGGAGGGAAAATTGTCTTTTCTGTGGAAAATTCATGCGCTTTTGGACTACACAAATGGAATATTACTTGCAGTATTGGAAGAAGTTATTGATCAACTCGTAAGTTTTCCCAGGACCTAAATTTTTTTCTCAGGACGATTTTGGCGCCTCTCAGGAAACCTTCGCTGGGGGGCTATTTGTTGGCCCCCTGCCACCACGCCACTGCACCACACTCTAATCTTGTTCCTGTATATTCCATTAAATAATAAAAATGCAAAAATAGCTTAAATGTGATTATTTTAATACCAGATACTGAATAAGGTAATAATGTGCAAGGTAGCAAAGAAGTTTATGCTAGCAGTACATATATGCAGTCATCTAAAAATGACACCTACGTGGGCTACTTATCGCCACGATGTAATTTTCAACTTCTCTGAAAGAGTTTTCAATCCTCCCGTAAACTTATTAATTCTTGATATGGATATTGTATACATATAAGACCAGCTTACTATTTATTCGTTTCAAGTTTTCATGTACAACGTAAATGTTTTCATTCATTTTAAACAGTTAAATATCTATCATAGCAAGAACTAAAAAAAAGGACGGTCGCCGTGTCACCTATACGGCCATTAAGCCTACATGCTTCATAATATTATCATGAAATTGCAGTCAATGTCAAGTAGATTGTCAAAATGAGGCGTTACTTCAATATAGATATCTTACTACGCAATGGTTAAAACTTCAATTACTTGCACTGAATTCCATGCATCTTCAAGCTATTTTGATCTTTAAAGGTTTATTCAAGGAATGTTTGTACTTACTTTCAGACATCAAGGGAAATACTTAAGGTTGATATTTCAAGAAACAATTTAGACTTTAGATTTTAAATAATTTAACTTTGCCAATATCCACTGCAGTCCTTCATTATACAGATATAGGTACAGCGTACAATTCAGCCTCCTCAGCAAATCTGCCTCTGATAAAATAGGACCAGACAACTTTAACATTACCAGTTTGATAGATTTTATACTTAAGAAATATATGAAAAAAGGTCATCTTAAAGAAGCGAAATCGTCATATGGACACAATAATTATAATTCGATTAATATTGTTTGAATGGTTGAAATTTCAACCAATTGCTGCGCGATTCCTTGGCTCTTATTTCACGATATATTAAGTAAAATCTCCATTAATGATAAAGTATGTTATAGCCCAGGCGTTTTGGGCGATAGCCTTGTGATCTTTTACAAGTTAGTTCGAGTAACAGCAAAATCATCTATTTTCAGTTTTGCTTTTTGTTTTTTCTCTCATTGTAATTTTCGTTTAGTGACTATTATTGCAGCATTATCTTACAAATATTTCACTTTTACTTTTTGACAAACGTTGAAAAAGCAAGTTTTCCTTATCGTTATAACATTATGCACTGTAAATGAAACTTCACACACACAACGTGCCACTGGTCTGACTGTGTAGACGGGAATCTTGTGCGTTCCACAGCCGGAGGTGACGTTCTCATCACACAATTTTACTGAAACGAACCTCCCTCTTTAAGTCCTTACATACAATATTCAAATAATGAATATACTTAACATACAAAACACGAAAAGATTTATTTAATTTTTCTGTGCCAAAAGTTTGATCGAATATTTATTTTCAGACTCAAAAGTTTTTGAATATCAACTTGAGGCAAGCGGAAAATCAGGGAGTATTTCTATTTACTTATATGATTAATGTGGCGGAAGAATATTCGATTCCATCACCTATTTGTATTAAAAGATATGGAAGATGAAGTTACGGTAATACCACTTGATTCGGAAAGATGCAAAAGCTGAAAATTTTAAAGTGTCTTCACTTCTTGCATTCATTGTTTTTCCGAATCAGGAGCTAAAGTATATGTGAAATATTTTTCTGGGTTAAATTTTCAAAAAAATATCTTTTTTTTGCCAAATCCACTTTCGGTATGATTATACAGAAAACTCGGAGCGAGAGGAATTATAGTCTCATTACAAAATATCTCCTTTTCGCTAATAAGGAAAATCCACTTTCGGTGTTATTATATAGAACACTCCAAGCGAGAGGAATTATAATCTCATTACATCTATGTCGATTACCTTAAAGCAGATAATATTTCCTTGCATTTAAACCTACAATATGAAATCCCTTTGATCCGGTTGCTTTGAATAAATCAGCGTTGTAAAACTCTAAACAAGTATTTAAACCAAACACTTCAGAAGAAGAAATAATACCATCTCCAAACAATTAGGCACTGCAATAGTCATCTTAAAAACAGTTATAACTTTACAACGTCTTAACAAGAAGGAAGTACGTTTTCAGTGAAAAATGTGAATTGGAACCTTTGCTATCGAAGGAATCAGTGTAACGGTCACCTCGAAAATGTTGACGTCAGTGCTCATCTTTATTGGCTCACTAGTCATCAGGAGCGCCAACTCAGGTAAGACTATGATAGATTGAAAATCAAATCAAATTCAAGAAACCATTAACGATGAATTCAAATCTGTTTTATAGTTAAAAGTGTCAATAGGGAATAAGTGTCAATAGGGAATAAGTGTCATTAGGGAATAAGTGTCAATAGGGAATCAGAAAATTAAAAGAAGTAAAGCAAAATGTATTAGTAATGGATTTGATATTTTAAATTTGTAATAAAGTTGTACTTTATAATGTGTAAGGAGAGAAATATAAAGAATTTTGAGCTACTTTGCCTTCATACGTTACAAATTTTACAAAAATGTTCATTTAAACTTTGATATACCGGCCATGTAAAGCAAATACGATGTGTTAGTATACAGTTTTGGTTTCATTATAGGTTCCAAGTCAGAAAAGTATTTAGCAGTTCTGAACTAGATTTAGAAACTATATTTCGGAAGGGGAGAAGACAAGAATAACGTATTTCCAAGTTTCTGTTTTTAATGTTTACATAGCCAGCCCCATGTTCTGCTGATGTTGATTAAGCTATGGTAGTTGGCCTTAATAATGTTCTTTTTCAAAATTTGGAGAAATGTATTTTTAGAAAAGCAAAATATTATATTGTTTATAGGTCATATATCGTGTTAACGTGGAGATGTACACTACAATCCGCATACAAGCCAATCAGTATGGAAGTGACGTTCCTAATGTGGATTAATTGAGACGAAATTCATTCTTTAATAAACTGGCTGAATAATACATTTCATTGCAGGACAAAGAAATATTGTGACGTTACTCCCATCTTGCCTGATAATATTATCAATATAGTATTATTTTCTTATATTGCATTAAGTCACTGTCATTATATCCTTCAGCACTCGATTCTTGTCTTTGTATTAATCACTTTTCATTTATAATTAAAATAAAATGAAGAATATGAAGCTTTACAATCTTGTGCTATAATGTCATATATTTTTTTTTTCTTCAAAAGACTGGTCTAAAAAATCTGTCATACAAGAGCTGCCACGTGGAAGAAAGCCATTCTCTAAAAGGAATATTCCCATTAATTTTCATTTTCATATATATGAAACAACTAGGTGTAATAATGATGTTGATATGTTTTTTTTCTTTTCTGTTTAGTAGGTATTGCATTTAAAAGATTGCGCGAGTGTGCTGAATTAAGTACGACGACGACGACGAGTGAACACACAATTACAATGACGGGGTCGTCGCCTGCGTGTTCGGTTATGATAGTAACAATGCTATCACGAAACGCTTAATACGACCTGAACGAGAACACAGGTACGACGTACGGACTAGACATAACATTGACAAGCAAGTCAATGTCCACGGCCTTTGATAACCAGTTGTGGTGCACTGGCGAATTATACCCGCATGCTGTGGCTTTTGAGCAGTTTTTGAAAATTTATGCTACGTTTCCACATTGAAGTGCTAAATTTCATGACAATTAGCTATTCCGTTATCATGACAAACCGTAGATACTAGGATCACTTGGATTTGTACTCAGTTGTAATTTCCTCAAGGGCTGTCATGCATACATAAATACTTCTTTTCACCTTAGCTATAAGCAATGTCTACCTTGAGCAACAATCTAACTCCAAGAATAAAGGGAAACTAATCGTCGAAGTTGATGGACAAGAATATACTATCTGTTCAGAAAATATAAATGAACTCGTTGGAAGTATCGCTTGCAGGTATGTTTCATAAATTATATTTGGTTTGGTTTTACGCCTAACTACATAAAGTAAGATCGTAGACTGGCAGAAGTTCACTCAGAAAACATAAAATAGATAACGGCGGCGCATAAAATTGATCATATTCTGCTCTGATGTGGCCATTCTGCTTAACTTTTTTTAAATGTAGTCGCCAAGCCACTGGTAAAAAGGAAAATGATAGATAATATAAAACACTAAAAATTAAATAGAAATCGGAAAGAGCTGTAGAATTTCCCCACTTTTGAAGACCATATTGATCAACATGATAATGCCATAAGTATAACGGTTCTCCATTTCTTAGGTGTAAATACGTTTTATCCCCGACCAAGGAATTTTGAAGAAAACAACTTACTTCGGCATACCGTGCGGACAGGCGGATAGTATTTGCAACTTAACTATATCTTAATCCACTTGTTCAGTGTTCGGGAATTATGTTTGTCATTCTTTTATAAGATAAAGGTTTATAAACAATTAATTCAATAGTATATATTTAAATTCAATTTATTTGTGCAGAACTGACTGGCAACTGATTGGTATAGCAGTGATATCACATCTCTATATGTTATTATGAAAGATCTTTCCAAAAGTGTTGCCATAGTGACCTGCTGACTGTACACGCAGACTGTTGTAAAGAAGGAAGAGATGCACATGTTATTTCATAAGTACAGCATTACCAAGAACATTCCAAGGGTTTAAAACCTCTTCTCTATTTGTCGGGAAAAGCTCATTTCAATAGCACCAGGCAGAACTGAGTGAGGTCCAAAATAAATCCAAATTGAGCATTGCGACACACCAGATTGTAGTTAGATTAAAAATGGCCGCGTTAGTATTCTAAATGGATAGTTAAAGTTGTTCATCAAATCAATTTGTGTTAATGATCTAGCATTATTCCCAATACAGGCAGTTGGGGTACCAACAACTGTGCTTGATGTCCAGTACCACCGGATTTGCAGTTATTTCCTTTAGCGTGCCTCTTCCAACCCTGGAAAAGGGGATTTACTGTCCCGTTGATGCGTCAAACCTGTCTGAATGTGATATGATTAACGGTACCATAGATGGGCCGTGCGCATCACACGTTTCTGATGTCGTTCTAACATGTGGCGGTAAGTAACCATTTATGGCGCATTGTAAAAGATACTAAAGGGTTCTTCGTCATCATTAGATGGAAGTAAAGAGAGTGATTAGAGCTCTGTGAACTAATCTGATTCAATTTAGGAGCATTAAAGTGCGACATTTTTGTCACACTCATGTCCTTCCAATATTTTTGAAAACCCCTCTAAATTTTGGAAATTTGACTGGCCCCTCTCTTAATATATTTCTCTAAATAACGTGTAATGTTAAACAGGTACAGCATTTATCTTTGTTCCGCGAACGTTATACAGATTAAACATATTTCAAAACGTTTTTTCTATCAAATTGCACAATATTTTTGAAGTTGTTGTATTTAATACACTTAAGGTATAAGAGACCCCATCTCTTGACTTTGCCATAGGGCCCCCATCAACCCATTATCAGATATTCTACAGCTTATTTTCAACGTTATGCAGAGAGGTGTACCTTGAATAGACTTTTACAAAACTGACAACTTTACTTGAAAATAATTCTTATATATATATATATATATATATATATATATATATATATATATATATATATATATATATATATATATATATATATATATATATATATATATATATATATATATATATATATATATATATATATATATATATATATATATATATATATGTATATTAATATATATATATATGTATATATACATCTATATATATATATATATATATATATATATATATATATATATATATATATATATATAGATATATATATATATATATATATAAATATATATATATATATATATATATATATATATATATATATATATATATATATATATATATATATATATATATATATATATATATATATATATATATATATATATATATATATATATATATATATATATATATATATATATATATATATATATACTGATGCATCTGGGGCCGCCACAAACGGATTAACTGGGGCATTGACAGTTCAAATGGTATATGCACCCCTTTTAAAAATAGATCCTTATGATAATTCACATGGTTTTTTCCGATAGTCATCATCAAATTGTCGGTTACACAGTCCACATTGTATTTTAGTTTTGACAGGTTTTTTGCGTTTTTTCTCCATACTAACCGTGACAAAACTTGCTTTCTTGTAATTGTTATACCAGGGTAATATGATTATACCATTCGAATAAACGATATTTACGTAGTTGATGAAAAGTGGGACTCTGAGATCCTTTACCTACCAACTTGCAGCAGTCACAAGTTGTCATGGTTATAAGGGACGAGGTGTTATCTGATCTCGTATCAGTCGCATCACTCGTTGAAACAATAGTTTCAATTGTGATTCAATTCAACAAATTAAAACAAGATCTGCAGTCTTGTACAGACAAGAAATTAGCTGTGTGTGTGTGTTTCATCATGTGAATATTTTTTTCTCTGTAAATTGAGAACAAAGAAATTTAAATGTGCATTGATTAGCGATGAACATGAGATGATGAATTTTCGTTTTTAATGTTCTAAATAATTAATTTTCCCGAGGTCAAAGTTCAAATTTTCCAGATTGTTTATCTCATTAAGGAAGATCAGTGAAAATTTCCCCACAAAGTCAACAAATTTCCCGACAAAAAACTCGGTTCGAGTGTGTAACCCCCTCCGCTACCCCACCCCGGTCGCCACGCCTCTGAATCAATCACCGATCAAAAACACATCGCTGATCAATACTTCTTCTTCTTCTGATATACGTTTCAAACATCTGGCTGATGACTCTAGCAACGGAACTTGACTGTTCAAACTGGAACAGGAAGTGAATGAACACCGCGCTTGCACGCTTCACTTCTCGAATACTTTTTGGGGAACCAAACAGGGGTGACTCTCCTGCCATCAAGACCGCCAGTTTAACATCCCCTCCGAAGGATGGTGAGTGCCATCCAATCATTGTTCACTTCTCCCAAAGGCTGGATGAGAAGTAGGAGCTGCGGACGACGTACTTTCGCTTTGATGTTCGGCATATTTGTCTGCATATAGCTATGGAAAATCGTGTTAGGCTAGAGTGTGCCTAGAACCTCCAGCATCTCAGCCGTGCGCTCACACTTTTTTCAGTACTTTTTTCAGTACACAAACAAGAAGAGTCTACAAAACACGCTCTTTATCCACGTTATCTGCCTTTACGTGTTGGTGTATATAAAAAGATGAATACTGCAGAATTAAATGATTACTTTTCCTAGTTTCCGCCTTTTGTTTTCGATGTTTTGCTTTAAAATATGACTTAAATTATACTTTTTTGTCATTAATGGAAGCTAATGCACAGTGGAAATATTAAAATCAAATAGGTTTTCCTGTTACAATTTCACTAACGGCCGAATTTTCTAATGTTTCGCAAGTCTACTTTGGAAATGATGTGCTAGAATAATAATATTAAACATTTGGAATACTTGCATTTCAGATCCGAGTGATGCGAAGTACCGTTTACGTGGTGGTTACATCTCATCCGAGGGATTATTTCAAATGCAATGTGCCGAAGACGATCCATGGTTAAGTTTTTGTGCAGATAAACACTGGGACATTAGAGAAGGGAAGGTCATTTGCAGAGAACTTGGCTTCCCCTACCTTGCAAAAGTAAAATCAGTGTCATTACAGAAAGGACATGATGATATCACGTGGCACCCATCAGACATTTTTTGTAACGGTAAAGAAACAAACATCTCTGACTGTTCCTTTATTATGTCGGAAACACAACATAAGTGCAGCGTACAAAATGGTGGTTTAGGTTGGGTCACATGTGCAATTGGTAAGTAATAAGACGTAATTAAAAAGTGTAGTAGCACACATTTATCCATTTGATTAAATTTCATTTGATGCAACTTGTTTTAAGTTTTGTTAGAAGATGTGGTATTTACCGTATTCACCAAGTACAAGGCTTTTCTACAAAGTTTACGAATACACTGCACATTAAAAATGATGCACGACCATGTGTCAATCAATTCAAATGCGATGATTTTACCTACGGCCAACACATTTCAAATGAAACCACGTTTGTAAGTGTCATGAACCTATTAAAATGATTTCATTCACAGTTGAGTATTCACGTTTCAAGATGTTTGGGAAGCAATGGTAAACCAACAACAAGTTATCTAAGTAAGATCTTTGATCTAAGACATCATATATCTTTACCTTTACTCTCATACAGTCATATAGCACACTCCGTTGCGTTCACGAAAAGTTGCATATATTAGCAACAGGTCAGCAGGTAGAATCTACATTTGGTCAATACATTATACAACTACATTGTATATACATTGGCCCAACATTTAGTGTATGTCTTGGCTTGAACTTGGCAAAATGTTGAAAACCAACTGGTTTGGCCGACGGTGTACCTACGGAAAGCCAACCTTCAAAGAATGTTTGTGCAAACGGTGATCCGAGGTCAATTTAGTTATCAAGGGTATTATGTTGTTTTTGTCGATTCGTCACCTTAAAGTGGTCCTGCCATGGGGGTCGGATCTTACGTTAAATACGTTATTTGATTTGCAAAAATATAACTTTTTCTGCACAAAATCCCATCGGTTGTGAGAAAATCGGAAAAGAAAAATGCATTTTTCGTCACCTTGACGCAAAAAGCCAGAATAAGGTTCAGTACACAATGACGTCATTCAGGGAACGGCTGTATGTAAACAATGCATCGATGCCACGTATGTGTGGCCGCCATTGAAATTTCACAACCATCTCTCGTTCTTCTAAAATATTTTATTTTTAAAGCAAGTATTACACAAAATGCCGCAGTGTTGTGTAGTTGGAGGATGCAGTAATATAAATTCTCAAACTAAAAGTCGTTTATCAATGGCAAAGGGTAACAAAACGAGACGATTCTGGCGTGTTTTGTGCACTTGACATGAACTGAGTTTTCGGGGCTTACTGGGTACAGTGTCATATTCAGCTCACGTCAGATTATTACCCCTGTTCTGTTCGATATATACATTAGCTTTACCGCATCGTCTCTGACATGAAAATTGTACTGTTTCGCGAGTAATACAAATTTAAATGAGAGAAACAGAGGAAGTAAAACAAAAATAAGAACAAGACTCACTAAGATTCGAACTCATAACCTCTCGCTCAAAAGACGAAGCCGTGACCGACTGGGCAACTTACTTAGTTGCACATAGGTATGGTTTTCATATATAGTGGAACATTGGTATGATTTATTTCATATATAGTGTGGAATATGATTGAAGGAAGAAAAATCGATAAATTAGAACTGAATTGTAATTATTGTGTCCATATGCCAAGCCGTCCCTTTTAGCTGTTTAGCATATCTAAACTTAATTAATAAACTAACAAAATTTTCACAATTTATAAAGAATAAATAATTCAAGTGCAAAAACGAGAACAGAATTGCGTGAATGAAGTATTCAGTTCACGTAAACTAAACGTCAAGCGACAGAGACTTGAACATTGATAAATAAAGCTTTGTATTTCCATTAGACGTAAAAACAAAAGGTAGATATCGTTGCAAACACTTCAAATTGATTATGTTTAACAAAATATTACTTACGAAACAGTAAGAATTTCATGCCGACTACGCAGGCTTTGTACTGTAGGAAAGGGTTGTAAGCCTGATCCTTCTTTCTCGTCGGCAAGCGGTTCAAATTCTAAAGGAACGACATTGCTTTATTATGAGAATTTTCTTAATTTATTTTTAAATCATTTTTATCATAGCTTGAACTTGAAAATGACAAATTAAGATCTGAATTGCTGAACAGCCCGAAAAACTTTCGTAATCAGACGCTTTTTGTACGTGGTTATTATGTGTGTGATGCATTGTTTACGATCAGCAGTCCATGAAATGACGTAGCAAACTGTTATGACAACACAAATCCCTTTTAACTTTTTTCGGAGCAATAAATGATCAATTTCTAAGTCCTTTTTCATCATGAAAATGGACTTAGAACCAGGATTTTTGACGGATTATTGAATTTAAGGATATGAAAAACCTATATCAGGTTAAATCATTTTTTTTTTTATAGAAAATATGGCAGGACCACTTTAACAGGCAATTGTTTTGTATATCGGATCATGGCTCAGCCTTTCAATATTATGTTTGGTTTCCCATCAGTTTTCCTTCGAAAGTATCCCTTGGGAATGACGATCCTCTTGAATGTCCTGGAACTTTCATGACCCACTTTACTCATTGTCACTTGTTATTAGAGTATGAGCCTTTAAACAGTTAAACAGGTCATACATATAATATTGTGCTCGACAGTTATCTAATATCCTGTGGCCGAAAATATAAACCCAACTCAAACTGAGTACCAAATATTTCGTTTTTTTTTGTTTAATATTATTTCAGCAAGTAACATCCATGAGAAAGAAGAAATACTTTGCGGGAGTGAACATACATGTCTCAATCGCTGTGGAGGTTGGCGCGACGGTGAAGCTTGTAAGTGCGATGCTAAATGTGTTGATTTCGGAGACTGTTGCTCTGATTATACAACTCTCTGTGTAAACAACCGTACTCAGACGATAAACATCGATGAACCGTTTCCATCACAGTATGGAATAGAATCATACTCGTGTGTTGAAGTAATGGGGTTGCCTTACTTCATGATAGCTGACTGTCTACAAACGTACTTCAATTCGGGTGCACATCTACAGTGCCTTGATGGTTCATCGCCAGGTGAAGACGTGCTTACAAGCCTACCCGTCTATGATCACCATGGAGTTGTGTACCGCAATATTTTCTGCGCCATATGTAATGGTTTAGATTGGACATCAATAGCTGCATGGGACATCCGCCAGAAATATGATAAGATGGCGACCTTTTATGAAAGCACGGACTTTGGGGTATTTTTGCCAGAAAATGGTGAAATTGTTATATCTCCCTCTAGAAATCGCACGGGCATGGCGAGGTCCTGTATAATACAGCTAATTGACACATGTAAGGCGAAAGATATCCCTTGTCCATCTATCTATGCCCCAGTAGAGCACGAGGATATAGTTTATCGTAACTCTCACTGTTTCGCGTGCTACATGGATCAATTCGATCTACATCAACCTGAACAATATTGTGATAAATATTTTATATCATGTGGAAACAAAAAAAATGAACCTTGCACTGCTGGTGCAATAATCACAGATAACGCGGTGCTCAGTGTGTCAATTTTATTTGACTTTTCTAAATCGAAAAAATACGGATTATTAAATAACGTAGTTTGTGATGAATCGTTCGAAATTTATGACGTTTTTAGTAAGAAATGTCGACAATTAGGTTCTTTAATGGGATCACAAAACACCCTATTGACCCTTTCCAACCAAAACAATAAGATACGGTGCATTCAAGAAATACTAACATTTGAAGAGAAGGATTATCGAAACTTAAGCATTATTGAAACTCGAAAAAACTTTGATAACAGTTCATCAATGAGAATTGTTAACGTAGCAGTGCTGGAGGCTAGAGGTCTTCTGGAAGCAACAATACTTGGATCTCTGATTGAAACCAGGGAACGACATGTTGGGTTAAATGATGTGTTCGAAGGGTGCCTTGTTCACACGCTGATGGTTATAGTGACAGCACAATCAAAAAAGTTAATGAATTCATGTAAAGATACGAATATTTTTCCTCAGTATGATAATATACATCCTTTCAGCGTTTTGTATAAGTATGAGTATGATAGTCAGTACAGAAATTACACCAAGAGCTCTTCTCCCGCAAAGTGTTGGGAAGAGCTGGGCACACATCTTAGTTGTGACACAGTATACATCCCTCCAGGAATGTATAAGATAATGTCAGTGGAACAACAAACTGTCCAACACGTAGAAACTACGTCTATGCTCCATATATCAGACTACGAAGTCCTAAAAAACGGTTCAATTAAAGTTTGCAGGAATCAGCTGTTTAAGCTTACCTACAAAGATGTAATCCAATCTTGTTGTTATGTTCTTTCTAATCTTGCTATCCTCGTTACTTGGGCGACGTACATAGTTTTTCCAAAATTAAGAAATTTACCGGGAGTATGTTTGATGAATCTCATCATTGGGCTTTTTTTTGGAAATACAATATTTTTGCTTCATGCACAATTATCAAAAATACCTAGCTTGTGCTTTGTAGCAGCGGTCTGTGCACATTTTGCTTGGTTGTCGGCTTTCTTCTGGATGTCAGTAATTTCTTTTAATCTTGCTTATACATTTCGTGCCTACTCTACGACGACTTCAATTTCCCACTTTGCAAACAAACAAAGTCGTCTAAATCTGTACTCTCTGTATGCATGGGGAATCCCATTGGCTGTAGTACTTGCAAGCATAATCATCCAACAATGTCGGGGTTGCGCTGGATTTGATATAACATACGCCGCAGACGGTCTTTGCTGGATTGCAGGCGACGGAAGACTCTACCTTTTTGGAATTCCGGTTGTTGTGACGCTTTTGGCTGATCTTCTTCTGTTTACCTTTACTGCGTGTTCAATTCGATGGAGCAGAAGAAATACACAAATACTGAGAAAGGACGAAAATGTTGTAGGGGACGCTGTTACAGAATTTGTCATCTTCACAAGGGTAAGAAGCAAGATGTTCATTTTTTCTTCCCTAAGTATCCCGTTAAATTACTCAACGTTAGTTGAATTTAATGTTTTACATTTTCTTAAATTTTCAAGCTAAAAGTTTCAAGAAAATGTGCAAAATATCAAATCATGATTACTTCCTTACGTGTAACCCCTACTTTTAGAACTGATGCTATTAGAGTTATAAGAATACCTGAAATTTAAGAGTTTAAAAGTTGACCATACCCATGATTGTCATTAAGTTTCAAAAAAAGTACTAATCTTCGCCAAAATAATATAATTATGTAGTAAAGGTTTTTGGTTGTAAGCCACACATCCTCGAAAAATGTACAAGATTTGAGGAATATAATGCTAAGGTGCCACCTTGAATTTGAAACCACTTATTTCTACAAAAATTTGTTAAACGAATTCAATGTTAACTATCTGCTTAACATTAACACTTTAGAAGTACTTAATTTGCAAATCACAACCTAAACGAGAGTGTTTTTCTTAACAGAATAATCATTCATATACGTAATGTATGCGAGTAGCAATTTCTAACATAATAGCTTGGGGAGAATTTCTCTCTTTCCTCAATCTCCCCTCCCCACCCCCGCTCAATCGTTTCTTGCACCTGTTCACCTGAAAAATAAAGCCCCAATCCATATTAGTGGCATCGCCTTTTTCCAGAGTGCATACAAAATCATTTTCTGGTTAGATGATCTACCTTCTTCAGATATTTCCGAATAATCTCTTGCATTTTTTCAACGACAATTTTAGAAAGTTCAAAGATCTTCAGCTGTTTTGCTCATTTAGTGAAACACATGTGTTTAAAATATTGAAAAAAGATTCAATTTGTTTTTCATTGTATGTTCCATTTTTTTTTTAAAGATCTAAATTAAACCTTTTTTGAATAAAAACAAACACACAATCTGACCGTATTTTGTTTTTTACTTCACAGCTCTTCTTTATAATGGGGGCCAGCTGGACCCCTGGTGTTGCTCTCATCTTTTGGAACAACTATGTTTTGGATCTCGTATTTTCTCTTCTTAACTCTTTGCAAGGAGTTTTCATATTCATACTGTTTGTGATGAAGAGAAACATCATTGTTATGTGGAAGGATCGCTTCTTTAAAAGCAAAAAAGACATCTCCACCTCGACTAGATATCCGTTAGAAATACCTTTTAAATCGAGACCAACCTTGGATTCTGACGTCACTTATAATTCAGCATTGTCGTAGTGTTGTTCCGAGCTTTATGGTATAACTAGTTACACTATATTTGTACACTTTTACTAGTGCAGTTATTTTAGCTTTATACACTTCATATCAGGATTACCCTTTTCAGTAAGTTCTGGCCCAGGGTTTGATCGTCACGAATCCTGTTTGTTCTGGCCCAGGGTTTGACCGCCACGAATCCTGTTTGTTCTGGCCCAGGGTTTGACCGCTACGAATCCTGTTTGTTCTGGTCCAGGGTTTGACCGCCACGAATCCTGTTTGTTCTTGCCCAGGGTTTGACCGCCACGAATCCTGTTTGTTCTGGCCCAGGGTTTGACCGCCACGAATCCTGTTTGTTCTAGCCCAGGGTTTGACCGCCACGAATCCTGTTTGTTCTGGCTCAGGGTTTGACCGCCACGAATCCCGTTTGTTCCTGTGCAAGGAGCGGCTCTATGGACCTTTTGTGGCTTTGAGAAGAACTGATGTTTTCTCGAATTGTGTACTAGTTAGATACCTTTATTTCACTTGATTTTTACATTTAGGAATAATTAACAATACTTAGGTCACAATAGATAATGAACAGTTCGGGACTTTTTGGAGATGACAGTTTTGTTTTCCAACTACTTGAACCCATAGTCAACGCAATTTGCCTTTATTCTTCATGATACTAAACCTAGAGGCCTAGTAATTAATCTCCTCCATTTATACTACCTAAGTGCAAGTAATCGAAGAATTCAGCTCAAGGTCAGGATTTTCCGCGCCGAATTTCTTGAAATCTAAACGGTGAAATTTCTTGAGGCATAATATATTTTTGTTCATTTGCTCATAAAGTAACCGAATACTCATATCCCACGTGGTACGCAAAGCCTCGAACAAATTTCCCAACCGTTTTGAGTTTTACCTACACACTAAGTCAATGGGAGAGCATTGGGGAATTATGGGTAATATCGCGTAATGGCGGCTTCCATAGCTTTTTCATCTCCAATTTTTTGAAAATATTTCATTACCTACTGTTTGGAGATCTCCCGGACTGATGAATATAATCATTTACAGGTTAGGTATTGACCCTCACAATTTATACTACAAATGTTAAGCCAGGCAATAACAAAACAAACATTAATATTGTACGGAGTCATTGATTCCATCATCTAAGTAATAAATACGCGCGCATTGTTAATTACAACCTTTACTGTAGCAACTGCAACTGATTAATTGGGTAACAAAAGGAAAAAGTCACCCAGCAGGTGATTGGTCGCAGTTTTGCAGTTTAGCCATACTCTATTTAAAAAGGTTGTTTTGACTTATGAACATTCGCAGATATAAGCTTCTTAAAGATTCAAATAAATGATAGTATATTTGAGATTACTTTTTTATATTGGCATGATACTAGAGCCTGCTTAATTTTGATGCTGCAATGGTAACTGCAGGGCACACGTTTGAACCCCTTCAAGTACTCACTGCTTTATTCATCAAGTTACAAATTAACTTATTTAGTAAATATCATTTATAAAATTAAACTAACTTATTTGATAACTGTCATTCATAAAATTAAACTAACTTATTTTGTTGTTTTATGAATTATCATTCATACAATAAACTAGCCTATTTAGTAAATATTATTCATATTGAAATTAAACTAACTTATTTAGTCAATATCATTCATAAAATCAAACTAACTTATTTAGTCAATATCATTCATAAAATTAAACAAACTTATTTAGTAAATATCATTTATGAAATTAAGCTAACTTATTTAGTAAATATCATTCATGAAATTAAACTAACGTATTTAGTAAATATTATTCATAAAATTAAACTAACTTATTTAGTAAATATCATTCATAAAATCAAATTAACTTATTTAGTCAATATTATTCATAACATTAAGCTAACTTATTTAGTCAATATCATTCATACAATTAAACAAACTTATTTAGTAAATATCACTCAAAAAAATTAAGCTAATTTATTTAGTAAATATCATTCATGAGATTAAACTAACGTATTTAGTAAATATTATTCATAAAATTAAAGTGAGTTATTTAGTAAATATCATTCATAAAATTAAACTAACTTATTTAGTCAATATCATTCATAAAATTAAACTAACTTATTTAGTAAATATTATTCATAAAATTAAGCTAGCTTATTTAGTAAATATCATTTTATTACGGAGAAGCGAAAAATCTAATAAAAGTTTAAAGAAAATAAATATTTCCTAATAAATCGCAAAGACTTGAGCCGATTGAAGCCTTTGATTAACCATAACTGGAACACTATTTGTTGATTAAAGAATTAGTTCAGGGGTCAAGCAAGTCTATCTTATATTAAAGAGGACTCTGAATGAAGTAAAATAGTGAAGAAAGCATTCAGTTTGTTATTCTCTGTAAGGAGATATCTAAGTTTAAAGTTTAGTATCATTTGTGTAGAAACGACTGGAATCAGACAAGCTGTGATGTCATAGCCTCAGATTTCTCAAAGTCTTTGATGTATTCTATTATATTTTGTCCTGCGATTTTGTGACTTAAAAACCATGAGATATGTCAAAAAAGTATTAAGCACAAACCTGGTAAGGGTATTCATAATATAATACCACCTTAAGAAAGTTCGAGGAAAATAATCTAAAATGTGATAATGAAGACCCCAACTTTCCATAGTAGACTTACTACGCCAGTCATTTCTGCACATATAAGACAGAGCTTTAAACTTGAATATCTCCTTAACGGAATACGATGTTTGAACGCGTTCTTCACCATTTTGTGTTTCTTTTGAAACCCTTTTTTTATACAAAGAGGGACATGCTTGACTACTGAAATAATCCTTTTAAAAAATAGCTCAGAAATCATTGTTCTAATTACTAATTAAAGGTAAATAAATAGTTTGTCTTGTATTGATCGTTATGGCATCCTGCTATTCTCCTTGTGTGTCATTCCCATTTTTATTTTCAAGAAGATGTTTTGATCTCCTTGTCTTCTCAGGATGCTCATCAAGATATTTGATAAAGGAATCCTCGTGTATATCAGTACATGGTATCTCAACAAATAGTACATCTAAATATACTTCAGTTAGCACAGTGATTTCTTTAGTGTTTAATATTGAAAAGTGTACTTATGTTGTTTACCCCATTTTCTCCAACCGTTTCTTTATTTCTTATCTTTTTGTCATGCATATATTGTAATTCTAGATGTATGTGGTATATAGTTCATCTTTGTAACGGATGAATTAGCGCTTAACTAAATTCTTTGTGAATTTGACTTAGCTATCCTACTTTATGTATGTAAAAAGACTTATAAACTGTTTACAATTCTGTTGATGTTGTAGAAGTTAATATTGTTGAATTAGAATCAACCCAGTCTTTATTAAGTTATTGTCCTTTGCAAATCTCAAGGATTGTTTTCAATTCATTCATTATATACAAACACGACATAGTTTGTCTAATTTTGTCCAATGTATGCATATGTGTCGTTCAATATGAATATTTAATCCACTTTTCAATACTATTCCGTGATATAAATGCATATTTACAAAACGCAACTTGGAAACTTTTGAGATCGGTTGGTAGTTTGGTACTTTCTGTATTACTTCTCTATTGTTATGTATTACTATTTTAAAGATGGACAAAACACAATTAAATGGCATAATGTTTGAATTGTAAATCAACAAATAATTATATAAAGGATTAAGGAAATCTTAATGTCTTCAATCTAATAAAGTATTCCAGCGCACCTTTCATTGCTACCTTTCTAGCTATTCTTGATTACAGGATAATATATATATATATATATATATATATATATATATATATATATATATATATATATATATATATATATATATATATATATATATATATATATATATATATATATATATATATATATATATATATATATATATATATATATATATATATATATATATATATATATATATATATATATATATATATATATATATATATATATATATATATATATATATATATATATATATATATATATATATATATATATATATATATATATATATATATATGTATATATATATATATATATATATATATATATATATATATATATATATATATATATATATATATATATATATATATATATATATATATATATATATATATATATATATATATATATATATATATATATATATATATATATATATATATATATATACATGTATATATATTTTAAGATAATCACGTGAGTACAAGTCTTGAATAAATATGTGTAAAATCATTTTACTTGATTTTTGTGTTTATTCCTTTGATGGGAAAGGTGAGTTTTCGAAAATGCCCTTTCATCAGTTTGACGTAACCAATTCTTAAATAGTAATTTGCATTCCAAGTGAAAGCATTATTCAAATACAGTGGCGTAGGCATGGTGGAAAGATGTTTCGTTTTTAGAGCCAAATAGTATATTGCATTTTCCCACAAATGTAACTTTTATGTACTTAAATATTGAAAAAACACAAACGCTCCATACACACATACGCATCCCCACACACATACACAGCCCCACATGATACACATCCCCACATACATACCCCCTCACACACAAATACACGTTATTATGCTCCTAGAATTATTCATTCCTTTTTTGCAGATTGCAAAGCACAAATATACAAGGTTGCTTCATTGATCCAGGGAAATATCCATCTCTTTTGGTTCGTTGTAGTTGTGCAAGCTCCAATTTTTAATGTTGAAGGCTTTTCGTAATAAAATATGGAATGGAATTCTTGATTTATCTTCCATTGTTATCCGATACATATCGTTCACACAAACTTCAGTGATGCGTACGGAACACTATAGTGCTCGAGCAACTGCCCCCCCCCCCTCCCCATGCTGTAATTTTCTAAGCTAGTTACATCCCTCTTTTTTACAACTTAAAGTTAGCAGTTTGTAATTTTTTCGGAAATTGTCATATTTTCCACGACACTTCCTGTGCCCCTACCATACTTCAATGTATTTACCAATTCCCTTACCCCCCTCCTTCACACACACACACACACACACTCACTTTTTGTTTTCTTCAATTAATACTACCTGGTCAATTTCACGCAAAATTGACAGACTTTGGGCATAACTTTCCGATATTGCCAACACCCCAGTATAGTCATTTCTGCATACTTCGCACCAACAGTTGCAGTCACTTCTGGAGAGGGGGACATCAAGAAATCACTCATCACCGTAAATATCTTGCTGTCGAATATGAGAAACTTGTTATCAGCAATGTACGGCCCATGCCTTTTGCCTTCTCGTACTGTTCAGTCTGATCTCTTTACTTCAAGTTCACCATTTTCATTCCTGTAATCATTGCTGTATCCTGTCTAACCATTTAGACGTAAACTATTGAAATGCTTAGGGATATGTCCTACTTACCTATGAAGACCTGTACAAGAAAACTGTCTCCAATAACATTACTTAGATATCAAAAAACGATGGCTACAGTGGCTAAGCCACTTTCTGATAAAGTCATAAGCCACCATCCCAAACTGCCAAAGGTAGCACTGAGGTGGACACCATCAGGAAAACGAAAGCGAGGCAGGCTAAAAACCACCTGGAGAGGAGCAGTGAAGATCGAAGTAGAGGGAATGGGGTAAAACTCAGGCCATGGCCTAGGACAGAACGAGATGGCGGAATATTACTTATGCTCCAGTGGGAGTGAAGAGGATAAGAAGAAGTCCTACTAACAGGTACCTGCCAAGGGCCCACATTAGGTGAACACTCGAAAAGGCAGTTGTCTTAATTAAGCCATTTCATTATTTGAATGGAAAGCTTTCAACTATACCATAGCATACAACGATGCGGACTCTGGTCCCGGTGTAGTTTTGTAATCAATTCCCAGCATGTATCTTTGTAACTATTAATCCACAGTAACATCTGCGGCAGCATGGCATATAGTAACTAGCAGCAGGGAGTTGGAACTCCCTGATTTAACTCGGAATATCAAGGGTATACTGTACATTTGATTTTAGGTAAAAAAAATAATTTTGTTTAAAAGTTATAATGCAAACCAAACTGTTGTAAACTGAATGAAAGTATTGTAAACACCACATCTGTTTCTTGTCTGTATGCGACAAAGTAGGCCCAAAGAGTGATTATACAGAACGTGGATGCAAAGGACAGTGGAGGTAAAATACGACACAAAGTTTTCATTTCAAACTCAAAACAACACTTTTGGAGTTCGAATGCATGTGTATTTTTTCTGGTAAGATACATTATATTTCATGAATCTTTATTTCTCCCGCAATAAACATACTTACAGTATCATACAGTGATTTACCATGCATGAACTACAGCACTAAGTTAGTACAAGATTGCTGGCAGAGAGTTTATACATGAATCCACCGGCCATGCTGTCCATTGTTGAAAAGAAAAACATTGAAAGGTATTTGCTTCTTTGAAAACAAAAATCAATAAAATCCGCAGTGGACGAACTTCTTTTCAAGGTCTTTGTCAAGATGAAAAGTTCATTGACACATCTAATCACTGAGGCCTATCATATCACGTGTATGTACAGTGAAGTTTAGCGTAAAGTGTATGGCATTTGAACTTGTCTGTGTTGTGTTGGAAAACATAACAAGTTGTGCGTCGCGTTTGTGGTGTTTGGTTGGGTCGGCGCCGTCGTACGACCGACCCATAGAGCCTTTGTGACGTGGACCCAGGGTCCACGTCATTAAGGCTTTATGCGACCGTCACCCGACCGACAGGCGACCGGTCGCGAACGGAGGCCGTCTGAAAATAGCACAGAGTTGTCTATTAAATCAATGTCAACACAAGAAACAAGCGTCCACGCATTAACTTTTAGTTTGTATGCACTGAGTGCACTGTACAATGTGTGTAAGCTTTCTGTGTTCGTTTGGGTATGAATGGGGATTAACTCCGTGAAAGTTCAACAAAAGATAATCTCTTTTGTTTGCCCATGGTTTGTTGGGGAAATTATTGATTTGTTTTTAATTCGACTTTGTGAAGTAAAAAGTGGGTATGTATGTGCGATAGGCTATATTATGTTACAAGTTCAGTGTGAATGTTGTCTTAAAACAGTGTACAGCAGGCCCTACATTAAAATTGTTTTCCAGGATTTGATGAATTGCTTAAAAAATAAAGATATTGATCGTTGCTGATTTTGAACTTCTCCACTCTCTTATTTTAAAATTCCAAGAGATAGATCATCGTCTTAGTCAATGTAAATAGGCTATTCCTTTTTATTCTTCTTCATAGAGCATTAATATATTTTCAAAAGCATTTCTTGTGTTCTCATACCAAAGGTAATTGGAAAAATAAATTAGGTCCTAGTTTGTGTTGTGTCTTTTCTTTCCACAAAGTTTACAGGTTTAGACCTATTTTAATTCAACCAAAAAAAAAAAAAAAAAAAAAAAAGAAGCTCGACTTGATCAAACCCTGAAAAATAAAAACGTTAAAAAGTGTTTCTAGTTCATATCATAGCCCTTAGGGCCTAATAAACTTCACACGGAGTGGCGAAATGAAGCACCCGTTTTTACCGTAAAGCTTTCATTACTATAGCCCAGGCTTATATTGAATTTTTGAAACCGACATATACTGACATACTGTAGGAGAGCAGGGGTTGGGGGTATTTTAAAAATATTCATATGCTCCCATAATATTTAAACAAATATGTTGTTATTTTCCCTTTATCTTCACCTGTGTAGGCAAATGTTCAAGATATCTCTGGTGACCCTCCCAGTGACGGGCAAGGAGAAATCCCCCCCCCACCCCTGCGAAAATGTTGTAAGGTCACACATTTATCACACACAAAATGAACGTACGGGGAAAAAAGTGGAATTACATCGCACCCATTTTTTAATGAAATTATCAACGATACTACGCATACACTGGAACGTAAATGAAATGCCCCGGACAACTTTCCAAATGTTACTAATTCAGGCACCCTGAAAATTTGTGAAGAGGTCTAAAATATCCATACGCTTCTGAAAATAAAGGTACAACCAACTCCGTCTTTTTCATGACAGTTTCCTTTGTTTTAATATAATTCCTGTGTTAATAAACAACGGTGATTAAAATAAATTTACTCGTTGTTGAGAATATAAATGATTTGATACGGAATTACTGGTTCAATTGGTAATTGTGGTCAATCTAAACAGATTTATCTATTACTGAGCAATGTTTATCAACCGCATTACGAAACCACCAATACCAGGAGGTAATCAACAATTGCGAGCAGTGACCTAGATTAGGAAGCTAATACTTTGACAACAGTCCCTGCGAGACGTGCTCCCCGCTTGAAACAAACAATATTCTTCCATCAAGTGATATTCCTTGTATAACACACGTGGCCGCTAACATGTCGAGTTAGCGTCCACGTGTTTTTTGATATAGGGCCCCATTTGCGAGAAGGAAAAAATCAAACTGAAAACAATTAAATCATAGTTTTGATTGTTTGTCATCTAGAACCACTAAAATATTATTGTTAAATTACAATAAATAAGAACCCAATCACTTGCGAAAAACTTTTCTTGTTATAGTTAACTACCCAGGCGTACTACATTATATTAAGCAACACTATTAAGTCCGAGTTATACGTCGGGGCAAACTTCGTTCTGACCAAAGAGCTTCTACCCAAATGTTTGATAGTAGATTAGATTGTGAATACCAAACCGCGCCTTCTTATGCACTTTAGATAATATCAGCTGATAATGTTCCCAAAGATAATATAATTTTTGAATTGTTCTCTTTTGAATGAAAATAGAAGCATTCCCCCGCGATACAGAACAAAAATGGAGTTACACCACTCCCACCCACCCCCTCCACCCCCCTTCCTTTGCATTCTGCATTCCTGTGATAAGGAAATTTATTAAGGGATATCCTCCCGAAACTGACATTTATAAACCCCAAGGCTTTCTACATCTTTCAGATATAACTGCCCCCGTTAATAGACTTCACACCAAACATGCATCAAACACATCTTTTGAATGAAAATATTACGCATTCCCCGATACAGAAAGAAAGTGAAGTTACACGACTCACCCTCCCCCTCCCTCTTTGCTTTCCCGTGTTAATGCAATTTATTAACGGATATCCCTCCCGAGACTAACATTTACAAACCCCTTTGATCTTTCGGATATTACACCCCCTCCCCTCCTCCCCTCCTTCCTGTTAATTTACTTCACACCAAACATTTCTTTTAAATTAAAATATTAAGCATTTCTCCGCGATGTAATGGAAATTTCCCATGTCATGCAAGCGCGTAATGAATCAAATCCAGGTATGCAATATTATAAATGGTCCTAAATATTCATACGCTTCCATATAGGCTTTGGGACCCAGGGTGACGATAACATTATAAGTTATTACAATCTTAAGGCGATGTTTGCTTTCTTGTTATACTCATAGAGAATGAGAATCATTTGATAATTAATGCTTGTTTCTACCGTTAAAATATTGGCAATTTCAAAGGGACATGTTTAACGAGCAATGTCATTACCGCAGTACGCATCGCGGTATCGCCACGTGGTAATTAGCATACCTGACCGTAAGATATATAACTAACCTACATTGCGTAATATAAGACCAGCTCCCACCTGTACCTAAAACTTATATTCATACACAAAGTGATACGTTCCTTGTGTACTTGATACCCTGGGATTCATTCCATCGACGATGCGCTCGCTAGCTTCGATGTGTTCAGGTATTAGAAATAGTATGCATTTTATGACTGAAAACAGTCAGAATTATCATTGTGTTGATTGCATTTGTTCCCAAAACGTTGAAATTTCGTTATTTTTAGATTACAATACATATAAACACCATTCGCTCTTGAGAAAATATGCTTTTGGTATAAAATCCTCTGGGACTAAATTATATCAAACAATAACATTATCCGTGTCACTCATTATCTGAGAAAACTTTCGATTGGCCCAGATTTTTGTTAGCTTATGATACATAGAGAATACCAAGCACCGCCCCCCTCCCCTCCCCCTTCTTTCCTCGACCTTAATTGTGTTACAAGGTACAAGATTTAAGATAATAATTTTGTTGGCAAACCAGAACTAAGTTTTTGTAATCCGATTACGACTGGGTGAGCTAGGGCAATTGTTTACCATTATTTGCTGTGTATTTTTGTATAGAGTGAATATTTCTATAAAAATATTACTGGAAGTACAGTAGGCCTATCTTGTACTTTGAATTTCTGACTTAAGTGACTCATCCCACCTAATTTTCGGTAGAAACATTCCGCCTTTGACAATACCAGTGAGAGAAAGGACCTGAACACTCAAATTCTCACTGGCGCAGATCACGGGGGCAAGGGAATGATCACCCCCCCCCCTCCCCCCTTCATATTACATTTGCAAATTCTGTACGAATTTACTATGTTGGGAAATTTCGTCAAACTTAATATAGGCCTATTACGGATTTATAAAATGATTTTTTTTTTTATAAGTAATGATAGGTTTCCATAGAATTATCAATATTTTAGAAGGATTTCGAATTCAATTGCTTATTGGAGAAGGAAAATGGGTGGGGTTTATTTTCTTTGAAATAAATTTCTTGTGTGAAGAAAACGTGTTTGTTTATGGCTAAATGGGAGTCATTCTGTACAAGTAACTAGAACAGTAGAAGATGATAAAAAGGTCATGTAAGAGTATTTTTTTGCGGGGGAATTTATTGTTTACAATATTCTCACTGACCTATTTAAAGTTTTCATTTAAACCCCAAGTTTCGCTCCTTCAATTGCCGAGTCTAAAATTCAGGCTCATGTATGATGTAGTATTACATAATGAGCAAGAGTCCCTCGCACGTGTTTGATTTATGACACTACACCCAAAACTTTCTTTTTTCGTTAAAACTTGAACACGTGTTAATTTATTCAGTCAGCTCAGTGAAAAAAGACGATCTACTCTTACTTCGGCCTGATTCCACTGTCTGAACAGTTGAGGAGGAGTATGTAAAAAGAATAAAGAGGTATAAACATTGTAAATACTGATTTATCATCATTGATGCATATCATTGGAAACAGCGAAGAGCCCCTTTTTGAAGAAGAACGTGTTTCATAAAGACTGATAAATACTAAATTTGAAGGGTAATTTACGGGCTGATTTCGTGATCGTCATATCTATGATTAAATTAAGCACAAAATAATAACTTTTACGTCTTACAAAACTTGTAGAACCTCAAGTTGCATTTCTCTCTCACAATGTTTGCAACTTATTTACTCGCGATCTGAAATGATGAGTTGTTTAATGGTGGGGGGAGGAAGAAAGTGGGGGCTACCCACTCATGGAATAAACTGCAAGCCCCGTCTC
Organism: Chiridota heheva; assembly: GCA_020152595.1. NCBI lineage: Eukaryota > Metazoa > Echinodermata > Holothuroidea > Apodida > Chiridotidae > Chiridota > Chiridota heheva. The sequence continues at coordinate 1,264,937 of JAIGNY010001856.1, forward strand.
CCGATTTGTATTGATACTACAAAAACCCTATTTTTTGTAAATGTGACGGGCCGCATAGGCGGGATTTTTAGGGAAAGGTTCCAACTTATTTTCTCCATATTTACATCTTCTGTATTGTGGTATACGTGTTGTATCTTCGTGCAATTTCAATACCCCCTCCCCCCTCCCACACACACACACACACACACACAAACATACACTTTCAGTGGGTTAAGTGCGGTGGCGGCGCTAGGATTTTGGTCATATGGGGCAAGAGTGGCAATTTGGTCTCATGGGGGGGGGGGAGCAAAAACGTATATATAAGCAGGGAGTTATCTATTCCAACTCCCTGGTTAAATCAAGTAAACAGAAGCTGCCCTTGGAAATACAGGTTCCTTTAAACCCACGGTTCCACCCGTAGTGCTGAAAGCATTTATTCCCAGGGTTCATATATCTTACGTCGCGTGAACTTTTGCATTGAAGTAATGTATTGCGAAAGAAGGGAGTGATATAAAATGTTTGTTCTTTTGTCAGTCTTATCTAAGTCAATGCTACTTACGTTTCGCTAATCAAAATAACTGAAAGTTTAATTGTTTCAAAATAATTCGGGAGGAATTGCAACTGCTGTATGATCATCACTTTACCTAGCGCGGCACTACGAGGGGAGGGAGGGGGGCACCCCTTCCCCTTCACCCACGAGATCGCTTCCTCCCCATTTCCCCGCCAGAAAATTGTTTAAAGCTATCTTATATCAGGGAGTTGGAATATTCCAACTCCCTGCTAGCAGCAACCAGATCACGTGCTGTCTCTGACGCATCATCTTGGTATGTGTCTATGGGAATAATAACAGGCAACAACTGTAATAAGTGCACTTGATCGATTTTCAGTTAAAATTAATTCAAAATGAAAGCACATGGATCGAACAGCCACGATACTAAAAAACATAAATCATTTACAATGCATAAATGTTTAAAGAGTCAGGTAAATTGCAGTCAGTTTCCAAACGAGGATTTTACGTGATCATAGGTAGTATGTCCCCGTGCCCAGGAACCAACAGGTTTAATGATTAAAAGTAAAGGGATTAGGAATAATATAAAGAGGGCCAACGTGATTGATTGCCTGATCCCCTAGTTATTGATAATTATTACGAGATTATATTTTGTTAGGTGAAGGAGGAAGGACATACAGAGGTTTTATCCTAATGAATGAGCTAACACAGGGAGGAAGTTTGATAATTATCAGCAGATTGTATCCCGTTAAGTGGATTATACCGGTGGAGCAGGGAGGGGGAGGGGACAGACAAAGGTTTCATCCTAATGAATGAGCTAACAAAGGGAGGAGGTTTGGTATTTATTAGGAGATTATATCCCGTTAAGTGGATTATCCCGGTGGAGAGGGAAAGGGAGGGGGCAGACAAAGGTTTCATCCTAATGAATGAGCTAACAAAGGGAGGAGGTCTGGTATTTATTAGGAGATTATATCCCGTTAAGTGGATTATCCCGGTGGAGGAGGAAAAGAATGGGGGCAGACAAAGGTTTTATCCTAATGAATGAGCTAACACAGGGAGGAAGTTTGATAATTATCAGGAGATTGTATCCCGTTAAGTGGATTATGTGGAGCAGGGAGGGGAGGGGACAGACACCTAATGAATGAGCTAACAAAGGGAGGAGGTTTGGTATTTATCAGGGGATTATATCCCGTTAAGAGGATTATCCCGGTGAAGGAGGGAGGGGGTGGGGCAGACAAAGGTTTCATCCTAATGAATGAGCTAACAAAGGGAGGAGGTTTGGTATTCATCAGGGGATTATATCCCGTTAAGTGGATTATTCCGGTGAAGGAGGAGGGGAGGGGGAGACAAAGGTTTCATCCTAATGAATGAGCTAACAAAGGGACCGTGACTCGAGAAGGTTTGGTCATTTTCAGGGGAATATATCCCGTTAAGTGGATAATCCCGGGTGGAGGAGGGAGAAGGGGGGGGGGGGGGGGACAAAGGTTTCATCCTAATGAATGAGCTTAACACAGGGAGGAAGTTTGATAATGACCAGGGGATTATATCTCGTTAAGTGGAATAACCCGGTGGAGCATAGAGGGGGAGGGGACAGACAAAGGTGTTATCCTAATGAATGAGCAAACAAAGGAAAGTTTGGTAATTATCAGGGATTATATCCCGTCAAGTGAATTATCCCGGTGGAGGAGGCAGGGGGCGGCAGAAAAAGGTTTTATCCTAATGAATGAGCTTAACACAGGGAGGAAGTTTAATCAATATCAGGGCGGGGGGAGGGGGAGGGATTGGCAGACAAAGTTTTCATCCTAATGAATGAGCTAACACAGAAGAGGAAGTTTGATCATTATCAGGGGATTATATCCTGTTAAGTGGATTATTCCGCTGGAGGAGGGAAGGGGAGTGAAGAGACAAAGTTTTCATCCTAATGAATGAGCTAACATTTGACACTGTCTACACATTCTAGTTTAGTGTTGTGATTGTCGAGGCAAAACAAAGACTTGCGAATTAGGAAAATTTAGTTGCTCAGTTGCTCCTGTGTATGTCATGTAAGATGGGAGTGACGTGACACAGCAATAGCTGCGTGCTGCAACTGAATTGCTGAAGTCGAATGAAGGAATTAACTGGGTGGGGACACAGTATAAACTTTCCTTGCATTTATTTCTTATTTATTCATGCATATGTTACCAGGGTGGCCTAATCAACATTTAGTAGGTCTACTTTGGGCCCTGGGTTACAACTTGAAGATTAACAAAATAGTATAAGAAATAATAACATGGATAAGACTTAGACAATTAAGAGTAAAAGTATAAAATAAGTTAAAAGATCAATTCAAAATGGCATATGAATTAAGAACATGATTAATAAAACAAAGAGTGGAAATTGTTAGGCATAAAACATCTAGAAAGACAAAAACTAAAGCAAAATTTGCAGGAAAACAGACAATTTTATCAATCAGAAACTTCCTTAGAGAGAATTGCTTGTTTAAAGGACCTTAACCAATACTATTCCATCATGTAATTCCTCTTAAAGTAAATAAAGTTTGGTAATATTCCGTGCGACACAAAATGATCTTGATGTGGTTGTGGATGCTTGACGTGTGTAATGTGAATGAACATCTTCAATTTTTGTAAATTTACGTTTTATGTCTGCCGGTGAAATATCATTTAGGATCTTGCACAACATGACGCAGCTGTTAATAAAGAAGTGCTCGGGTATTGGTACCCATTGTAATTTATCTATTATTTTAGATGACGGGGTATCCCATTCAGCACCGCTGACAATTCTTGCGCATTGTCTTTGAATTGAAAATATCTTATCAGTATCCCCTTTGTGTTCATCGGCCCACACAGTACAAGGATTCATGTGTGGCAATATAAAGGCAGTGTGAAGCATGGATAAGTGGTGGGTGTCTAATGAGCTTCTAGCTTTCTTAATAAACCTTCCTTTCTCAGAAAAGTTTTTAATACAGAAGACACATGTTCATGAAGAAGTACATTTTTGTCTCTCGTCACACCTAAACATTTGACACTGTCCACACATTCTAGCTTCGTGTTGTTAATATCAATTTGTAAATCAATCTCTGTGATTAAAACCTTCGTCTCTGATTACTTATCAGTAATATATATTTGGTTTTGTTAACATTAAGTGCTAGTTTATTTTTATAAATCCAATTTGTTATTTCCATCATATCAGTAGTCAATTTATTGTCGATTTCTTTGATGTTTCTACCACTAACAGATAATGTTGTATCATCTGCGTATTTAACAATTCGACCATGTTTTATTGCACTGGGAAGGTCATTTATAAAAATAGTGAATAGTAATGGTCCTAAGTTTGAGCCTTGTGGCACACCAATTTTGATTTGATTGGGGTTAGATAAAACATTCTTAATTTGTACACTTTGTTTCCTGGTGATAGATATGAATTGAACCAATTAATGGTTGTGAACAACCATACATTTTCAGCTTGTAAAGTAAAATCTCGTGATTTACAGTGTCAAAGGCTTTCCTACAGTATCAATATAATACCAGTATGTAACCCTTTATCACTACTTTATCACTGACTAGTTTTCACATAGAAGCTTATTGTTGCTAAGATAATCATAAAAAGCCTATTGTTGCTAAGACAATCATGAAAAGCTTAATGTTGCTAAAATAATCATAAAAAGATTATTGTTGCTAAAATAATCATAAAAAGATTATTGTTGCTAAGATAATCATACAAAAATTATTTTGCTAAGATAATCATAAAAAGATTATTGTTGCTAAGATAATCATAACAAGATTATTGTTGCTAAGATAATCATAAAAAGATTATTGTTGCTATGATAATCATAACAAGATTATTGTTGCTAAGATAATCATAAAAAGCTTATTTATTGCTAAGATAATCATAAAAAGCTTATCATTGCTAAAATAATCATAAAAAGCTTATTGTTGCTAAGATAATCATAAGAAGCTTATTGTTGCTAAGATAATCATAAGAAGCTTATTGTTGCTAAGATAATCATAAAAAGCTTATTGTTGCTAAGATAATCCTAAAAAGCTTATTGTTGCTAAGATAATCATAACAAACTTATTGTTGCTAAGATAATCATAAGAAGCTTATTGTTGCGAAGATAATCATAAAAAGCTTATTGTTGCTAAGATAATCATAACAAGTTATTGTTGCTAAGATAATCATAAGAAGCTTATTGTTGCTAAGATAATCATGAAAAGCTTTATGAACTGCCCTTTCAATAGATTTTGATACCACTGGAAGGACAGAAATTGGTCTATAATTACTAACGTCTTGCATGTCACGCGATTTGAAAATTGGTGTAACTTTAGCATGTTTGCATTCTTCCTAAAGAGTTAGGTTGATAATGTATGTTCAACTATTGAGAATTACAGGTAATGCAATTTCCAGTACCTCGCACCCAGCATCATCAAGACCTGTTGCTTTTCACGGTGACATTGATAATATTTTTTCATAGCAAACTTTTCAGAAACATGAGGCAAGCAAACATTTGTATGGGAACTCCAGTGGGCATGAAATCGAAATGTGCATGATTGTCATTTTGATTTACAATATTCAAAGCAATTTTTTTAAACAGTCGTTGAAAGAATTTGCTCTATCATTAGAAATCTCAAAGGTTTTATCATCATAATTTACAAATGGTGGAATTGATTTTTTTTATTTGAAGGGAGCAAAAATTTCAAACAATTCCATACAATCCATTCCATTCGCGCAAAATAATCTTTTTCGACCATTTTAACTCTATGTTGACTAACATAACAAGATGACGGGCTAGAAGGGTTAGTTACCCCACAAAAAAACCCAAACTAACACCACACCACTTCAAAATATTATTAATAATAATAATAAATCAAAGACGCCCATAGTTAGTAAAGAACTTATTTAATGTTGACTTTGAAATTGTGAACAGAATTGGAACTAACTACCCACTCAGGCAAACCATTCCACTCATCAACAACTCTTTGCAAAAAGCTAAAACGCCGAATATCTATCCGTGAGAACTCTTGATCAACTTCAAACTGTTACCACGTGTCACATGAGTATTAGCTGACACATGCAAGAAATTACAGAAAGTTAAAGCATCACTACCAGATAGGAATTTAAAAACCTGAAACATATCGCCCACGTACTCTTCTTAACTCAAGCGTGGTCAAACCAAAAATTATCAACCTAGATTCTAGGACAGATTCCTTACTTTGGATTCCTTACTGAGTGGCTCTTCGCTAAACCTGCTCCAAATGAACTTATCTTCTTATAAAAAGGGACTCCAAGCCTGAATAGCATACTCAAGGTGAGGCCTGACTGACTGCTTATACAAATTAAGAAGAACCTCTCTAACAAGAAAACAGAAATGTCTTATAATCAACCCGCTTAATGTTTATAGTAAATTGTTAGACATGACATATCAAGCATGGGTAGACGAAATGGAGAAGGAAGAGATGGAAGTGTTTTGGAAAGAACTTTGCAAGTTAGCAGAATTTACATTTATTCAGTTGTTAAATGACCACTTCAACGCATGATTAAGACGGAATTGTTAGGGGTGTAGGATTGACCACTCGAATCAGAAGCATCACACATGTTTAATGGAACAGACTGCCAGCGAAAGTTTCTTTGGCAGAAGAGTTTGAAAGCAATCAATTTAGCTATTATAGACTGACTATGAAAGAAGCAGCTTTCACGCTCCATTTTGAATATCATGGTTTTCCTTATGAAGACGTTTTGATAGTTTCAGGCAATAGATTTGAGGAAATTCAGAGGCGACCGGTTTAAGGCAATTCATAGGCAACCGCTTTGAGGCAGTTCAGAGGTGACCAGTTTGAGGCAAATCAGAGGTGTCCGGTTTAAGGCAATTCAGACAGTCAGAGGCGACCGGTTTGAGGCAATTCAGTAGCGACCGGTTTGAGGCAATTCAGAAGCGACCGGTTTTGAAGGCAATTCAGAGGCGATCGATACGCAATTCAGATGCGACCGGTTTGAGGCAATTCAGATGCGACCGGTTTGAGGCAATTCAGAGGCGACCGGTTTGAGGCAATTCAGATGCGACCGGTTTGAGGCAATTCAGAGGCGACCGGTTTGAGGCAATTCAGATGCGACCGGTTTGAGGCAATTCAGAGGTGACAACTTGCGTTTCCTATGGCATACAAGGAAGCTGCATTTCAATACTTTTGTAAAAATGGACAAAATAAGTTGCGGCGTAAATTATTCCTGTTTTATTTGTACATGTTCCTAAAGGAATGGGACAAGAATAGGATGGACAAAGATAATTCAACTGTTCATGTCCGGAGACGTCTGTTTATGAGAAATCAAAGGCCTTCATAGAGGGGTAAAAAGTGACATCAACTTGTCAAGACTTGGTCAAAGAAGGAGGACTGGATCATTATTTTCAAAATTGTAGTAGAAAAGAGCGTTCACACGTTTTCATGCTGATCTACCCACTTGCTGCCACCGCTGCTCTATACCCACTTCATCATGCTGCTCTACCCACTTGGTGCCACTGCTGTTCTACCCATTTCATCATGCTGCTCTATACCCACTTTATCATGCTGCTCTACCCACTTCATCACACTGCTCTACCCACTTCACCATGCTGATCTACCCACTTGCTGCCACTGCTGCTCTATACCCACTTCATCGTGCTGCTCTACCCACTTCATCATGCTGCTATACCCACTTCATCATGCTGCTCTACCCACTTCATCATGCTGCTCTATATCCACTTCATCATGCTACTTTACCCACTTCATCATGCTGCTTTACTCACTTTATTATGCTGCTCTACCCACTTCATCGTGCTGCTCTACCCACTTCATCATGCTGCTCTACCCACCTCATGCTGCTCTATTTCCACTTGATCATGCTGCTTTACCCACTTGCTGCCACTGGTGCTCTATACCCACTTCATCATGCTGCTCTACCCACTTCATCGTGCTGCTCTACCCACTTCATCATGCTGCTCTACCCACCTCATCATGCTGCTCTATATCCACGTTATCATGCTGCTTTACCCACTTGCTGCCACTGGTGCTCTATACCCACTTCATCATGCTCTACCCACTTCATCGTGCTGCTCTATCCACTTCATCATGCTGCTCTACCCACCTCATCATGCTGCTCTATCCACGTTATCATGCTGCTTTACCCACTTGCTGCCACTGGTGCTCTATACCCCACTTCATCATGCTGCTTCACCCACTTCATCATGCTGCTCTGCCCACTTCATCTGCTCTACCCACTTTATCATGCTGCTCTACCCACTTCATCGCGCTGCTCTACCCACTTCATCGCGCTGCCACCCACTTTATCATCTTGATCATGCTGCTTTAAACACACTTCATCATGTTGCTCTATATCCACGTTATCATGCTGCTTTACCCACTTGCTGCCACTGGTGCTCTATACCCCACTTCATCATGCTGCTTCACCCACTTCATCATGCTGCTCTACCCACTTCATCATGCTGCTCTACCCACTTTATCATGCTGCTCTACCCACTTCATCGCGCTGCTCTACCCACTTCATCGCGCTGCTCTACCCACTTCATCGCGCTGCTCTACCCACTTTATCATGTTGCTCTATATCAACTTGATCATGCTGCTTTAAACACACTTCATCATGTTGCTCTATATCCACTTCATCATGCTGCTTTACCCACTTGCTGCCACTGGTGCTCTATACCCACTTCATCATGCTGCTCTACCCACTTCATCGTGCTGCTCTACCCACTTCATCATGCTGCTCTACCCACTTCATCATGCTGCTCTATATCCACTTTATCATGCTGCTTTACCCACTTGCTGCCACTAGTGCTCTATACCACACTTCATCATGCTGCTCTACCCACTTCATCATACTGCTCTACTTACTTCATTATGCTGCTCTATCATGCTGATCTACCCACTTGCTGCCACTGCTGCTCTATACCCACTTCACCATGCTGCTCTACCCACTTCAGCATGCTGCTCTACCCACTTGATCATGCTGCTCTACCTACTTGCAGGCTTGCTTGTTATGCTCTATGCCCACTTATCCAATGGACTCATCCCCGCTTGTCCAATGGGCTTATTCCGCCTGTCCAATCCACTCACCCCGCCTGTCCAAATCACTCACCCCACCTGCATAGTTTGCGCTTGCCCACCAGTCTATCCACGAATACTCATTTCTTATATTTCACACGCTACTCGAGTAGTATGGGTAATTGGTATATTCATCTGGGTTGTTTATAGAAATGAATTCTGTGTTTGAAAAATTCCATCATGTCAAAAAAGAGAAAGTAAATAATACCTTGATATCATTCTATTAAAATGAAAAGTAAAAAGCGATAACGGAAGGAAAGTAATGTAATTCCCTATGTGATCTCTTATTTCTCTGTAGCTGCAAAGCTCATCATAATAATCTACTACTTTATTTATTGAATATTGAGCCAAAATGTCATCATACATGTATGTTTTACAAATAACTAGTATATACAAATAAAAAGAAACCATACGTAAACAAAGTTTTGTTTGGTATAAGAAGAAAACAATTCCCTACTTATATATTTTACATGACAAAAACATTTTTCATTACTGCGCAACCAAATAATCCTAATTCGCACGTCTTTGTTTTGCTTCGACAATCACCTCCTCCCTTTGTTAGCTCATTCATTAGAATGAAAACTTTGTCTGTCCACTCCCCTTTCCTCCTCCACCGGGATAATCCACTTAACGGGATATAATCCCCTAATAATGATCAACTACTAGAGGATTAGGCGATCAATCAAAGTTGACCATATTCATATTATTCCTAATTCAACTGCTTTTAATCATTACTTTTATGTAATTCCTATGGTACTTAGGTTGTCAAGACAGAGAAGTGAGGTGAAAGAATCTCCTCCCTGCATATGAAAGTATCACCTCTCTGCCTATAGAAGTATCACCTTTCTGCCTATGGAAGTATCACCTCCCTACCTATGAAAGTATCACCTCCCTGCCTATGGAAGTATCACCTTCCTGCCTATGGAAGTATCACCTCTCTGCCTATGGAAGTATCACCTCCCTGCCTATGGATCTATTGACATAAATATAAATCAAGTCAATATAAATCAAGTCAATTAAAATCAAGTCAATACAAATCAAGTCGGCCTCTAATAGAATTTTCAGTGGGAATTTATTCAAGAAATCATCCCAATGGATCTTCGTTGTTTATCGGTAGTCTGATTGTCCTTTTAGGTTCACGCAAAAAGCTGGTCCCAACTGATGTTGTTTTGAATAGATCTACATTTTCTTTGTAAATTCCATGTTTCTTTTGCATCTCGCATATCTTAATTATCTGGCAGTGCATTTCAACAACTCGATCAGTCCATGGAGTTCTCTTTCAACTCGTACGGTCTGTATGACTGCATCTTACTATGTTACCAGTCAATTTTAAATATATAAAGAATTATTGAAACTTTGAACCGCAATCTCAGAGACAAATTCACTTCTCGAACAAAAACCCCAGACTAAAATTGATGTAATCTATAGTACCAGGCACCACGCTGCAATCCATACATGAAATAACTAATCATATGGGCATCGATCTGTCGATAATCGTGGTGATGTTCCAGGTTACGAATATCGTTAAAAATCCTTCGTATTTAAAACTTGATATCCGTATATTGAAACTTGAAGTTTATTATATTTGTAAAGAATATGAGTAATATCACGTACCTTGAATTACGCAACTAATCTTATTCTCGGTGTGTGCTCTCCACAGACTGACAGACGCATTTATTTATATATCTTTTTTTTTTTTTTTTGGAGAACGATTAATATATATATATATCCCTACTGTCAACTTGAGCGTTTGGAAACCTTCAAACCACGCTTCACACAAATTGACAAACAACAACATTTATAACCCGATAAGGCTTGCATACCTGCTTATATACCATCGTTTTCAAATGAGAATATAAGGAAAACATGTTTTTCTTTCAAAATTCAGTTGACCCCAAAGTTGGTTCAAATTTTATCATTGACAGATTGATGGATGATTAAACTGTTAAACACGATGTCCGAATGCCAATTTCTCAAGTGGTCAAAGGTGCGCCATTGCCCACCCTTAAATTTCCACAAAGTCAATTCGTATCATTTTCAGATAAGAATAATAAGTAAAACCAGGGAGTTGTTAAGACATGTTTTTCAGTCAAAATTCAGTTGATCCCAATATTTTTGGTTCGAAATTGATCAAGGTCATACGGACAGAAAAGCCGACATGTTTTCACAAAGTCTTTTTTACAAAATTTCTCACACGGTCAAGTTTTTCCAAGCCTCCTACGGAATACACCACTTGTTAGACCCAGATTGTATCAGCAATTTTATGATTTCTTCAAAATATCACACATTTTTGGACGAGATCTTTCTAATCTTAATAACGATTTTTAATTAGCAGAGCAGAATAGCACGAGGGGGATACAGCCCCATCGGCAGTGGGGACCTCTATCCCGTGACAGGAATTTCTTCAATCTGTTAGGAAGTAGTAGGAAATTTATGTGTAAAGTTATACATTTTTTTAGCCTAAAATGGTAGGGTAATTTTACTCTAATCAGGAGGGTAGCCCCTGTCACAGTGGCGTCGCCAGGGTTTTTCGCTTGGGCCACAACAGTTAAGAGGAAGAAAATGGGGGGGGGGGGCACAACAAATGTGTCGCCCTGAGGCACTACACTCTGCGGGATCCAGCTAGGGGCGAAGTCCCAAAAGCTCTGTAGATTTCTTGTTTTTGATACACAATAATGGTAATCAAACACAACACAAGCAAAAGTTACATAATTCAAGTGATATAGATTTTTTTTTTTTCTGAAGGCTTCTGAAAAGGCTTAAAACATGGAAATGCTGAAGATTCCCAAAATCAATTACTGATATTAAATTAAAATCTAACAATAAAATCAAGTCAGATAAGCATGTGGGTTGCCATTTATATTTCTAAGCAGGTACACAAGAAATTTTATCGGAAAATTTTAAAATTCAGGCAAAATATTAGATATTTTGAGTCAAAAAGCTCCAAAAAGGTCATACAATTAACGTGGAAAGTAAAGAAAAGTTTCCTTGTCGAAATTTAATGAAAATCCCTATAAATTTTGCAAAAAATAGAGTCTTATTTAGTCAAAACACTCTTTTCCCCTTTGGAAATGTTGAGCCCGTTTACGCCTATGCATCAGCAAAACAATTTTAATCAAAAAAATTGATTTTGCCGCTGAAGGCCAGGGGCGTAGACCCTGGAAGCTTTAAAGATTCCGGTTTTTGATGTCCAGAAATCATGGTCAAATCATAGATAAATTTTCGATCATACAATTTAAAATTATCACGGTGAGGAAAAGAAAAAAACCTATTCTAACATTAAAATCACCTCAAAGCTGCAGAGAGAATATATTCCCCCATTTATATTCCCCCATTACTAAAGAAATATAATCGGGCGACAAAGCTGTGAAACGGGTCACAAAAGGCAAAACAGTTTTCTTGAAAATGAAAAATGAAATTTAGAACCTTACGGTGTATAAGTGTGTAAAATTTCAGATATCATAAATGTTGTGAACTTGAAGTACACCCCCATTTTGTATCAAGTATACACAAGGATAGAAGATTAACATGTACAGTACAGTACATATTGCACAGCAGTTGTTCATGAAGGTGCAATGACATATATCTGGTGAGTTTTTCATTCTTTATTTTCTTTTTGTTTAAGCTTATAGAAAGTCCCACACAGTAAAATTGTAAGCAATTTTAGTAAAGGTAACCAAGCTTACAATTTCCAACATTAATTTTTAATGTATATAACTAATGTGGTGATACAGTAGACTCAACGAACAATTTCTAATTTAATGGGCCTACACATGTTTTGCATAAGGATAGTGTCTGACTGATAGACCTTACCAATATGTGTATAGTGTCTCCAGAAGGCTTGCTTAGTAAGGATAGTACCAAATGCATAAAATGTAGCAAATATGCATATACATGTATGTATGTATGTTTGAAATGTATGTATGTATGTATGTATGTATGTGTGTATATATGTATGTATGTATGTATGTATGTATATATGTATGTATGTATGTATGTGAGTGTATGCATGTATGATGTATGTATGTATGTGTGTGTGTGTGTGTGTGTGTGTATCTTCGCTACCAATCGGGGACATTTGTATAATAATACACCTTCCAATCATGGACGACCTACCAATCGGGGATGTCCCCGGCTGGTTTTCTTGTAGATTTGAGCTCTCCGGGGTGAAACAATATGCCACCTGAAATATTATGCATTTTCATTTTCAATTGTAATCAATGCATTAATTAACACATCATTAAGCTAAAAATAACATCCAGGGACGATGTCCTCTTTTGGGTGATTAAAAACTTGAAACAAGTATGTGAGTGTGTGTATGTATGTATGTATGTATGTATGTATGTATGTATGTATGTATGTATGTATGTATGTATGTATGTATGTATGTATGTATGTATGTATGTATGTATATATGTATGTATGTATGTATGTATGTATGTGTGTATGTATGTATGTATGTATGTGTGTATGCATGTATGTATGTATGTATGTATGTATGCATGCATGTATGTATGCATGCATGTATGTATGTATGTGTGTATGTATGTATGCGTGTATGTCTGTAACGCTTTGCATGTAATCACGATATCTCCTGCACAGTACATCTATGTCATTTCATATTTGGCACATAGATGTATCATGATGCATAGTACCTATTGTTTTTAGTATCGATGTCGTGTATATACTGAGTATGTGGGGCAAAATGTAAAAATCTTCAAATGCTCCTATTTTGATAACCATACATCTGTTTTGCATCTTCTTTGGCATAAATAAGGTGTTTGGGTTGGTGTAGATGCTCATTTAATAGAAATGTTTAAAATCACTGATATGTGGGTGGGCATAATGTGGTTCTACTGAAGCAGTTGTAAACACGATATCTCGTAAACCATACATCGGTGACATGTCATATTTGGCACATGGATGCATCATGATCCATAGGTGGTCCACATTGATTTTAGTATTGATATCGTGCATATTAATGAGTGGGCGGGCAAAATGTAAAAATCTTTAAATGCTCATATTGCGATAACCATACATCTGTTTCGTATCTTCTTTGGCACCTAAATATGGTGTTAGGGTTGGTGTAGATTCCCATCTTATAAAAATGTTAAAAATCTAATATGAATTGTGGCCGGATTAATTATGATTCCAAGACCATTGTTTTGGTGTCGATATCATACATAAAACTGGGTGGGTGAGGCTTAGTGCAAAAACTTGAACTTTTCAAATTCTTTACAGGTGCATGCTACTTCTGGCTTATGTGGCATGCTTATGCCGTTAGATAGTGTGCACATGCTTATGTTAATAAAATGTCATATTTAATTATCTTAATTTATTTTGAAGAAAAAAAATACATATATATCTTGACTTCACCCAAAACTTTTAAATTTATATTAATTTAATTTCTTTATACTATTGTGAATTACTACCCTTTCATAAACTATTTTTAAAGTTTCTTTGTTTATTGTATATATAATGATATAATAGCATTATTGTCCTTCCAGTACAAATACTATATGAAGTAATAGACCATCACATTGGCAAGACTGCCACATTTAAATTGCACTTCTTCTCAATGCTGAACAATCGCAACATTTGCAAAGGATGTTTCACAGGTTGGTCATCATTAGTGACTTTGTATAATTATCTAAAAGCTTAAAAGAAACAAATATTTTAGTCTAGTGGCAGTGGCGTAGCGAACCCCTATGATATATAGGTATAATGGTACATTTTTACGAGCCCCTTATATGGCCCGGGCCGGGCGGCTACCCTTTAACCCCCCCCCCCCCATTCCCCCATCCCCTTACCCCCTTCCTTAGCTATGCCACTGGTCATATCATGACATTACCAAGTTAGATGTCCCTGGTTGAATTTCTTGCGGGTCTTTATCCATCAGTTCTTCACAGGTGGATTATTTCTATATAACCTTAACTGTTGAAGACTGGATGTGAAATTAGGAAATAAACTGCAATTGCGAGCCCATTGTTGGCAAACCTAAATAATTTGAAGAATAGTGGGCAAAGCGAAACCGAGCCCATTATTCTTCAAATTATTTGGGCGAGCTGGTTATTTCCAAAATTGGGCAAACAAGAGTAGTTTATTTATATTCTATCACCATAAAATGAAAATATTTTGCTATTATTGGGCAAAAACTTAGACACGAGTGAAATATTATTTTTCATGAAATTAGACATTCACATACAGCATATGGGCAAGCTATCTAATTTGTTTATTCACAAGCAATCGTATCAACCAATCACAAATTACTTGTGGTTTTTGTCTGTATGATGACATTTCTGATTGACGGCCAAGAATGACAAAAAAATGAAGAAAGAAGGATATCAGCTTGCTTCTGTCAGCGTTTATTCATTCACTTAACAATATGTTTAAGATAATTTACAATAACATTTGGACATACAAATTCCAGGGCTACGTTTTAGATGGCAATAACGACAGTACAGTATATCTGAAAAAACAAGAATAGCGTCAACTTTGTTGTATTGTTCTTAAAACAGAACTGAGGGCCTAAGGTTATCGTAACTCAGTAACGCAATGTACTTACTGAAGAGCTTAGTATCGAACTTCGTGGCTGTCTCAAAAGCAATTTTATATAAACCGATATACCCAACAAAATACTGTAAGTTATAGCAGTTACTGATAAGAAGAGGTTTGTAGTCAAAATAAAAACCTAAGTAAGAACCTTCTCGCCCTTTGACACTGGTACAGCGATGTTTATCTTCAGACTTTGGTGTAAACTTTACAGTTACAGACTCTTAACGCGAGGCCTACTTGTTGTTGTTACACAGTGTTACTGTTAGTGTATGAAACATAACATAACAAGGTGACGGACTGAAAAGGGTGAATCACCCCATAAAAAGCTTAAACTAACACCACCACCACCACAAAAAAAAGGCGCCCAGAGTTAGTAAAGAACTTATCAATGTTGACTTTTAAATTGTGAACAGAATTGGGGCTAACTACCCACTCAGGCAAACCATTCCACTCATTAACAACTCTTTGCGAAAGCTAAAACGCCAAATATCTATCCATGAGAACTCTTTGGCCCACTTTAAAGTGTTACCACGTGTCACATGAGGATTAGCTGAAAATTTACAAATCCTGGAGCCAAGGGAAACATCAATATCATTAATGAAGATTAAGAAAAAAAGCGGACTCAATACAGAACCCTGAGGAACACCACTGGTAACCTCCTTCCATGGAGATACTTCAACATAACAACAACTCTTTGTGACCTGTCAATTAACCAAGAATTTATCCAACTAGCACATTTTCCCTCCACACCAAGCGCTCTTGTTTTCAACATGAGCCTGCCGAACGGAAACTGATCAAATGCTTTTTGGAAGTTTAAATAGACAACAACCACATTATGACCAGAATCAACTAGTTTAGTAAAATCATCATTAAATCCAATAAATTATAAACACAAGACCTCTTAGGTAAGAACCCATACTAAACAAATTCAACAAGCCATTGACCAATAAATGATCTAGTACAACATCCTTAACAATGGACTTCATGACCGTGCACAGACTCACCTTGCACAGACTCACTGGCCCATAGTCACAGGGCAAACTGTGGTCACCCTTTTGAAAAAAATAGGAGTGATATTTGCAATTCTCCAATCACTAGGAACAACACCAACATCAAAGCACTGTGAAAAGAGAATACTCAGGGGAAGAGAAAGAACATCATAATACTCACGTGAAACAACAGGATGTATATCATCTGGACTTGGTGCTTTATTTGAAATCAAACCCTTCAACTTCTTAGACACAACATCAACTGAAAAAGCATTTTTCTTAATAGATAATGGATAGTGCACACTAAGATACTCTACAACATCACCAGCAAGGGACTCCTTAGTAAAAACAGACACAAAGTTGTCATTCAAAACCTCAGCCATAACTTTACCACTATTTATAGTAACACCATAAAGGGACCAACAACCTCCTTGTTTTTTTGCTTTGAGCGAACATAAGAGTGAAATAACTTAAGATTAACCTCTTTGGACAAACGTTTTTCAAAAAGCATTTTAGTATCTCTTATTAAAGCCTTTGTGAACTTTTCATGATCCTTATACCTAGCAAGCTCCACAGGACACCCACTGTTTTTATGACCTATTAATGTGTCGTACAGTATACAATCTTGATCTCTGTAGGCCTATGTTCACTGTGTGTTGCTAATGGCTGACTGGAGACTATTGACCTTGGTGTAAATTAAAAGACGTGGAAGAATATTTGTCGCATTCTTATTTTTCTAATTCAGTTATATTGACTTGACTCAAGACTGCTAAACAAACATGCACTCCGTGTATTAACTTACACTTTGATAGAAGTTGATAATATTTTTACCCCATACCTGCATGGTACATAATTGTAGGTTAATAGGATGCAAATTAAGGCTTTGAATATTCAGTAGTGTTGGAAAATTCCAATTTGCATATGCAATTAGCCCGTTTGTTGAGTAATAACTGGGCCGCTTGCATATGCAAATGAGCCTTGTCAGCTAGTCAGAAACCTAAACAAAATAACTGAGCAGTAGAGGTGGTAGAATACCCAATTTATTTATCTATATTGTAAAACTTCATGTAAAAACTTGTCAGTTTAAAACACAGATATTTATAGTGTATTAGCACCTAATAATCAAAGATTCATTCCCACAACTAGGGGAGAGGAAAATTGACATCAAAGAGTCATTCGCACAAATGGGGCTCAAAGTTGCTATTGTTTTAATACCTCCTTTATATGACTATACTTTTTAACATTTCTCTGTTTTGAGAAGAAAGGGCCATGAAACATGCTGTCTTGAAATTTAAGCGGGGTCTCACTGGGGCTCTAACTGATTAACAAAGTGAAATCAAGCAGATCTCAATATCCTCAGATGTTAATTATAATGTACGGAGTGACATTTAATATGAGCCATAAAATAACATTATTATTCCACCTGCACTACAACAGCTTCCAAAAAAATAAGGCATCGGAACCACACATCTTTTTGGTTTCTAATTTATTAACTCTGGGACTTCCTTTTATGAGCTTACCCGTAATTTCATATACTGTAGATCTCAGTTTGAGAAATTCTCAAATGCACGCGATACAATTCAAGCACGACCATTACGCTGTTATGAAATGTATTCAAATCTTTTATACACTATTTGCATATTTAAGACAATAGGTCGGCTAAAGTGTAATATTGACAAAAACTTGCTTTAATTCTATTGCATTAGTAATATAACTAATCGCTTCGCGATTTGCAAACCATACCCGTTATTTGCATTTTTTACACGTTAGTCCTTTTTTTGTGTATTTCATCATTCCAAATGCATGTTACATGATTTTTCATGCATTTGGTACAAAAATCTTTATTACATTTGTTCTAATAAAAAATGGTATTAAAAGACCCTATTACATTGGTTCTAATGAGTACAAAATATGAGAAATATTTACAAGTGCAAGAGGAAGTTTATTGCTGTATAACTGATATGCCTTTCTATACAGTCTGAATAAAAGTGAAACTAAAAAGTCTTAAGTAAGTGACCGTTCAGTGGCGAAGGCACAAAGAAATAACAAGTATAACTTCCTTTCATATGTCAAAGTATGTAACAAATTATGAAGTATGTCAAATTATGAGATGATATTTAATCCATATCCATTAGTACAATATAATATGAATTATCAAAAGTTCACTACTTAGAAAATGCTATAAGGAAATTTGCGCTATACTGCACGGAGCTGTTTGTACTAATAAACAGTCCTACAAATTTACATTTTAAATTTCACAAATTCCTTTCGGATACTTACTTTTGGTTTTTGTCATAATTTGACATACACCCTTACACTCCTTATTCCACCCCCTCCCCAAACCCTTCCAAGTGCCTTCTCGATTTTGACAGAATACAGTCTGTCAAAACCAGAGAGCAGGGGTGGCCCTTAAGACCATGGTTCGCTCTCGAAATGCTTCTCAAGCATACCTTGTCATCAAAGCTGAAGCGAACATCCATGGTTTCCCAAAGGGCCTTCTTGGCCGACAGGTACAGATAATCTATGCACACATAGCAGGTGCAAAAGAATGATGTGCCGTCGCAATTACTCCTGAGGGTTGGGTTGGTCCTGAACACGAAGTTCTTGTCCAAATTCTTGGCTAAGTCCTTCCCCTCCCCTGTACCTGGTAGCTGCCCTCCTGAAGGGGTCCAATTGAACCATGCTGGAGCCAATTTCTTTCTCAAAGTATCCTTTGAGATGGGCCACAGACACCCTACGGGCATGCTTGAATTCCTATTCACCCTCCCTTTTTACCAAATCTGCCTCTTCTTTTTTCCACAGAAGGCTGAGACAGATCCATGCTTTTACATCTGAATAGGTAAAAAAAACAGGCCATGTCCTGGCACTTCATAACCGTCCTTATCCCTCTGTCGTACAATTTTGCAAAATGCCCCCTCTTGAAACAAACTCTACTGGTCCTTTATCTCCAAAGTAGTCAGCGGATGGTCCCCAGATCACCCAAGGACAACAAAGCTCCTATCTTTGTAAAATGCGTCTGAAGCATCGTCTGAAAACCAATTGTGTATCTGAAATTTACCGATATCTCATGGGTCAATTGGACCCAATTCAGCTTAGCATACTCATCCAACAACTCCTGCCATTTCTCCATGCGGGCCACCCGCATGGGTGTAAGGCATTTGTAGCAGCTAAGCTTAGTATCGTACCTGAGGTTAAAATAACTGCTATGGGTGTCCTTTTGGGCCTGCTGTTTCTCCTTTGTAGTCTCCAATTCCCACTGACTAAATTGGTATTTCTGATTTACCTCTTCTAGCGGACACCCCCCGTGCAGAATTTGGTCCAGCACTGTACAACAATCCCTGCTGGTCCACTGAAGGGCCTCAAGATATCTGCACATGCCCATCATTTTGCCTAATTTCTCGACCGTATATGATTGGTGGTCAGGGTTAGGCTCAGTTGAGAGAGACCAGCTGCCCTCTTCCTCCTCTAGGAGTTCCATGTCTGGCACATGACGTAAAACATTTGTAAAATCAGTATCGTAATACGTCAGATGCAAATGTTTTACATCACATGCATCAACAATTTCTGTCGTGAACAATTTATCCCGCTGCCCCTCCCAAACATGCCGGTACATGTTTCTTGCCCAATACCTTAGAAATTGTGTATGCATTGCTACGGCCATCAACTTGTAATAAGAGTGTGTTTGTCCAAACATGGCATCTTGGATCAATCCCGTAGTTGATTTCACCGTTTTGTTAAACCTTCATATATTGTTTTGGCAGACCTATTGTTTTCTCTATGCCACTGATCGGTCCAATTACCTGAAGAAAACAAAACATAACTTATTTACTTTTTCTTAGATAACCTTTTACGCATATCAGCCCCTATCAATAATAGAGTGGCAGCCATGGGCAGGCTTACCCCGATGGTTGTGGGGTGCCTTAACCCATCTAGCTTGTAAAACCAGTTCCTAAAATCTAAGGTGGTCCTACCATTAAAGTGGCTGACGGACACCACCTGCGACAAAGACAGCTCTAAACGCTGTCTTTCTTCAAGTGGCAGAAACTCCGTCATTAAGGTCTTTACGTCTACATTGGTGATGGCTCTGATGAGCTCCTCTGTGTGCTCTGTTACAATAATGTAATCGTGAATACTTAGAGTATAAACAAAAACGTGGTGCACCCCCTTAGGTAGCTTCTGTTTGATGCCGTCTGAAATCTTCATTGGCTTTGGGTTAGTACCTTCCTTCCCTCCGAGTGCCGCTGCTACATGCTTGACAGGTATCTTTGAAAAATCTGATAGCACTATTAGCTGAATTGTATCCCCAACCGCCGGACAAAGTAAGAATACCCAAGAGAGTAAGCAGAGAAAATCTCATCGTTGTATAAAAAAGAAGTTTTCTTACATTTCATCCCGTGCTTCTTGTTCTTCTTTGTCTCCACAGCTTCCAGTTTCACCACAGGCGTAGGAGGTAATGGTACCTCCACATCGGCTTCTGAAGTGTCTGCAAACTCCGCCTCATCAGTTTCATAGCCATCCTCGGCCTCCTCAGCTTCCATGTCCGCCACCTCACCGGTCTCAGGTTCAGATGCAGGTTCAGGTTGTGCTCAGCTTCTGACTCTGACTCAGATGATACAATCGCCTGCCGCTTCTTTGGTATCTTTCCACTCTTCATCAAGCTAGTGTCAAAGTCATCGGTATTGGCCTCAGACTCGCTACTGGCAGACGCAATAGTACTCAGAGTACGTTTCAATGTTTTAATTGATTTCTCAGGAGCCCTGCTGGTTTTGGAGCTTTCTTGCCTGCCGGTGTAACTGGTATAAGAAGGCTCAAAGACGGCTTAATCTTCACCTGTTTCTTTGCAAACTCTTTCCCAGAGCCAGACGGTACATTTTTTGAGTTCTTTACTGAATCCATAATTGAAGTAGTAATTGAGTTGATTTAAAATGATTGTTTCTTATGTATCTGTAATCGATCAGATCGAATGATTTAACCATAGGATTTTACTCTATATATAGACAAAAACGCGCGGCAAAACCGTTTCATTTTGTACCTCAACAACCTTTGTACAAAGTGTAAAAATTGTCGACAAACCATACACGTTTTGTGCTTATTTCTGTTTACTCGTTATTTTCATATCGTACCGTTATTTACAAAGCTCTCACATTATACTACGAATTTAGTGCCAAAACCAACCTATCATTCTCTTCTAAATTTTCTTTATCAAACATAGCCATAATCTCATCATAACTTACACCTCTTACCCTCATACGCAGAAAAAAACATGCAGTACAACCCGCAGAGCAAGGAGAGGTCAGGTTGCACCTGAATCAGTGATCTTGTGATATTGTCGAATTTGCCTACGAACTCTTCGATGAGATCGGGCCCTTTCTCACCGAACGAATCAAAGAATTCAACAGTGCGTGGACCGCTAATAAAATAACACACCCAATGCTGCCCATCCTTCCGCCTAACTTTTGTATTTGTGATAATAGCGCTTGGGTAACTGTACATGTGGTACAAGAGTTCATCGGCTCCGTGGACACCATCGTGAACCAGACAAGTTAAATCTTTAAGCTTAGCGTCCTGCTTTATTAAATTCTGCACTTGATATGTGGTAAGCATAGATATAGCACTCCCTCTAATCAACTATTTCTATGTGACTACGGTTGTTGTAGATGAGCAAGACTGAATCAAACTTGGCCAAGATTAGTAATTTATAGCCCTCAGGAACCCCTATGCCATAAGTTAACGTGAAATTCAACACTCCTATTTCTACCTCGTTGTAGTGCCCCTGCCAATGACTGGCGTCAGGTGTAAGATCAAAAGCATATATGTGATTGCCTCCTTTCAAGTTCTTAAGGCCAATATTTTCGCTGGTACTGGACAGCCCCAATACCTCTCGTAAGCGTGCTCTGGTTTCGTTTAGTCCTTGGTTATCATCGTAATTTATCGTCCACGGTTCGCGAGGGTAGTAAGTACTACCAACTGACACCTGCAGCGATTCCAAAGCAAGCTGTCAAAGAAGAATGGATTTACTTTATTGTTACTCGAGAAGCCTTTTTCTTTAAAATGCATGCAAAACAAACGTTTAGGGATGCGCGGGAACATTGATTGGTTAATCGTGATCACCCTGACTCCTTGACAAGATCATAGGCAGTCACTCTAAATCTGAAATGGCAGATATAATGGATTTTGCAAGCATTCACTCTTAATGTAAGCTAGAGCTGTAGGAGCAATAGTGATCTTTTGCACCCGTAATCTAGCACTGGCTAGTCTGCACCAATGCTTTTGGTCATCTGCTTTGTGACGTATCGTGAACTTTGTAGGCGCTCGTCTAAACAGAATATCTATTCTCACACCATCAGGAATAAATCGGTGCATTTTAAAGATATTTGCCGCCGGTCTACCACAATATTCTAACTTAATATCAGCTGTTTTTGTTCTCTCAAATTCAGCCTTCATTCCTACAGGTTGAAATTCGTTGGCTGCTGCTGAGGGTTTAGTATCTAAGAGCCATTCCCATGATTCTAACATTCCTTCTGTATCTGTTTGACGAGCTGTTGTGGCGTATGGTTCGGTAGCGTCACCGTCTGCAAAGGCACTTTGGTACCAGCCCTGCAGCTGCCCTGTGGACGTCTTCCAAAATGCGTCGTAAGACAGCAGTGTTTCAAGGTAAGCCTTATACGGATACAGCTGCATTAAATCATGTACGTTCATCCCATTAAGTTCCACATCGACACTCGACCATAAACTATGAAGAATGTTATTAGTCAGTACCGCGGGGTCAGTGGTGCCTCTCACCGCTCCATCTTTCCTGATTTGTAGGGTCAAAAACAAAAGTGTGTTGTACAGGTCGATAAACACACCTGCAGGCTGTGCTGGAATAACAAAACGTACGTCGCCATCACCTGTGACTCCCCCCTGAGGTAGCAGCATTACATCTTCGCTATGTTCAATAAAAGATTGTTTAGGCAAGGGTGATGCAAAAAAATTTAGAGCATTAATAGAGGATGTTTTGTTTACTTCATCCCCCGTCTTGCGTTTCATTAAAAAAAGGAGCTAGCGGTAAATCAAAGTCGAGCTCCACGTAGGTGGACGTCTAACTGTAAAATAACGAAAGTTCCTATATAGTTTGGTTTTATAGGCTCGTAGGTCTGTAGATTACCCGGCGCCCCGCGTCTATCAGAATAGTCTCATCGTGCTCAACATATGTTAGTAAGGTTACAGGTGTCACAAGCCCTGCAGCAAATTTCATTTTTATGGTAAAGCTACCCTCGGTATTATAATTAACGCTTCGTCCTGCCGACCTGTATGGTGTCAGGTCAAACCCAAACACCGTGTATCCTTTCTTCCACTTAGCAGGGCCAAGATTTATCGAGTCGTTACTGTTAGCTATCCGGATTGCATCCAATAACTGCTGATAAGCTTCAAAGTATTGTACTGTTTTGGAACTGTCAGAAGTGTCTGGAATCATTATTAACTTCATGTCCTGATTAGGGTACATTTGGTCCCCTGCCCTCAGCTGTAAATTGGTAAGCTTAAAATGTTCCAAATAGAGAGGATCCAACTGTTTACTCCCCGAGAACGCCGCGTTGGCAACCATCATCACAAACACCCGATTCGGTAGAACACCCTTCAAAATTTGGTGATTGACCGTCCTCATCCCTGCTGCTATAGTATGCTCATACACCATTAACCGTTACATAGGAATATTCACTTTCGTCGTCAACCACTGCCGCTCGATCTGCACTTTTTTTAGGTGTGAGCCTCTATTGAAAATAAGGGTAGTTTTACTTATTGCTATTGCAAAGTCCTTCGCCTTTGTTGTGTCATCCCCTGACAACAAATATAAATCAGATCCTGTGCGGTACAACTTGATATCTACATTGATCAGATTAGGTAGCAGTAGAGACGATTTGAAAAGGTCTACACACAAGGGTCCATATAATTCAAAGGTCTTTGCCACAGTGGTACCGCTGCGCATGTTAGCCCCTCTCTCCTTCCATCCTGGCTGAAAGGCGCTTGAGGCGTACCCACAGCATTGCTAGCTGCATCCTTCTTAGGGGTATCGTCGTACCAGCCTCCTATGGACAAAAAAGTTTTCTTCGATTTATAATCAAAGTTAGGCAGGGTTCCCAAATAAGCCTTGTACGGATAAGTCGAGGACTGTTCGCTCACCTCTTGACCTCTAAGTTTCACGGAAGCCTTAAAAAACAGCGATTGAAGCAAATTGTTCGTAATAGACAAAACATCAGCTGCGATTAACGCCGTATCGTTATCTAGGTTATGGACTTTACACTCAATTGACAGGCGGATCAAATTCAAATCTATAAAAGTTTCTCCTCTCCTGTTATGTTAAATTCCATCAGGCCATAGTCTTTCAGATCCCCCGTTACATGCAATCTATGATCTATGGTTTCTTCAATCGCATTTTGAGTAGGAGGAATGGAAATGTAATGCAGCTCGGATCTATCTACCATTAACGACATTTTAAAAGTTATATTTACTAAGTATTTGATCAAGATTTAGAGCCGGGGTTCTCCGCTTAGTTGCTGTCTTCTTTTTTTTCTTTTTTTTTCTTTTTGGTAACAGTCTTCTTTTTCTCTTTTTTGTGGCAGCCTTCCTTTGGTTACTTTCTTCTTCTTCTTCTTTGTTATACGACCTCTCGCGGACCCTGACTGAGCAGCTTTTAATTTTCGCATCAGGTCCGCAGCTATTTTATCCTTTGCTCTAGCTCTCCCCGAGGCAATATCAGCAATCATATCCGCACCAACACGCATCCCTTGTTTGGCAAGTCCTCGTGCTAGTGCTGGCGTTTTCTAAATTCCAGCTTTAACGGCGGTTGTTGCTAAAGGGATCAATGCTCTACACAAGGCTCTAAACAATTCCCCAATACCCCCCTCCCCCTGATATGGAGCTCCTACATGCACTGCATTAGCCATGTTTCTACGTTTGCTAGAAAACTGATTATGAATGCCCCCTAATACGGGTTATGGCCTTTATGGTTTACAGCAGCAATCTTTTACGTCGGAAATGCAATGACAGCGATGTTTCACCCGACGTAAATTCGACAGGATAACCCAAACCATCATTTTAATTTGAAATATCAGCCGTGTTGATTATGTTATCTCTGAGCGGTGTGTATCTGATGCTGTTTGGCTGGTAACCTCCAGAGGAAACCACCTCTGAATGCATAAGCAAAGGGACCTCCTGGTCCCCCACCAACGTTGGTTATACAAGATTTGAGTAGACGTATAAATGCCTAATTTTTGGAGGCCTAAAGGAAAGTCAGCTGTTACCCACCAGTAAAAGGTTGAACTATTATCATCACTTGCTGTTTTATCTTTAACATATAAATGCTTTGAAGCGTCATTGGTTTCAGGAGCCGAATCTCCGGACCCTATTCTTACATACCTGTCGTTAAACCCTAAAACATTACAAATGCGTCCTCGTAACACCAGAACATCGGTGCCTGTACCTCTTATCTGATATTTACCGTCCTCGTTTATTTTAGCGACAAAATTTGATAAAGCAGACCCGTCAGTCCAAGTTACAAAACCTACATCTATAAAAATCTTAGAGATATCAGTGTCCGTGCTATACTTAAATTTTAAAGTCTGACTCCTGGTGCCAATGACTGAGCCCGTCAAGGGGCCGTAGGCCACTAGATCATACGGGAAAACAGATCTATCACAGTGACACCTGATGAAAATCCAGCCTGAAGATCACTATCTGTCTCTACCACAGATGTACCCTACTTATATGTGTTTCGTTGACCGGGCTGTATTTTATGATATTAGGTCTATAAATTATGTCACCATCTTCACTCACGACTGCCGTACCTAGCAGTTGTTTCGATTCGCTGTTGAAAGGCTGAGGGTCAATTAAACTACAGTAAATTCTCAACTCGTCTATGCCTCCCGTAGAGGGTTGATTGGTAGCAGTTTTACTTGTTGATAATTTTTACCAAATACAAGGGTATCAAGGGCATACTTTGCGGTATCAGTGCTAATTTCATCTTGCAATCCTTAATAAGTAAAAAGAGGACCTGTAAGGGATAAACCTGTTGCAAGTTTCTTCATTGCCCACTTAAGCATACCGTTATCCGTCTCTTCAACCTTGAGATAAGAGCGGCAATCCTCATCAATTATCCATGTTTTTTTAAACATGGCCTTTCTAGTTATGTTTCGTTTTGGAACAATCTAACACCCTCATTCCCCCACCCCCACCTGCTATGAACCTCAATACCGTGTTTCCTTCATGCACCAAATCAATATTGTCAGGGAAATAAGCAGCGGTAATGCCCACCTCCCACTCTTCCTAAAGCGAGAGTGGTCTTATCGGGGGAACAATGAAATCAGATGTAGAATTATTTAGAAATTTTGATAATCCTGCATTATTTGGTACAGTCCAAGTAAAATCATCCATTGCTGGTAAAATGACTATCTTTTATCCACGAATTGAACTTTGGACTGTACCCTAACCACTTCACAAAATACTCTTTTGCTTTGCCGGTCCCTCGGGTACGTAAAGCCTGCTCAATCTTAAAGAATTAAGGAAATTCTACTTTCTGCACCTCCTCAGGGCAAAATGACCCAATGAGAGGTTCCCCCATCTGATCCTGCAATTTTTATTTTGTTCGTTCATGTTTATTTACAGCTATAACTTTAAAAAGTTTAACCGTCTAGTTCTGGTAACAGCCACGTCCAAAAATCCCTCTATCTTTTGATATACATACCCTATCACCCACATTAATTAATTACGTCGGCTTGATTGTTTTGATAGCGCCGTATATTTCCTAAACTTCCATTTGGCTTCGATCAGTTACTTGGTCAGGGGGCATATTAATTGATTGATGATAGCGCTTAATAAAACCTACTTCTATCTCGGGTAAAACATCTAACCATATTGGTTTACCTATGAAAGTAAAGTATTTTCATAAAGTATTTTTTACTGTTTTATTGAATCTCTCCACAACACTAGCTTTGACATCACTCTCTGTCGAAAATACTTTAATTTTGTTTCTGTCAAGAAGTTTCTTTACTCTTTATTGTAAAATTCTTTCCCCTTATCTGTTTATAATTTTAAAAGGCTTGTGCCAGCTCTCTGTAAAATAGAGCCGAGTGCTTCGGCTACAAGAATACGCGTTTTACGCTTTACAGGCTCAAACCATCCTTTCTTTAAAAATACATCTATCACGGATAGAATAAAATTATAGCCTTTATTATGCCACTTCACCAATTGCATACCCATTAAATCAGCCTGCCATTGCTTCCCCTCCCCAAATACCTTTACATGCAGTCAAAGAAATGTCTTCAACCTCGGCCTGTGCAGACTGTAGACCTCCTGAAACTTCAGCCACTCTTTTGCTTGCTTTACAGTAGCCCCCTTCGGATGTTTTACGACCACCCCTTGCCCTGCGAAGCCAAGAGGCTCCGATAGATTGTACCAGCCCTTTAATGTTCCGTTTACTTTTGCCATCACTAGAATTCTTACTTTCTATGCGCCCTCCGCAACAGGCACAGGGACAATTAATCCTACGTAAAAAGTTAGATAGTGTAAAAGTAGGTATTGAAGCCATATTTAAAACTGAGTCCACTGTTGTATTAGTCCTGATACCCCTTTTTCTTCCTCAAACTCGTCAGGTATCATCTCTTTGATGTCCTCGGATAAAATGCTGCTAGCATTATCGTCGTCGGTACTTATATCAACAATAACAGTCTAGCCCTGTTGGCAAGAAGCATTTCTCTAAGTTCTCTTTCGGGTATGACAGCTGCTGGTAATTCTAACCTCCCCAGAGCCTCAGCAAAAGACTCGGCTCCTGCTAATCGCATTTTACGCATGGGAGAAGAGCTTTCAGCAAGCAAATCACTAAGATTAGACCCCCTTATAGGTTCCCCCTCCCCCTGGAGGGTGAAAAGTACCTCTTTTATCGGACATGTGATTCATGTCTGTCCACATGGCATTTAAAAAGGCTCTTGTTTTTCCTTGCTCCATCTCTGTCATAGAAACTGACAGAGCTTTAAAAATTTCCACCTCATCAGTATTTGGTTGAAGTTTATACGGTAATTGCATATTTTAAAATTGTGGCGGTGTAAAGGTCGCATTTCTCCTCGCTATCTCCGGGTCAAATTTCTCACGTTCTTGTATTAATTCAGCATATATATTCATTTTCTCACCGGGCGGTAAGGAGCTGTCAAGGACACCTTTTAAGTCTTTATCTATATCAACCAAATGCTTAGCTTCAACAGTCGATTTATTGAAATTGGACGTTAGGGCTTGGTATTGAATTACTGGTATTATTACATAATTTTTTATTGCAGAGATTATCTAAGCTTTAATGGAGGGCCTAAAAAACCAAAGATCTTCGCTAAACCTTTTCCTACATCTCTTGTGTTGAGTTTAGGAGTAACCGTAAACTCATCCGAGGGGACACCAACAATGGGTGCAATCGCTTGGAGTACTGGTCGTATAACTCTTTGATAAAAGTCGGCCCCTCCCTTTTGCCCTCGTTTCTTGCATGCGTGATTTAAGAAAGCTTGTTTCTTTACCAAAACCGGAACCTGCCTGCTAGCTAACACCTTCATTATTCTTAGATAAGGCTGATACGCTTTCAATAAAGGTGCCGGCAACCTGACGTTGCCGGCGATTATATTCAAACAAATTTCGCCTATACAATTAAAATACTCTGGCAGCAGGACAGCATGTAATCTCTTGCGGTCAGCGGCTGTCATTTTTGGTAAACCTAATAAACATCATTTTTCATAATATTTACAAATATTACTTATTTTCTCTTTGGTAGCCATTTTTTAAAGATAATTATATAAGAATATTGAGGACTTTTTTAAAGACGTTTGCCCTAAGCTTAAGATTAAGTGAGGTGTCTGGTTTAAGGGTAATGAATAAAAAGCTATGAGGTAATGAAGTGGAGTCTTTGTATACCTCCATAAAGACCCTGCCCCTCCCCCCCCCCCCTTCACGCCTCCCGGGTACATCTGCTTCGCAAGAGTAAAAACTATACTCATATCAGGAGGGTTACGGAAAAGGTTCATATAATTATTGTTTAATTTTATCTCCCTGCCCCCCTTGAAAAAACATTTTGAACTAATAAGATCACCGACACGTTCGCGTGGTGACTCCTCCCAGGTAAAATGTTTGGTGACGCTATCACCATCTTTTCCAGACAATTCAGACATAAGGTCGTCAATTACTATTACATTGTGGACAGATTTGTCAATTTTATCTAAAAAATCAGAAAGTGGCAGTCCTTCAGCAAAATGAAAAGAAGGGGAATTTGGGACTGTCCCGTACTTCTCTTGCCAAATCCCATAAAACTAATAAATATTCACAAGTATTGGATTAAAAAAAACCTTCCGTCAAGGGCCTCATCACATGCATGGTTTTACCACTACCTGAGAGACCTGCTACAAACCATATACACGGAGCCTGGAGTCTGGGGTCAAGAGTCTCAATTTTAGCCATTAAAGCGCAAAAGACTTACGTTTCTTTGGCTTGCAGGGATCAAATTTTCTAGGTAAGGCTTCAACAGCTTTTATTACTAAGGGTTTTCTTGAGACAGGTTACGGCGGGGCCTCTGGTTGAGAATCGAAAAGGAGCAAACTTACTCTTTGAAAAATATGGCTGAGCTAATAGAGCAGCTTAAG
Source organism: Chiridota heheva (assembly GCA_020152595.1). NCBI lineage: Eukaryota > Metazoa > Echinodermata > Holothuroidea > Apodida > Chiridotidae > Chiridota > Chiridota heheva. Next base: position 1,294,701 of record JAIGNY010001856.1, read on the forward strand.
GAATCGGAGGGGCTGCTCGTTTAAATTGGAACCAACCTTTTAACGCTGGTAGAGCAGGTTGTACAAAGACAGCTTTGGCCTTCTGGGTCTCGAGGGGTTGTATCACTACTTGCCGTTTAAACTGGTTCGTTTGTTTTACTCTAGTTTTGATCGAAATAGTAGCCGGTGGTTTAACAGCTAATGGTTTGGTGAAGGTACTAAACTGATAATGTTTTACAGGCGTTGTGACTAAAACAGCTGTTGAGGTCTTCACGGCCTGTGAAACAGGTGGAATAGGGTGTATTTTAGCGATTACTGTCAATGTCTTTTTCTTAGGCACTGGTAGTTGTTTCGGTGGTAGAGTTTTTACAACTGACTTAGATTTAGATGATTTCTCCATTTTAAACCCCCACGGGCTCGTGGAATAATCGTTATTGATCATCCGCTTCGTGTACACGGGTTTGTAATATTTGAAGAGAATCTTTGAAATGACTTCTGTTGGTCCCTGTCGACCAATTTTATGATTATAAGTTACAGTGACGGTAAAATCTTCTGTAGGACTGCCGGCCATAAGCGCATCTATTTCAGTTTAGTTAAGTGGAAATGTACCTGTTTACTTACACCATAATCTAAGGTGATTCCTCTCACCTTGCAGATCTCTTTGAGGGTGCTTACACTATCCGATACTTTGTAAGCGTAGTTCTTAGGACCTCCGCTGACAAACTCAGAGATGTATGCACCCTCATAATACGATTCAACTTCGTTGTCAAGATCGCCTAAAAAATCCCCCAAAGGTATACCTTGCAAATCATCCTCGTGCTCACAATAAGTCACGGAATCCGTGTCATGATACAATACATGATCACCGAGTTTGTCAAGTAGATCGTAGAGCTTAAGGCGGGCGTGTGCTGTTGTGAAGGCAGCAATGTATACATTGTTTTTTCCCCTCCCACGACCCATTCCTCTTTATCGGCGTAAGTCACCATGGCTGATGCTTCGTCCATAAAGGTTACATTGGAAACTGTCTTGGTAGAATCAGGTAACAAGGCAAAGAACTCGCTGCAGGTGGTGATGAAACTGGTCTAAGGTAAATTTGCCTTTTTGCCAAATTTTCCCCAGAACGAATTCAACATCAATTTAGAGAGTGCCCGTCTGCCTGGATTCTTCTTGATATTCGACATGTCAAGCGCAATACCTTCATATCGGAAGAAATCATCAATACAACCCTTCTTTGTTCTCTTGACAATTAGTCTCGAAGTGCCACGCTTCGCAAACTTCCACAATCTGGTAGCCCTTCTCCAGGGCCTTCTCAAGCTCTAGATGTACCCAAATCCCCCCCAAAGATCGCTCGGTGTCAGTGTGTCTGCATACCCTGCACGAGGTCTCGGCACATCCTCCACAAAGTGGACACACAAGTTTACCGTTAATCTGGATGTAGCAGCCCTGCGGGTGCTATCACCACGCACTTGATAAAACCAAACACCTCATGAATTTGTTCCAAACGTACATCCTTTAAAATAGTCAGGTGCCCGACAGGATATATACCACGTTTGCTTACATAAGGGGTAAAGGGAGAAGAAGTCTACATAGCGTATTTTTTCCCCATCTTTGCAGACACGATACAGGCATGATGCGTTTGTTCTCCCACCAAAAAAAGGATCCCTAGGATTAAGGGGTTTGTAGACGGGTTTCAGGGTCAGAAAGGCTTGCACATTCTCATTCTTTTTCATTCTGTTCCAATCACACACCCAAATGCTTTCGACTTTGAACCCGCTCTTCTCGAGAGTAGCGCAGCGCATCTCGGTAGCATCGAACGCCTCGTCCATCGTCTGATCACCATACGGTGTACAAGCCTTTCTGTCAGGAAAACACCGTTTACACCCATGGTAGGCGCAGCCGTTAAATTCAAATGTTTTACTGCCTGCTTTCCCATCTACATAATAAGGACCAACCTTAGCCTCCCCCATGTTTGACTCAGCCGTCTATAACGGCTCCTTCAACTGATACTCGCGGTATCGAAGCCATTCAGAAGCCTTAATTGATTGAAGTTGCCGCCCTGCCCGACCACCCGGTGGGACAACCGCTAAAGTACCCTCTATTAAAAAATCCTTCCTGAACACCCGCATACATGCCGAAGCTATCGTTATAGAATATTAAAAGGGGTCAAATCCAAACTGTTCTTTAAAAAATGTTTGGAAAACAAAACACCCTTCCTTAGAATGCAAACATCAGACAGACAGTACCGATACATTTCTTTTTCCATATCCAAAAGCTTACCGGATTGCCCGGCATACCATTCAAGAAATTTAGCCCTTTTTTTAGCAAACATTTGATCTGGATCATAGTATTTGACCCTTTCCTTCTCTATGTCAGATCAAACGTTGCCTGGAACTTTGCTAACGCCATCGGTAACAATTTTAGCGAATTAATGAAAGGGAGTTGAGCGGTAGTGTCTGCTTTGATAACATGATGTCTAGAGGTTAGGCTTAATATCTTGTTCCCATTCATAATTACAAAGAATTTGACACCTCTTCTGCTGAGCTCTTTCAAAATAAAACCGCCGTCATAACCTTTAAAATTATGAGCGACGTAAATAACACCTCTGTTCTCAGGAGCAAGAACAAAATCAATAACATTTCCTACAGTTCTACTACCTGAAAATGTAATGAAACGATTACGGGTCCCTGCGGGGCAACGAAGATTTAAAGAAATACACCACGAACATGTCAAAATCCCCATGCAAAAATTTGGTTTTATGTACTTCGATACCGGATACATTTGGCGGCAAAATGTAACTTTCAAAGTCAAAGTACATATACCTCATATCTTTAACTACCTTAGGGGCTTCACGGGGATGATGAAACAAGGATGGCCCGCCTTGGCGGTCTGCCGACACTTCGAGCAATAAACCGTGCCGGTCTCGCAAAAGTGTTTGTTTTCACCAAGCGTTTTATTACAAAGAGGACACCCCTTTAAGGACCCGCAAACAGGTCTCTGATGAGACTTAGGGTTATTAGAAAATACATTTACACGATGGGCATCAAGCCATTTGGTACTCCGGTATGTACGGTATCATGAATTCTATTTAGTCCATTCTAAATCCCTACGACAATTTGACGTGCCCCCACGACAATATACGCAGGAGGCGCCGTATCTGTGATGTTTAAGGTCACGGTAAGATTTACAGCATTTAAAACAAAACACTCTAACTTTAAGAAATGAAGGGACGGTATTGATGACATCAAAATGATTATTTTTCAAAAACAAACATAATCTATCACTCTTAGAGACAGGTCTTTTATAGAGTACAAGATCATGAATGTTCTCTTGAAAAATAAAAATCTGATAATCTCTCAAAACATATTTCTGGAACAGATTGACCGCCTCCATAGTACCACACTTGGTCGTGTCTACACCCGCTTGAGGCTAACTTTTTCATATTTAAATTTGGTTAAAAGCAGGGCCCTGGGGAGGCACATTTTCCATTTTTGGCTTACGTCTATAAGATTACATTTGGTTTTAAAAAAGCATACTGTCTTTTTTGTGCCGGAGTCAGAATCAGACTCTGGTGAGGTATTACCACCCTTCCCCTGGGGTATGCCAATATGCGTAACTCAATATCTAGACAATCCCTCACCCCAAACTCACGTTTGTTTAGCATGACGGCTTCAATTCAATCCATCACACGTTGCACTGTCAGCTGGTCAACACGGCCAAAAGGTATTCCTATGGGGTAGTCGAGACTGTCAACACATATGGTAAATGTAATCTTGTCGTGACTTTCAAAATTTTGCATTAAATAATTTAACACATTATGTAATAACACAGAAAATGCATTAAAACGATCAGACACATTCTCCATAAGCCTTTTCAAAATAATTTGATTAAAAAGAATCTCAAAAGTACTCTTTGATGCTAGGGATTCTTCACTGTTGCAAAGGATAAGTTAGTTTTTTGATCTCAAACATGGCAGATAACATTCATTACTTGATTTGAATTTTTCGATCGCAGCTCTGCTGGCTTCATGGATGGTCAGAAGTCCCTCGTACTTCTCCAGCAGCGCTCCGATCTCACTCAAATCAAGGGAGGGTTGTGCTTCATCGTTTGATTTTTATATTTCAGCTAAAAAATCTTCAATAGTGCCATCCGGAAGAGGATCAGATTCCTCGCCGTCCGGCTCCGGTATGGTTTCCTCAATAGTGTCATCCGGAACAGGATCAGATTCCTCGCTGTCCGGCTCCGGCATGGTTTCACTGGGCGCTCCTCCATACTGCTCCTGAGTTGCACTTGTGGCGACATCTGGTCCTAAGACTTTATCCTCGCAATCCTTCGGTTCAGGTTCAGACACAGCTTCAATGTTAAACAGGGTATGCGGCGTCAAAGGTATAAAGTTATGCAAAGTATCATCCGTAATTAAAAACATTTCAGGAGAGGGCTCTGCATCAAAAGAGGGGCCAGTTTTAAAGTTTGTTGAAGAGGAGGGGGAAAGGGAAAGCTCTTCACCGTCGGTGTCTGAATAATCGACGAGAGACGTTTGTAACTTCGTGGGGGTGCAGCACACCCTAAATGGGAAAGATTAAAATGATCGAGGGGGCCAGATTCGTCTGAGCTGCTGCCAGAAATATCTGCAGAATTGCCATAGCTCGAATCAGAAAATATATGCTCGTAGGCCTTGGGCGGGGAGGGGGTAATTCAGTGTTCCGTCGTCTGCGAATAAGCTTTGCGTCGGTTTAATATACGGAGGTGAACTTGCCTCGCATTTCTTAATAATAATTTGTTCGCTAGCTGAAACTGCCCGATTCATAGGTGAACAATTGGGCATTGAAAGCCCCTCACTGGTCTCCCACACACCGTTGTTGAAAATAAAACCGCGTTTTAAAAGATCTAACTGTCTCCACGCCATGTTAACACCGTGGCAGAAAAATGCAGAATGCTATACAATTGTAAAATTGAAACCTTTATATGGAGGAAAAAAATCCCGCCGAAATTTAGGCAGTCAATCACAAATAAGAAAAGCCCGCGAGTTATGCTTGTTGAGCAGACGTGTCCCACTCCTAAATTTCATCTATCTGTGCCAAGAGCTCAGGGTCATTGAAAGCTCTCAACCTTTGGGCAAGAGCCGTTTCAACGTCGGATTCCCCAACCGATGGTGACGTGAGGACAGATAACCTAAATACAGGCTTTCACTCTACCTTCACAAGAGTGATAAGTGTCTGCTTGTATTTTTGAAGGTGCTGGTGATAAAAATTCGCCACGTTCTTACTGATTCGCAAGAAACTTCTGCAAATGAGGCAAAGGCAAAGAAAACCTTATTTTCAAACGGTGACACAAATTGAACAGGTATGTTTGATAAAGACATTTTGATGTATGAAACTTTTTTATTTATATATTTCTTTTTATATATAAAAAAAAACCTAATTAATTTCTTGTTTTCGGTTCCTCTTTAATCTTATTAAACTTATTGAAGTACTTATAATGAGATTGAGTACGCCCTTTTACGTTTCGCACAATGCAATGCTTTCTACTCATGCGCACTAAGTCTAAATCCTACAGTGTAACGGCTATAAGAGGTGTGTATGTTTTGCAAATAATGTCTGTATGACGTCGAGTCATCTGCTTATGCGCAGTAAACATTTAAACATGCACGTTGTAGGTATAGGAAAGCGAGTATGGATTGTAAATGACTTGTGGCAGAGATGTGAGTTCCGGCGTACTTCCGAGAAAAAAAAAACTATATAAGCGAGGTACCACCCGGATGGTTGGGCGGCATTGTGACTCTGAAACTTATAACCTTAGCCTAGCTATAGGTTAACGTATACGTAATACAACACTTATACTTGTAAAAAATTGTCGACTAACGTGAGAGCTTTGTAAATAGCGTGTAAGAAATGAAAATAACGGGTATGGTTTGTAAGTCGCTCAGCGCAGTTATACTACTTGCATTATTAATTATTACATCACTACAGAAGGCTATATGTTATGCTGAATGCAGGTGTATACATACATGCAGGTCTGTAAAGCATTGGATGAATGAGTGAATAGCCTTTAGTGATATCAATCGATTTGTTAAAATAAATCTTCAAAAGAATTACAATCAGCATATCCGGCCTGTTATCCCGCCTGGTTGGGATACGATCGGTTGTGGTCTAGAATTTGCCACGTCTGTTACTCTCAAGGCTATAAGTAAGATCGTCGTAAACTTTAACAGCTAGAGCAAAGCTTCACCACATTTCCGATCGAATTCGATCACGGACTGGGTGTTATGGTATAGTCTTCCCTTAATCCTAGCTAGCTTTCAAGTGTTTTAGAGGGAAATTTTTGGTTGCAATGCTCACCAAGCAGTAGGGCAGATCATTGGGAATCTACCTTATGCAGTCAGGTCTTCAGTACTAGCGTGAGGTCCTGCCACATGCAAACTTAACTTCTTGCAAATTGTTAACCAAATAGCTATAGAAGCATAATTTCTTATGTAATGTGATGTTTCATATTTAGAAATATTGGTCAAAGTTTGCATCTAATGTGATAACAGTATTACTTGACATTTGTGTGCGCAGGGTCTTCTTTATAATCGCAATTGCTTCATAAGCCCCTGAAATCAAATAAGAAATTTCCGCTTCAAAAAATAAACGAATTATATTTGTTTTTCTCAAGCTTAACAGCTTAATAAAAAACTTCAAAAATTTGTTTTGACGATGCTAAACCAATCAGAAGAAGTTCTTATGCTTGCCTTTGTTATTAAAGTATTTATTTTGACTAAGAATATAAATCTTAGTCTAAAACAAAAAGCAAAGCACAAACAATAAAAAATTGGTTTTTGGTCGTTCAATGGAATACTTTTCCAGTTCATCATGGATATTAATTTTAAGGTTAATAATTGGTCAAGAAGATCCCAAACGATAAAATCAGCCCTTTTATCCAAATTGAACTCGAGATTTGAGAGGCTGAACCGGCAAGATCCTCCGCCTTTTCTTTAGCTATCTGTTAGAAGAGGAAGAAAAAGTGCATGACAATATAAAGTCACCTATACCTAAACGGTCTGTTTTCAATAGGCCTATGCCGACATAATGAAAAACAGCATTCCGGGAATATATGAATTTCACCTAACAAAGTATCCAACAATTCTTACAAATTCATCCGGTGCAAAATTGTTATAGGTTACCGTAGGAGAGGGCACCCTAAATGGTGGGGTACCTTCCGTGCGTAGTATGGGCAAAACCGTTTTGGTTTGGGGGAGGATGGTGCTTAACAAAACTAATTTTGTATAAACCATTTTATCATTCACATGTTTCCCATCTAGATTCCCTAATAGAACTGCCGTTTGTTTCCCATCTAGATCCCCTTATAGAACTGCCCTGTTTGTTTCCCATCTGGATCTTCTAATAGAACTGCCCTGTTTGTTTCCCATCTGGGTCCCCTAATAGAACTGTCCTGTTTGTTTCCCATCTGGATCTCCCTAATAAAACTGCCCTGTTTTCGGTAGATCCTTTCGATGATACCGAAAGGAAATATTTTCGGGAGTGATGCGGAAGCTTCCAAACCCATACAGATGCATGACTATTCATAAATAAATTGAAATTTCTTCCAATATTTAGCAAAATTTGAGCAATTTCTAAAATGTTTTAACATTTGCTTTGAGCAATTACAGTAATAAAAAAAGAATGAAAAGCTTGTATTGACGTCAATTAGAAGATGTTAATATGCTTGCCTTTGTTATTAAAGTATCTAAAAAGTCTAAATCTAAATGATAAATAGCAGCAGAAAAGGTATGTCATGAACGTACCTCATAATTTGGATTTTCTCCTTCAAAGAAGAGGACCATGCATGATTGTGAGTCATCGACCACTTGGAATGACCCACCCCACAGCTTTGCGCACATATTGTCGGCAGTTCCAAACGTCGTCTCAAACGTTCTGCATTGCGCATCAGAGGGACACGAGTTTGTTCCTACAGAGAAAAACAAAGATGGATTCTTAATAAGTTACAATCTACAGATCCATACCGACTAAATATGTAATCAATGGCGCCTCACGAAACCCTCTGTAAGCTGCATACGTACTACTCATTGTGACTGACGCAATCATTCAATATTCCTGAACCATATAAATACTAAATGCGTGCTAGGAAGCTATTTACCGAGTTTGGTATCAGATTGATTTTAGTTAAATTTAGAAGGATTTTTTGCTGGCCAGGTAAAATGAAGAAAAACTTAGACAATCCCGAACAAAAGTACTTGGCACTTTTTTCTTCTCCTTATACACCTCTTCAATGTTGCAGATATATTACGAAAAACTTTTCTTGCAAAGCGCATGACAACATCGACTTGGGGTGGAAGGGGAAAAAGTGTTCAGACTTTTGTCCAGGGTTGTCTGAGTTTTCCAAATTGGAAGTGAAAGAAGAATTTTTGTAGTATAAATTGATAAAGTAATGAATGTTAATGATACTTAAATTGCAGAAATGAATTATATTTAACCTAAATAGAACTATGTATAGTTCTTCAAACTTTGTCCACAATCATGGCCCATAAATGACAATATAAGGTACGGAAATGAAAAGTAGTAATGGAAGGAAGTCGCTTGAATTATTTGAATATGTAGGCCGTTCATTTATAATTAAATTTGCAATAAAGAACGGGGAACGGGAGTTGTGTGTGTGTGTGTGTGTGTGTGTGAGGGTGTGTGTGTGTGTGTGTGTGTGTGTGCATGTAATGGGAGGGTGGGGTTGAATATTAAAGTAATTTGCAGGAAGATGATATTTCCTGAATGAAACGAAAATGGGCGGGGAAGGGGGACACAGAAATTAGACGGATATCGTATCTGAACTAGAAAGGGGGTTAGTGTTGCACGTGTTTGTTTTGTGGTTTATCTTTGCAAATATTTTTCTGTAATTCTTTTGGTAGTAAATTTACCAAATGCGTTAACATTAATATATGACCACTAATACATGAATACATTAGCTAAAATAGAAAAGTTTAGGTCAGGGGCATTGCGTAACTTTCAATTGCAGAAAGAGAAATAATTTCATATCTCTATAAAAGACTTGTCAACGTATATGTTTAACTATTGACGATGCCCCGACAAAAAGAATAAGAAGAAAGAATAATATTCTTTTAACATTTTCGCGGAGCATCGTTCGAAGCTCACGCATCAAGAGATACGTTAAAGGTCGCGTTAAAGCAATATAAAAAAAAAGTTCCTTCAACATGTTTTCGTTGATAAATATCATGCATGATATTATCATTCTAAGTGTTCTGAATATAATATGTGATTTACAAAAAGAGTTTTTTCATTGATACGAAATTTTCCGTAAGCCTACTTCTTTTTCTTGACTTAATATTATGCTCCGTTATAATTGAAGAAAAAAAAAATCAAACTACGGCAATCTCAAGGCGTATTTCAAAAGATGCGCGCATTTTAGTTATCTAGTATTTCAAGCGTTATAATAATCATTTTAGCTATGTTTATTTTGATATGACAGATGCCAACACATGTAGGCAAACCATGCGTGTATTTTGCTGTGCGCTCGTTTTTTGTTTACGATTCCTTAACCAGTGATTGGATAATTTCCCATAACGTGCGCGTGATGCACATACTCCTATTTTCACGCGTGCACGCATACCTTTTGTAGTCTGATTAGTCCTTTCTTTCTGTCCTGCAGAAAGAATTAACCATTTCTATTTAGTGCACGACGGATAGTTCTGACTCAAACTTGCGTTTCTTGCACTCCATCAAGTTTCATTAAACATCTCACTGAAAATATCCCCTTGTCCGTCACCTTCACTTTCTACCGACATTCAAACAGAAGCCACATATTTCGTCAATATTTCAGATTAAATAGTATTAAATCTTTCTTCCTTTTACTGTAAATTAGTTTTGATATTATAACAAAACCATTGGACAAAGAATCCCTTGCCAAACCACAAAACTATGAGCAAAAAATCGCTCAACACATACCATTTGAAAAACTGAGACAATCCCGGACAAAACTACTTGGCACTTTTTTCTTCTCCTTATACACCTCTTTAATGTTGCAGATATATTACGAAAAACTTTTCTTGCAAAGCGCATGACAACATTGAATTGGCGTGGAAGGGGAAAAAGTGCCTAGAATTTTGTCCAGGATTGTAGCTTGTGGTGTACCCGTGCTCCTTGCCCAAACAATGAAATAATACAATTACCCGTGGTCCAGTTCCAACCCACAGCCCAGTTATCCAGACATGTATAATCATTTCTACAAGCTTCGAACCAGCTGTTGCATTCACTTCTGCAGAGCGGGACATCAAGGAATCGCTCATCACGAATGGAAATGTCATGCTGTCAAAATGAGAAGCTCTTTATGACTGACTGACTGACTGACAGGTGCCTGGGGAATGTGAAGGGTTATAGTGGCTCGCTTGGTGCCACGGAGAAGAATAATATCTATGAATTCTGCATTAAACCTCACGCACAACAGAACAAAAGTTTATCACAACTGGTGTTATTCCCCCCTCCCATTCTTCCCGGAAATTCATTGTTCCGCGTCTGAGATATTATACACTATTCGCAAGCAAAATTTACCTACTAGAGAGCATAAAAACAAAAGGACATCGCCTCTGCACCTTTTAGCATACTTTGTTCACCATTAGTTTTTAAGTTTTCAGGTTTTTTCTGAAGGATATTTGCCCATGCACAATTGTGGATGGCAAAAGGGGATTGCACACAAGTCTAAGTGAGCCACCGTACGTTTGCTAAACAGCTGAATCATAGCCTTTCTGAATATCTAGAGCCTAGAAAGATGGCTGATTCGCTTATCTGCATACTAATTGACACATATTTGGCTTGTAGGCCCTGTGTATAAGCAATAAGCAGAACGTAACCCTCCTCAATCGAGAGGGGATTCAGATATCTTTAGGAGGACCCATTACATGAAGGCCTTAACCATCTCAATCAAGAGGGGAGTCAGATATCTTTAGGAGGACCCATTACATGAAGGCCTTAACCATTTTAGTGTATCCAGCTAGGGGCCCGACAAGTCTAAAAGGTATTTCCCCACTATAATATTATGCCCTTTACAATAATTCGAAAAGTGGAATAACTTTGGTCGTGCACGATCTGACGATTGTACACATAAATTTCGTACTTACAGGTACCAACCATGGTCCAACATTAGGTGAGCACTCGTAGAAGCAGTTGTCTTGAATCAGCCACTTCTTGCATTCCTCAGAAATGCTGGGTGAGCAGTGATTCCAGTCAAAACTGTACAAGCCCGGGGATCGGTGCACTGCCTCGGCGGTTTCATCAGTGCAACAGGAACGACTTGCCCAAGAGGAACACTACTGGGAATAAAAAATAATAATAACACTTCATTCATTAAATTTTAATCTATTACATGCCTTATTGACTTTAGCTTTGGACAATAGCTTTTTGTACCACATGTTATCACCCAGGTATGTGCCATTGTAGAGGTGCGGGAGGGAACCCTTTACTCAAATAACGTTACCTATCTTTGTAAATTTGTAAGTGTCAGTCTTCTTCGTGCCCGCTTATGACTTATATTCAAAGCTTATACTACTTTTTTTTTTCATTAGGTTGATTTGGTTTTGAGTTTGATGTCTTCTCATTTCCCCCTCCCACACACTTCTTAAACCGTTCATACGATCCCGTTTTAACAACTTGAAATGTACAAGTAAACGCAATCCCATCACTATCCCGAACCAATCCTGCAGAGGTTCTGCTTAGGCTATGCCAGGGCCTTAATTCCTGGGGGACAGGGAGTAAACTCCCCATTCCCACTTTCAGGTGAAAATACTGTTGCTGAAAATCATTGTCCCCTTCTTTGTGGAATTGTAACCTCTCCCCCCCCCCCCCCCCACCCCTCCTTTCTTCCTTTCTTTCTCCGGCCGCCATTGCTTTGTAAAGGAGATAACGGTCCTGGGCCAGGCTCTTGACAGGTATCTGTAATTTCGTTTAATATTTAAAAACGAAACAACGAAAAAAAACTACACACCTGACCATACAACGATGATTCTGGCCCAGGTGTAATTTTGTGATTAACCCCCAGCATGCATCTTTCTAAATAATCATCCACAGTAAGGTCTGTATCACCTGCGGCAGCGTAGCATATAGTAACTAGCAGCAACCAGATCACGTGGTGTCTCTGCTGCATCATCTTCGTATGTGTCTATGGGAATAATATCCAACAACGTGTAAGAAATACAACTGATCAATGTTCAATTGCAGAGCAAACATAAGCGGCAAAAACGCTATTTACAAACTGCCAAAGCAGAAAAAAGCAAAAACAACAAAAATCAACAAATGATCAGATGCTGCTGATTAAAAAGGCATCAGCTATTAAGAATAGAAACATTCGCAAACATTATTATCTTGCCCTATAATATTTCGAACTATATACACATGAACGAAGATGTGAACTTAAAAGGATACAGGCAATTACGTTTGAACGTGTAGGGAAAATGCATTTTCTATTTTCCTATGATGGCCTAACTAGCAGATAGGATGGGGCAAAGGAACGAAATTTTCCGACAGGTTAGTATCTTCAAAATTAAAAAAGATATGATCAGTAAGTGAGGTTGCGCCCCGGACTTGGTTGGGGACGGAACGTCAGGGCCCGACCCTTAGGGGCAGTCGCGGAGCCAGGCTCCATCAACTTGGTGCAATTGGTCCAAAAAGTCGTGTGGGATCACGTCCTTATCATACAAAAGTAAACTGATTGAATTGTGTCCCTGTCCCAATATCTATAAACAGTGCGAGTGATTCTGCAATAACCTTTCAGTGAATCATGTACCCCCCCCCCCTTCCCCTTTACACACACCCACACAGATAGTTTCTCCTCGGATTTGGACGAATTAGAAATTCGATCCTGCCGAGAAGTGGGGGTTTGTCCTCCAATCGTGGCGCAATCGGGTTCCGCACTTAGGTAATGGAAAAAAAAAATAGAAAATCTACACGGGGCCTTGTAATTACAATGAGAACGTAGAAATAATTCTGTAGGCTTCAAAAGTGTAAAAAAAAATCGTCTGGACGCCAGGGGGCTTCAATTAAAAAAAAAAGGGCCCCGGCCCGGATCATGCACGGCATCGCTGCGCGACACCACTGCTTATAATTACCTATTCACCCCTCCACCGGCTAAAAGTTTTGAAGTAAATCGAACGAAAAGTTGAGATAGGCCTATGCATGATTCTAAAATATCAGAAAATTTACGATTATGCTTCGGAAAATCAAATAATCATGATGATGATCTAGGGTCATTTTTTCAGACAAATATTCCGACAAATTACTGAATATCCATCGAATTTTTGTTTACGAAAATAGGAATAACCCAATACTGATTTATCGGCTAAGAGAAATTGCAATCCCCAGAACGCAAAGCCTGCGCTGGTTCAAAAGCTACTTGTTAAATTACCTTTATAAATAATGATAATACAAAATTACCGTTTATTTTAGAGACTAATATATTCAGCGAATGTCTTTGACGCACGTGGGTAGCTACACAACTGATCTAACATCTATATTTATACCTAGTATAATTCAGTGGCGTAGCTAGGGCTCTACGGGCCGTGGGCGAGTGGGGCCGTGGGCGAGTGGGGCCGTGGGCGAGTGGGGCCGTGGGCGAGTGGGGCCGTGGGCGAGTGGGGCCGTGGGCGAGTGGGGCCGTGGGCGAGTGGGGCCGTGGGCGAGTGGGGCCGTGGGCGAGTGGGGCCGTGGGCGAGTGGGGCCGTGGGCGAGTGGGGCCGTGGGCGAGTGGGGCCGTGGGCGAGTGGGGCCGTGGGCGAGTGGGGCCGTGGGCGAGTGGGGCCGTGGGCGAGTGGGGCCGTGGGCGAGTGGGGCCGTGGGCGAGTGGGGCCGTGGGCGAGTGGGGCCGTGGGCGAGTGGGGCCGTGGGCGAGTGGGGCCGTGGGCGAGTGGGGCCGTGGGCGAGTGGGGCCGTGGGCGAGTGGGGCCGTGGGCGAGTGGGGCCGTGGGCGAGTGGGGCCGTGGGCGAGTGGGGCCGTGGGCGAGTGGGGCCGTGGGCGAGTGGGGCCGTGGGCGAGTGGGGCCGTGGGCGAGTGGGGCCGTGGGCGAGTGGGGCCGTGGGCGAGTGGGGCCGTGGGCGAGTGGGGCCGTGGGCGAGTGGGGCCGTGGGCGAGTGGGGCCGTGGGCGAGTGGGGCCCTGCGGGCTCCCATGGTATAACGGTATAATGGTATACATTTTTCATGGGCCCTCTTACAGGTCCCGGCCAGGGGTAGCTGTCCCCTGCTCCCCCTGTTAGTTATACCACTGGTATAATTTAAAAAAGTTGTTCGTATTTTAAACAGAGTGAACGAAAATTAGAATATGGGTAAACCCATTAGAATTACGTACCATGAATTACGGAATTTGCCTTAGTCTCGGTGTATGCTCTCCAAAGAAAGAATTTTTAACAGTAAGATGTATTATGTACTGTGGTAAACTACCCTACCAACCACGAAGTATTTATTTTTGTAGAATTAACAAAGTTTATCACCGATAAGATTTGCTTATATACACATTAAGGCCAAGAATGACAAAAGCTGCAAAGTTGTCTCTCCATTTGTGTTAGTGTGTAAGTACTGATCTTTGGACCGGGATCACGGTCAGCGTTTGTGAATGACGCACAACCCACATTTCGTCTCGGGTCAGGACATGAGGTCATACAGGACGAGTAGTGATCCATAAGCATACAGCCGCAGGGGCAAGCTTTACTGGAGTCTAGTCTTAGAACATATGTCAAATATGCATATTTAGTTAGTAGGTGGACTAAATTAATATTTCAACGGTTGTGGAAGGGGTGGAATACAGGATATCTGCATTTATCCATGACCAGCCTCATCAAATCTTTTGACATTTATTGGTTCACCGATAAGTGACGAATAGGCAGACCTTTCCCCATCCCTCCAAATGCAACTAAATCCCAAATGGCGTATGTCTGTATCATTACACTCTTTGAGGTTTAACGGCACTATGACAACGATGGTCAACTTGTGCCAGAGAGATTATATCAGAGGTGGAGAGAGATTGGCAACCGCGGCGTAGTCAGGCTAAAATATGAGTGTACTTGTGGGGAAGGGCTGGGGCGAGGGTATACCTAATATAATTGGGGGTAAAATTGGTCTTTTAGTAGATGCATTTAAAGAGAAAGGTTAGCATTACCATGTAGGCTACTGTTTAGGTGGCATTACTTAAGCAATGATATAGACTAAATCATGAATACAGATTCTGAAGGACCATTTAAATAAGATTTGGGGTAACTACCCTCTCAAGGAGAGAGCGAGGCTGTTGGCTATGTCTTTTTTCAGTGAGGTGCCCTACAAAGAGAGATGGGAGACGGGGTCTTTGCCGTTCGTGCCATGCAAGTTATTTACCATGTTTCAAATCTGGATTTGTGCGGAAAGGGGAGAAAAAGTTGTTCCAGATTTTGGCTTTACAGGTCTTTGACACGCTACATGCGAAAGAGGTCGAGATTGCGTGTGGTATAGTACAGACACGACAGATGAGGGTGAAAGATATGTCTTCCACTTGGACATATCTTTCACTGTCAGACTGTAAATTATGTTATCTCACCATCAGTTCCACTACTTTTTCCTCATTCCAACATCAGGCAAAATTCAGGCTGGGGCTCATCGGCCAGGCACACCCTAGGAATTAGCTTGGGTCCAGGGACGAAGCCCCGAAAGCTCTGACGATTTTGATGCCCCACATTGGTTTAAAAGCAACACAAATTTCTAAAATGTAAGTGATGAAAAGAAGACAATTTCAAATTCTAATGTTTAAATCTACTCAGGTAAATATTTGGGTTACCATTACGAAACAAGACTGAGGGGAAATTTTTCCTGGAATTAAGAAAATTAGGACAAAATTGTGGGGCTAATGGGCGAAGCCTTGGAAGCTTGGACGCTGGAAGCTATGAGCATTTCTTCAAGTTGATTTTGATGCCCCAAAATGGTTTAAAATCCAAAGAAAGTTCCACAATGCAAGTCAGTAATCAAAAGAAGACAATTTCAAATTCGAATGTTAAAATCTACTCAGACAACTGGATAAGCATTTGGGTTATTTTTAAACAGGCTATGACAGTCTGACAGTACGAGAAATTTTCCATGAAATTAAGAAAGTTCGGGCAAAAATGTGGATTTCATGAACGAAGCTTTGGTCTGAAGATTTCTTGGTTTTGATGCCTAATTGACTGAAAATCAACACAAAAGCTCCCAAATGTAATTGATGAAAAGAAGAAATATTCGGGCCAATTCTAATGTTAAAATCTAATCAGGTAAACATTTGGGTTACCATTTCTAAACACTGTTAGGCAGAGGAGAAATTTCCCTTAAAAATTCGGCCACAATTGTTGGGTTCATGAATGCAGCTCTAATAGGGTCCAAGGAGCTATCAGGGCTCTTGATTTTAAACTTGTGTGGGCGGACATATTTCATATATACGTCCACAGCAGTTGCCCAACCCCAATCAGCATCATGCAGAGCCGAGTGGAGATGATTCTGATATCTAAATAAAAACTTGGAGGAAAAAACCCAAGGGGAGGACAACAAGCTGGAAGTAAAGTTAGAAGCAGATTAACTTCTCTCTGCCAGCCCAGTTTTTTGGTATGCTCTGATAATCTTTCCATTGTGTATTCACCTAATGCAGAATAGCTTCTCTTTGCCAGCCCACTTTTTTGGTATGCTCTGATAATCTTCCTATTGTGTATTCACCTAATGCAGATTAACTTCTCTTTGCCAGCCCACTTCTTTTGTACGCTCTGATAATCTTCCCATTGTGTATTCATCTGATGCAGATTAACCTCTCTCTGCCAGCCCAGTTCTTTTGTATGCTCTGATAATCTTCCCACTGTGTATTCATCTGATGCAGATTAACTTCTCTCTGCCAGCCTAGTTCTTTTGTATGCTCTGAAAATCTTCCCATTGTGTATTCATCTGATGCAGATTAACTTCTCTCTGCCAGCCTAGTTCTTTTGTATGCTCTGAAAATCTTTCCATTGTGTATTCATCTGATGCAGATTAAGTTCTCTCTGCCAGCCCAGTTCTTTTGCATGCTCTGATGATATTTCCATTGTGTATTCATCTGATGCAGATTAACTTCTCTCTGCCAGCCCAGTTCTTTTGTATGCTCTGATAATCTTTCCATTGTGTATTCATCTGAAGCAGATTAACTTCTCTCTGCCAGCCTAGTTCTTTTGTATGCTCTGATAATCTTCCCATAGTGTATTTAACTGATGCAGATTAACTTCTCTCTGCCAGCCCACTTCTTTTGTATGCTTTGATAATCCCCCCATTGTGTATTCATCTGATGCAGATTAACTTCTCTCTGCCAGCCCAGTTCTTTTGTATGCTCTGATAATCTTTCCATTGTGTATTTATCTGATGCAGATAAACTTCTCTCTGCCAGCCTAGTTCTTTTGTATGCTCTGATAATCTTCCCATTGTGTATTCACCTAATGCAGATTAACTTCTCTTTGCCAGCCCAGTTCTTTTGTACGCTCTGATAATCTTCCCATTGTGTATTCATCTGATGCAGATTAACCTCTCTCTGCCAGCCCAGTTCTTTTGTATGCTCTGATAATCTTCCCATTGTGTATTCATCTGATGCAGATTAACTTCTCTCTGCCAGCCTAGTTCTTTTGTATGCTCTGAAAATCTTCCCATTGTGTATTCATCTGATGCAGATTAACTTCTCTCTGCCAGCCTAGTTCTTTTGTATGCTCTGATGATATTTCCATTGTGTATTCATCTGATGCAGATTAACTTCTCTCTGCCAGCCCAGTTCTTTTGTATGCTCTGATAATCTTTCCATTGTGTATTCATCTGATGCAGATTAACTTCTCTCTGCCAGCCTAGTTCTTTTGTATGCTCTGATAATCTTCCCATGGTGTATTTAACTGATGCAGATTAACTTCTCTCTGCCAGCCCACTTCTTTTGTATGCTTTGATAATCCTCCCATTGTGTATTCATCTGATGCAGATTAACTTCTCTCTGCCAGCCCAGTTCTTTTGTATGCTCTGATAATCTTCCCATTGTGTATTTATCTGATGCAAATTAACTTCTCTCTGCCAGCCTAGTTCTTTTGTATGCTCTGAAAATCTTCCCATTGTGTATTCATCTAATGCAGATTAACTTCTCTCTGCCAGCCCAGTTCTTTTGTATGCCCTGATAATCTTCCCATTGTGTATTCATCTGATGCAGATTAACTTCTCTCTGCCAGCCCAGTTCTTTTGTATGCTCTGATAATCTTCCCATAGTGTATTCATCTGATGCAGATTAACTTCTCTTTGCCAGCCCACTTCTTTTGTATGCTCTGATAATCTTCCCATTGTGTATTCATCTGATGCAGATTAACTTCTCTCTGCCAGCCCAGTTCTTTTGTATGCTCTAATAATCTTCCCATTGTGTATTCATCGGATGCAGATTAACTTCTCTCTGCCAGCCCAGTTCTTTTGTATGCTCTGATAATCTTTCCATTGTGTATTCATCTGATGCAGATTAACTTCTCTCTGCCAGCCTAGTTCTTTTGTATGCTCTGATAATCTTCCCATAGTGTATTTAACTGATGCAGATTAACTTCTCTCTGCCAGCCCACTTCTTTTGTATGCTTTGATAATCTTCCCATTGTGTATTCATCTGATGCAGTTTAACTTCTCTCTGCCAGCCCAGTTCTTTTGTATGCTCTGAAAAATCTTCCCATTGTGTATTCATCTGATGTAGATTAACTTCTCTCTGCCAGCCTAGTTCTTTTGTATGCTCTGATAATCTTCCCATAGTGTATTCATCTGATGCAGATTAACTTCTCTCTGCCAGCCAAGTTCTTTTGTATACCCTGATAATCTTTCCATTGTGTATTCATCTGATGCAGATTAGCTTCTCTCTGCCAGCCTAGTTCTTTTAATGCTCTGAAAATCTTCCCAATGTGTATTCATCTAATGCAGATTAACTACTCTCTGCCAGCCCAGTTTTTTTGTATGCTTTGATAATCTTCCCATTGTGATTCATCTGATGCATAATAACTTCTCTCTGCCAGCCTAGTTCTTTTGTATGCTCTGATAATCTTCCCATAGTGTATTCAACTGATGCAGATTAACTTCTCTCTGCCAGCCCAGTTCTTTTGTATGCCCTGATAATCTTCCCATTGTGTATTCATCTGATGCAGATTAACTTCTCTCTGCCAGCCCACTTCTTTTGTATGCTTTGATAATCTTCCCATTGTGTATTCAACTAATGCAGATTAACTTCTTTCTGCCAGCCCAGTTCTTTTGTATGCTCTGAAAAATCTTCCCATTGTGTATTCATCTGATGTAGATTAACTTCTCTCTGCCAGCCTAGTTCTTTTGTATGCTCTGATAATCTTCCCATAGTGTATTCATCTGATGCAGATTAACTTCTCTCTGCCAGCCAAGTTCTTTTGTATACCCTGATAATCTTTCCATTGTGTATTCATCTGATGCAGATTAGCTTCTCTCTGCCAGCCTAGTTCTTTTAATGCTCTGAAAATCTTCCCAATGTGTATTCATCTAATGCAGATTAACTACTCTCTGCCAGCCCAGTTTTTTTGTATGCTTTGATAATCTTCCCATTGTGATTCATCTGATGCATAATAACTTCTCTCTGCCAGCCTAGTTCTTTTGTATGCTCTGATAATCTTCCCATAGTGTATTCAACTGATGCAGATTAACTTCTCTCTGCCAGCCCAGTTCTTTTGTATGCCCTGATAATCTTCCCATTGTGTATTCATCTGATGCAGATTAACTTCTCTCTGCCAGCCCAGTTCTTTTGTACGCTCTGATAATCTTCCCATTGTGTATTCAACTAATGCAGATTAACTTCTTTCTGCCAGCCCAGTTCTTTTGTATGCTCTGATAATCTTCCCATTGTGTATTCATCTGATGCAGATTAACTTCTCTCTGCCAGCCCAGTTCTTTTGTATGCTCTGATAATCTTCCCATTGTGTATTCATAGGATGCAGATTAACTTCTCTCTGCCAGCCTAGTTCTTTTGCATGCTCTGAAAATCTTCCCATTGTGTATTCATCTGATGCATATTAACTTCTTTCTGCCAGCCCAGTTCTTTTGTATGCTCTGATAATCTTACCATTGTGTATTCATCTGATGCAGATTAACTTCTCTCTGCCAGCCTAGTTCTTTTGTATGCTCTGATAATCTTCCCATAGTGTATTCATCTGATGCAGATTAACTTCTCTCTGCCAGCCTAGTTCTTTTGTATGCTCTGATAATCTTCCCATAGTGTATTTAACTGATGCAGATTAACTTCTCTCTGCCAGCCCACTTCTTTTGTATGCTTTGATAATCTTCCCATTGTGTATTCATCTGA